>CM053407.1:126760504-126787508 GCA_028644305.1 Xerus rutilus | reverse complement strand
GGTCACCCTGGGCTGGGTCCCCTGGGCTGGGTCCCCCTGGGCTGAGTCCCCCTGGGCTGAGTCCCCTGGGCTGGGTCCCCTGGGCTGAGTCCCCCTGGGCTGGGTCCCCTGGGCTGAGTCCCCCTGGGCTGAGTCCCCTGAGCTGAGTCCCCTGGGCTGAGTCCCCCTGGGCTGAGTCCCCTGGGCTGAGTCCCCCTGGGCTGGGTCCCCCTGGGCTGGGTCCCACTGGGCTGAGTCCCCCTGGGCTGGGTCCCCTGGGCTGGGTCCCCCTGGGCACTATGCAGTTTACTTCTGCTGGTCAGGTGGGCCTCCCTTCTGCCCTCCTGTCTGTGAGGGGCTGTGAATTCCACACTCCACGTCCCCTGCTTGGAACTTTCCGTCCTGCTGTCCCCTCCAGCGGCCCTCCAGGCATTTCACATGGACAGCTGGCACTGTCCTCTGAGGCTGGACCCCTGCACTTCACTCCTCACACCTGTGCCCGGGAGAGCGGGTGGTAGGCACCGTGCTGCTGGCTTGGCTCTGCTGCCCCAAGCCCCCTACCCTCTGATGGTGACCCCCCAGGGAGAGGTGAGTCCTGTGCCCAGGTCTCAGGGGGCAGGGAAGACTGGCTTCACCTGTCTCCACCCTCGTCCCTCCCCAGCGCCCTCTCCTGCCTCTGGAGGCTCCTCTGGGGAGGCCACTCCACCAGAGGCTCTGGCTTCTGGGCCGCTCACTTCCCGTCAGCGCTAAGGGTTTGCTAGTGCCGTGGGCTGCACGTGAGCTGGAGGGACGGCAGGACTCCAGGCACAGAGACACAGGTGGGCAGCAGGGTGAGCCAGGACACGCTGGGGAGCTGGGTGGGTGCTGAGGGCTCCTTGGCACGTGGCCTGCAGCCCTTGGCAGGCTGGGCAGGGCCTCCTGTCGATGTCAGGTGTTGGTTATGCCAATGCCAGCCGCACCTGCTCTCCATCATGGGCCAGGTGCTGGCACTCGGGGCCTCCCTGAGTTCTGCAGAGGGGCCTCAGCCGACTCCTGTCTGGCCTGGCCCAGGGACTGGGGCCCAGAAGAGCCTGGGGCTGGCCAGCCTGTGGGAGCAGGCTCCGGCCAGGGCGGGGCCAGGTGTGATCTGAGCAATAGCTCCCGGGATGGGGCTGAATGAGGGACAGAGCAGAGTTCCAGACTCCACCCTCAGGACGGCTCACAGGGTGGACAGTCTCCAGAGTGTGAGTCCTCCACAGCTACCGAGGGCTTGGATCCCCCTGGACAGCTCCCAGGTCCATTGCAGACAGTGTTGGAGCTGGGGTCCAGGGGCTCCCAGCCTGCCGGCTGCTCCAGGAGACCACAGACCTATTTGCTGAGGAAGGCTGGGTCAGAATCGCCCCCCACAGGCAGGGACAATAGATTGACTTGGTTCCCAGCTGGAGGGAGCCCGAGGCTGTGGGCAGGGCAGTGGCCGGGCACTCACAGAGCCTGACGGGCACCTGCTCTGCTGGGCCTGGCCCTCGGCTCTGCCCCAGACCGCACGCCCGCCCCTGCCCCACAGCTCACTGGCTGGCCTTGGCAATCCTCCTCCCAGGGTCCTGCCAAAATGTCCCCATTGTCTTCTGGGGCTCACCCCAGTGGCCTGGCTTGTGGTCCCTCCAGGGATGCCCATCCAGGGTCCTCTCTGTGTTCTGGGCCCTGGGCCTCTGTAGCACCATCCTCAGCCTCCCCACCCTGGGTGCTGATGGCTGTTTGTTGCTTTGGCCCCCCACTAAGGAATCCTTGGAGGCAAAGGGTTCCACCTGGCTGGGATGGAGGAGTCTGCTGGGGCTGGAGTACCACTGGGGACTCAGGCTCCTCTTCTGAGCTGATGCAGGTGGATGGATTTCAGGCCCCTGCTGCTTCAGCCCTGAGCCCGCTTTCTCTCAGGTCCTGGGTGCCCCGCCCAGCATGCAGTCCCTCACTACCTGGGGCTCATCTCCATGAGGCCCACAGGAGATGGCAAGAGTGACTGTCACGGGTTTGGCGGGACTTCCCAGGGACAGAGCACCCGCCAGGCCTGTGGGATTGGCACTGATGGGCAGGGTCCATGCTCAACCTCCTGGGCACCCAAGGATGGGCACGGCTACCTCGCTTTCTCCTGCCTCACCCGGTGCCTGTGCTGGGAAAGCCGCTCTGTTCAGCCCTCACTGGGGTGCGGGGAGGACATGGTGGCCTGCAGCAGCAAAGGCGGAAACAGCTCAGGCTCTGCCCAGCGCCAGGGCCCAGCCCGCTGACCACACCTGGGGCACCAGGGGCTGGATGGTCCTGTTGGCTGAGAAGGCCAACAGCTACGGGTCCTCCAGGCAACATGGACCTGTGTTAGGGTGCGAGGGTCAGGGACTGCACCCTGTGAGTCCGCGGGTGGTCAGCCTGGAGGCCAGGCCCCGTCCCGGGAGCCAGCGTGGCCAGGGGACCCTGCAGCAGACCCATCACTGTCCCTGGCCTGTGGCTGACTCAGGTGGTGCGGAGCGTTTGCCGGGATGTTCAGGATCCCAGGAGCTGAGCTCCGTCCCCAAGGCCCATGCCGGTCAGTCGGCCCTGCCAGGGCGCCGTGCTCCTGCCTGGGCTGTCTGGTGCTGTCCTTGGCCCAAGACCCCGACGGGGCCATCTCTATGCAGGCTCCAGATCTGCAGCCCCCCAGATAGGAGCCCCGCCCTCCAGATGTCCCTGCACCCCAGACTGGAGGGCAGCGGGGCCCCCGCAGTCGTCCACGTCAATCAGTTCCAAATTTCAGTTTTCTCTATTTTATTTTGGAACCAAGAATTTTTACTTTCTGGTCAAGAACATTTTTGGGCCTTGAACAGCTGAGCCATGTCTTCTGAGTCGAGAGGGAGGAGTGTGTGGCCTTTTATCGGGTGATGCCCAGCAAGGAGGTGTCCAGCAGGGCCTGTCCTCGACATGGTGAGTCCTGCACCTCCCCAGGCCCCTGACAGCCTGTGCGGCTGCGCCTCCTCCAGCTGCGCATCCTGCAGGACCTCCTGTCTCCCCCCTCGCAGTCCACCAGCCGATCCCACGGGCCTCAGAGTCCCTGGACCTCATGACAGGCTGGAGCTCCACCCTCAGCTGCCCGAGGTTCTGGAGCTCACCCTCAGGAGCCCCGTGACTCCTGGCCTCTGGCTGGAGACCCTGGAAGGCTGGCTCTTTCCTCCTGAGGGACGTTGGGCCCTCCTGCTCATCTCTCCTGCCCCTGGGCAGAGGTGACCGGATGCTGCCTGTGCTCACAGAGCTGTCCCCAGTGTGAAGAACAGCAGGGAGTCTTCTTTTAAAGTTAATTACATTTTATTGATCACTGGGCAAGAGATAAAGCACCAGCCAGTCTCCTGCAATCTCACCCACACGCAGAGCAGGCTGTGTGTGCTCAGCACCGGTCCTGTGCTGGCCCGCGGCTCTGCTGCCCGCCAGGACCTACACGCTAAACTGTGGGCTCACCCACGCAGTGAGGACGAGGGGGCGCAGCAGACCTGTCCCCGCCCCCTTGCTGCCAGACCAGAACTTGGGGCTTTGGGCCCCGCCCAGGCCCTCCCCAGGCTCTGCTCAGCGTCTGAGCCCCCAGGGCAGAGCCCACGCTGCTTCTCGCCTCGGTCTTCCTCGCCACCTGCCGTCTGTTCAGGAGAGTGCTGTCCCCAGGATGCAAGCCATGTCACAAGGGGATGCCTAGCCAGCCTCTGCGGAACGGATGAATGAGTGGGTGGACAGATGGGTGGACGGGTGGGTGGATGGATGGATGGATAGTGGGTGGATGGGAGGACGGATGGGTGGGTGGGTGGGTGGATGGATGGATGCATGTTCCAGCCTACAGCTTAGAGAGCTGTGCATCAGGACCCATCGAGTGAGATTCAGATTCAAATCCAACAGAGTCCCCAAGTCCCGCCATTTGGTTCGGGTAGGGGTGTGGCTGGGCAAGTGCACACAAGTGACCCTCCCTAGTATCCCTCCTGTGTGTACCCTGAAAGCCAGCAGTGGACACTTTCAGTGGTGGCAGGGAAGAAGTGGATGCCCCATAGTAATTACAGATGCATGTGAGCACGTGGGGTGGGGTCCCCAGGGGTGCCACCAGAGCCCTGGAGCAGCAGAGGCTCTGAGGGAGGCTGGTGCTCGTCTCGGGCTGAGCCCTGGGCAACTGCGTGGGTGGCAGGCGGGCTTAGGAGAGGTGGTGTGCACAGGTGGGGCTGGAGGTCTGTGCTGGTGTGGGGTCAGGGCCTCCGCCAGACCCCTGGGTGGTGCTGGGACCTGCTCTGGGGGCAGCCCCGCACCGCTCTCCACACAGCTCTGGGGATGCATTTGTGGCAGATGTTTTTTCAGATGCAGCTGCAGGCGATTCCAATCCCTGGCCCCCTTGTGTCTTTCCTCCTACGGGAGCTCACGGTTTCCACTAGGCAGGGTCACAGCGTCACTGGGGCAGCGCCTCTGTCCAGTGAGGACACGCAGGCCCAGGATGGCAGGATCCTGACCCCCAAATGTGGCTGCAAAGTGGCTAGGTGTGTGCTGCCTGGAGAGGGGCCTTGGAGGAGCCCGGGAGCCTCTGCCCACAGCTTCTGACTGGGGGTGTGGGGAGAGCCTGTGGGGATTGCAGAATGCACCCCACAAAGGCCTGATGAACAGCCCCCACGCAGTCAGTCCAGGGGTCCAGGATGTGAACCCTGAGACGCCCACGTGTCTTTGGAAGTCTCGAGTCCTCCAGGCAGGTCTCCCAAGTCAGGACTGCACAAGCGGCAGGACGGGCCTGGCCGTGCGGCTCTCCTGTGGCCGGAGTCGAGGCCGGCTCTGCACAGGCCCCAGCTGCGCCACCCAGGTGCAGCTACCTCCTGTGGCCTCCCGTGATCCTAGCCGGCACTGAGGTCCTCCCACCACCTGTGGCACTGTAGGGTGCCCTCGTCTGGCCTTCCTGGGGTGGCCAGGACTAGCCCTCTGTCCTGCTAACTCCAGCCCTGCCCGGGACCCAGGAGTGGCTAGTGGCCACGGATGGGCCCAATCTGCCTGAACCCTAGCCGCTGGCCTGCGGCTCTTGTCCAAAGCCCCCAGTGCTCTCAGGGTGGTCTCCCTCTTTTGCCCTCAACACTCTCAGCTGCCTCCTCATTTCCTGGTCACCCGCAGCAGGGTCCCCTCCCCTGCCACCCCAAACCTGACCATTAGATGGAAAGATGTCCCCAAGAAGGGTCCAGGGGCAGGAGACAGAGGCCAAGGCACAGTGGCCGTGCCCAGAGGCTGTCGCCCACGGGTAGGGTCATGCACACAATGGTCACAGAGGACATGGGTAATGTACTCGCCCTGGGAATTTGGCTCTTGTTACCCCCAAACCCCACTAAACACAGGTTCCCTTCGTTGCCTCATGAACACAGCATGGATGCCACAGCTCCACAGTCAGTCTCATGAAATGATGTTTAAGGCAGGAGAAAGGGCGAAGTGGAAGAAGGGGGTTTCCTTCTACCAGGGTGACTGTCTTTCTAGAATCTTCTGAAGACTTCGTTTTAGTTCAACCGAGCATGATTAGGAGAGTGAATGTCCGGAAGAGGGACCAAGATCCTTGTTTTAGTGATTGGCTTAAATAACACCCCGGTTTATTCTGTGCTGCCCTGGGAGGTGGGGGTTCTGCCTGCAAAGTGTCAGGGCGACAGCCACCCCGGGAATCCCTCCCTGACGGGGAGGAGGACCTCCGCTGTCCACACGGGCCATCCCGGTCCCGCCTCCCCCTCCACTTCACTGGCTGCCCTGCCTCCGCCCTGGGCGACAGCTGCCCGTTTCTCAGAGCTCCACCGTCAAACTCTGGAAAGGCCTGGCTCCGTCTCAGTCTGTCTCTGCCTTGCCTTTGTGTCTCTGACACCTGTCACAGCAGCCTGAGGACATCAGTGCTCTGCCCAGCTGGGGACTCAGCATGTCCAGCCCGAGGCCTGCAGCGGGGTTGGCGCCTCTGCCTGGCTACCTTGCCTCTGGCTTGGGACTTCCTGTCCAGAGCCAGTGGTCACTCCTGGGCCCATGCTGGGCACTGCCTGGCCGCCCTCTGCCTTCCAACACTGGGATGGAGCCATGCGACCTGAGCTCAGAGACGCGGGCTTTCTTGCCATCAGAGGGTCACTCTGGCTTTCCACCTGCTCAGGTGGACTTTTGGCAGCTGGGGTCCCAGGCCAGAGCCGGGCAGTGGGGTAATGACCCCGAGATGGTGCACCCGCTGTCCGTGCTGCCCTGATAGCCCGGAGCCTGCTGCTCAGACCCTGTATGAGCCACAGCCCCAGGCGGTGCCCCATCCCTAGGTCAGTCCACGGGCACCTGCTGTTGCCTGGTGGCAGGACCCGTGGCCGTGCCAGGCCCTCCGGGTCTCTCTGTGTGTTCTCCTCTGTGACCAGTGCTGGGCACCGCGATGTCATAACCCACTGGTGCTGGGCTGGGCTGACCTGCTGCTTCAGTGTCCCCTCTGGGCTTGCTTGCGTCTCTCAGGTGGACCCACAGAGCCCTGCTACAGAGCCCAGGACCTCTTGGGTCTCTGCACAGTGTTCCGGGGTCACTGGGCTAAGCTGCCCCATGGGTCTCCCCGGCCTGCCTGAGCTCTGTGGTGTCCAGTGTGCAGCCTTGGTTGTTCTGGGCTGGCCGCTGCCTGGGCCCTGCCCTGTGGACTCACCTGCATCTCCCTGACTCCCAGATCTTGCCAGGGGACCCTGGGGTGGGGCTAGGGACAGGCCCCTCCTGGGTTCCGTCCTGTGACCCCTGCGGCCTGGGTCCTGCCCTCCAGTGTCTTGGGCTGCACCCTGAGCCCTCTGCCCCTCTGTGGGCTCCTTGACTTGAAGCAGCTGGGAAAGGCCAGCAGACGAGACCCTCGAAGAGGTCCACAAGCCTCACTCCAGGCTTGGGGTGGCCTACGGACCCGGGGTCTTTGCATATGTGGTCGATTTGCAGATCTCAAGGCGAGACTGCCTGGGTAATCCCCATGGGCCCTGAATGCAAGGATAAGTGTCTTTACAGGGGGCAGACACGCAGGGTGGGCACCACGTGGGGTCTTTACAGGGGCAGGGGAGAGACAGACACGCAGGGTGGGCACCACGTGGGGTCTTTACAGGGGCAGGGGAGAGACACGCAGGGTGGGCACCACGTGGGGTCTTTACAGGGGCAGGGGAGAGACACGTGGGGACGGAGCAGAGCCTGGAGCTGGGCTTTCAAAGCCGGGGCCAAGGCCGGCTGCACAGCTGGAGGAGGCAGGAGGGTCCCCGGGACCCGGAGGAAGCCCGGCCCTGTCCACACCTCAGCCTGGAGGACTCCTGCTCTGGGCTGCAAGGGGACAGATTCCTGATGTTTGCAGCCCGGGATCCGAGCGGAGCACCCGCGGTCTGCATGGCCCAGGCAGCCACTGGCAACATCTCACCACATGGACAGCCGTGCGTCCACTGCTTTATTCCACCAAAGGACAGACAGATCACATGTGGCCACCCAGCTAGATGCTGAGCACCATGGGCAGCATCGCGTGGCCTGCTGAAATCCCTAGCCGGACGTGGGGCGCCAGGCCTCGCCAGCACAGCCCCAGAGTGCCGATGCGACACCCAGGGGCTCTGCTCTGTCCTCTGTGCTCTTCCACACGCGGCTCCCACTGAGACCCACGGGTCCCTGGAGGGGTAGCGTCTCCGGCCAGAGGCCCCACCCCAGAAGGCTGCCTCTTGGCTGATGGGAAAACTCCCCACGGACCCCTCACCTGCTGCAAAGGTGGCCTGGCCTGAGTCACAGCAGCACCCCAGATGCTCTTGGGCTGACTCCACCTCCACGGTCCTGCCGCTCAAGCCCATGGTGTCCTGGAGGACAGTCCACTCACAGACATGGACGTAGCGATTTCCACCTGATGCTGCGAGCAGCCAGCATGTGGGGCTGGCTTTCCTGCTCTCCCCAAGGAACTTCCTGGTTGCCATCGGTCAGCTGGGATGGGGCCAGATGGCGGTCCCTCAACGCCTGCCCCGTGTCGCTGGTATTTCCTTCGTGGCTTCAAAGCCTGTGCACCCTGTGTTCCTGCCCCGGTGGCCATCTGCTGTCCACCAGGGCTCTGGCTCTCAGCCCCTGGGCATCTCCAGCCATTGCTGTTGGGTGGGGCCTGAGGCCAGCTCTGGAGAAGGTTTTGAGTGGACGCGGCCTGTGTTGTCTCTGGGCTGGAGGATTCATTGCTGGTGCCAGTGATGTGCTGGCTCCCTGGGGCCCTAGGGAGGGTGCCCGCCTGAGCAGAGATCCGCCTGTGCTGTGGGCAGCATGGAGACCTCCTGCTCCGCAGGACTGCACAGCACTGCGGCTCACACGCCTTCAGCAACACCGTGGGCACTGACCGTCTCAGGCTTGGGAGACACAAGCCCCCTCGGTCCCTTCAGCCACTCACACAGGCTGCGCTTGGCACAAGTTCTGGGCTTATTTCAGAGCCTGGAGTGGAGGAGGCTGAGAAGGCCCCAGGCCCACTGCAGCCCACCCTGTGGCCCCACTAGCAACACTCCAAGCACTTCCCCTCTGATCTGGTGCCTGGGCCCTCCTGCCTGCCCCGAGCCCCAGTGCCCTGCTGGACTTGGGGGACTGGACTTCTGCAGGCAGAGGACTGGTGGACACTTCCTCCCAAGGTGGCCTGAGTGCAGAGGGCCGGGAGGTGGCTGGACGGACATTGGGAGGCGGGGCAGATGTTGGGCTGCAGGCAGGGTGCATGGGGACTGGGAGGAGAGGCAGGAGCCCCAGAGTGCTTCTGCAGGTGGCAGTGTCCTCCTTCCTGGGCCTCCTTCCTGGGACTCCGGGCCTGAGCCTGCTGGAGGAGAAGCCCCTCCTCCACTGTCGCATGGCCTCCCTCTCATCCCTCCCCACACCTGCCCGGCAGCTCTGTGCCCTGGCCCTGGGACTCGTGAGTCCCAGACCTGATTATCAGTGGCCTGAGCTGCGGGGAGAAGCTGCAGTCTATTAAGATTTAAAGAGATTGAGCGCAACAAGACAAGCAGGAAAAGAAATTTAATTTAGTGATAAAAAAAGTAATCAGATCTCAACCTGCGGACAGAGAACAGTTGCCGATTGTCTGCACACGTCAACACACGGTCCATTGTGGAGCCATTGACCTGGCCCTGGTGGCCCAGACGTGGCCACCATCTCTGCGCCAGTGGCTCTGGCCAGGCACAGCAGAGCCACCTGGCAGCGAGGGGCAACCCGAAAGCACATTCGCACGCAGATCTTCATGCAGAACTGCTGAGAGGAGCCTGAGCTCGGCTTGGGGCTCTGAGCGTCCGCTCTGAGCGTCCCCGTTGTCCCCTTGGCTGAGTCAGTTTGGCGAGTCTCATAAGAGGCATGGTGTGGCCTCAGGGCAGCTGCCGCAGGAGCGTCCTGGTTTGCTCAGAGTGCCCAGGGCTTTCCCCACATCCTGGCAGTGAGAGACCCGGGGCCCTTGCTGTTTGCCGGCAGCCAGCATCGTGTTTGTTTGAATCCCCAGCACCCCCACCCCCGCCCCCGCCCCAAGCCCCAGGGCCTCATCACCTGCCCCGGCTGGAGCTGGAGCATGCCTGCCCCGGGGCTCTGTGGCTTCTTCACCAGGCCTGCACCTTCCAAGACAGTGTGTGGGTGGAGGGTGACCCCTTCGGAGGCCCTGAGCCTCTTGCAGGCTTTCCTGCTGCTGCTGGTGCCCTGGCGTCCAGACGCATGCCTCCTCTGAGTTTCCAAGTCCGGAATCTCTGACTCCTCGCTCTCATTTATAAGGATGCCTGTCAGATTTAGGATCCATCCTAAGTCCAGGGTGGCCTCACCTTGAGGCCCTATGAGATGGGCGAGTGCGTTCCCATTTCCAGTAAGGCCCCACCTCAGGTCCTGGGTGGGAGACAGGACGGGGCTGTGGTGATGGCTCTCAACTCCCTCCCTCCTCCAGGACCCACAGATGTCCCCACTCACAGGGCAGTGATGTGAATGAGGTTCTCTGTGGCCTCCTGTGGCAGGTCTCCGGGGAGAGCAGGACTTGGTGTGCTGCACTCTGAGCCGCATCCTAGGTCCACAGGGCAGAGTCTGGCTGGTGGTCGGAGCTCAGGAGGCCCCTGATGAGCTGGCCAGGGCCACATGCTGGCCTGGGAGTTTGCATGTGGGCCACGGTACAGCTCCCAGGGTCTCTGGGCAGCCTGTGGTCAGGCCCTTCCCATGCCCACAGCCCACTGGGCTGCTCTCCACAGGGACCTCCCGTCCCAGGAAGAGCCATCCTGGCCCTGAAGCCACCTGCCCTTCTCGACCTTCTGGAAGGAGGGGGCCTGCCTGGCCACTGCCCAGTGCAGAGGGGCAGGGCCGAGTGCCCAGCTGTAGATGGCTGTCCTGCACTGGTCCTGGACGTGGGTGCCCAGGGGCATCCTCTGGAGTACTCTGGAGGGTGGGAGCCCCACCTGTCCTGTGGCTGTGAGCACTGCCCGGAGGGCCAGGTGCACCAGGAGACCCAGGCAGCAGGCGCAGAGACGCGGGGGCCGTGTGGGCAGTGCCCCGGCCCTGGCGCTCCCAGGGCCTCGCAGCCTCTGCAATGGCGAGTGAGAGCGGAGCGTGGCATTGTGAAGCCTCCTGCCTCTCAGCCGCCGCGGGCTTGCCCCACCGTAGGTCCCTCCCGGGCTCCCTGGGTGCTCTGGGCCTCGGCCTATTTTCTTGGGTCTGTTATTTTGTTATCCCTTGAATTCTTATTTTTATTGAGTTTATATTATTAAGTTTGTTTTACCATGAAATATTAGGAGACCCTTCGCCTGGGTGTGGTGGGGTGACCTGGTCCTGGTGGTCCAGCCCCGTGTCAGCATGTGGGCTAGCCTCGTCTCTGTGGTGGGTGTGCCTCCACGTTTTCCTTTTCCATCTGGGGATGTGATTCTGCTCCCTGCCCCTGGCATCGGAGACAGACCTACTTCTCCTTGGTCTTCTTCAGGAAGGAGTCGGGGCTGGGGTCTTTCCTGTTTTGGGGTGGGGCTGCCTGGGAGCCTGGTGTGCACTGTCCTGGCAGGAGACACCCATGAGCATCTTCTCTTCCTGGTTTCCTACAGAGCCGTGCTTGTCCAGGCAGAGCCATACCTCCCAGAACCCAGAACCTGCTGTCGGCCACACGCCTGCAGCCAAGCCTCCGACTGGTTTGGTTTTGTGAGGTTTGCGGAAGCTCTTTTCCAGGCACAGGTGTCCTCACCGGCTCCCTCCCACCCCTGTGCAGTGGTCATCCTGTGCCATGGTCACCCCTGTGTAGTGGTCACCTCTGTGCAGTGATCATCCTAGGCAGCAGTCATCTCTGTGCAGTGGTCACCCTTGTGCAGTGGTCACCCTGTGCAGTGGTCATCCCTGTGCAATGGTCACCCTGTGCAGTGGTCACCCTGTGCAGTGGCCATTGCTTAGACGAGATGAGGTTCATGAAGATTGATCAGAAGGCAGAGGCCGCCCCGAGCACAGCACGACCCCCTCCCTGGCCTGTGCGTTCAGTCAGTGGCCAGCCCAAGCCCAGCCCGGGCCCCTCCGCACCCTGCACCACCACCGCGCAGCCTATGGCAACTGCTCCGAGACCCTCTGGGGGTGCTGCTGACTCAGTCCCACGCCATCCAGGGAGACGGAGGCGCACTGCACCCCCATGAGGAAGCTGAGGCACCGCTGGGCGCCGGGATGGAGGTGCCGAGGCGGCTGCTCTGCTCTGCCTCAGGCTGACCTGGAGGAGCAGCGGCCTGGGCTGCACTGCCAGGGGCTCAGGACTCTGCGCAGGGCAGGGCACCCCCAGCTCCGTCCAGCAGGTCCCAGAGCCTGGGCCGAGCTGGGCTGCATACTGGAGCTGAACAGGCCTGCGAGGGCTCCTGCCACCCAGGCCTGCTGGCTCCACGCGGAGGCCCTTGGCCAGCCCCGCGTGTGGTGCCCGTGCCACAGCAGCCCTGGCACACCTGGCGCCAGGTGAGACAGCACTTACTGTCCTTCCAGAACCCAGGCCTCCTGCCTTTGCAGGGAGGGGCTCGGAAAGTCTCTTCCCTCTCCTGGTTTGCTTTCGGAGGATGGGCAAGCTGTTCTGTGCCTCGGGACACACGGAGGAAGGGGCGTTTTGCACACAGCGCCGCCAATCAGACCCCACGCACCAGGTTCCCGAAAGCAAACACCAGGATCCGAGTCGCCTCGCCCCGATGGCAGGCTGAGATGGCAGCACCAGCTCCCCAGAAAGCTGGATGTCCCTGTCACGCGGCAGCCGGCAGGCCACTCTTGGCAGGGCGGGGACATCCCTGCCCCTCTCTGCTGCCCATGCTCCAGACACCTTTCGGGAGGTGCTGAGGGAGGCAGACTTGCCAGGAGGTGCCCGTCAGGCCGCGGGCCTTGGTCTCCTCGTGAAGGTGAAATGGATCCCAGGAAGGCTCCTCACCTGGGCAGGGGTTATTCCCACAGAGATGAGGCTGTGAGGCTGTCCTCCTCTGGGGGCAGATTCCACCCAGGGCAGGCTCATCTGTGGGCTGAGGGGGAAGCCCTTAGCCCCTCTCCCAGGAGACGCCCTGTGGGTGGGACCCGGACCCCAAAATCCAGTGCAGTCCGGCTCCTGAGAGCCCCAGCTGGACCAGACCAGGGAGGCCTGGTTCCCGGGCACTTGGAGGCTGGGGGGCTCGGGGGAGAGTCTGCAGCCAGCAGCAGAGCAAGCAGCCCCTTCCCAGAGATTGGAGCTGAGCTCCCCAGGAAGGGACGGCCTCCCTGCCTCCTGTCTCAAGACCAGGGTCAGCCCAGAGAGCCCCATCCCCCCAGGAGAGAGAGCCCCGTCCAGGGCTCTGGTGGCCAGGCTGAGCCCTCTGTGGGGTCTGGTGGTGGCAGCTGCCTGGGACCAAGTGGCCAAACGCAGGAGGGTTCCCTGAGGGTCGGGCCCCAAAGGAGAGGGCGCCAGGGCCAGGCAGCCCTCAACCTCGAGACCCCGTGCTCCCCACACCCCACAACCGTGCCACGTGCCCCAGCCCTGGGGCCCGCCTGGTCCTCAGTGAGACGCCACTTTTGGCTTGGACATATCTTTTCTCCACGCTGGGTGACTGGGAGCCTTGTCCTGGACATTACGCTCATGTCCCCAGACCCATGACCCCACCAGAGCCAACCAGAGCTCGAGCCCTTCCCTGAGGTCCCTTGGCAAGAACACTTGTCCAGTCCCTGCCACAGAGCAAGCCAGGGAGGCTGATGCTGCCCAGGTGTGACCCTGGGGTCCTGCCCAGCCGGGACTGGACTCACCAGCCTGTGATTTCAAGCTACAGGAGTGGACACGTTCCAGGTGCCACCTAGCCCCTCGGGGGCCTTCTATCACCGGCCACAGGAAAGGTCCTGACTGACCCTCCCAGCGATGGCTGAGTGCCACGTCGGCCCACGGAGCAGCCGCCGGCCGCAGCTCCACCTCACGGCTGGGGATGACCAGCCGTGTGCTAGGTGTGCAGAAGCCCCGTCCCTCTCCAGCGCGTGGCTGTGGGAAGTGTGGGCTTGGCCCTGAGTGACCTGCCGTCACTGAGGGCCCCTGGCACTGCGCCTGTCCTGTGGGCCTCTGAGCCTCTGGGTCCTCTTTATCCAGCCAGGCTGGGAGCAGCCAGGGAGGAGAGGTGTGAGCACGTCCATGGTCCTGCTGGGGAGGGAGGCCATGGGGCTGCCCAAGCCCAGGCTCAGAACCCTCCACAGGACCCACAGGCAGCAGGGGAGCCTGGGCAGTGCCATCCCTGTACCCAGGGTCCCCTGGAGTCCCCCCACCCTGCACGGAGCCGCTGGGTCCAACCCTCGCCCGATAGCCATTCCTGAAGGGCGCTAGACCAAGCGCTCCTGAAGGGGCCGGCGGCCAGTGTGCACCCTCTGGAGCAGCCCTGGGCTGGGCTGGGGACGCTGGGCAGACACTGTCAGAGCTGGGCCTCCTGACCGCAGCTGGGGACGCGCGTCACAGCCATTCTTCTCCAGCAGACGCGGTCCTTGGGCGCCACCCCCTTCCAGGTGGCCTCCCAGGACTGGAAGCTTCTCCGGCACACCCTCCTCCTCCGGCTGCCTGGAGAGCTCGGGTGAGACCCCAGGCGCCCCAGAGCGCCATCCGCCCGCTCACTCTATTCTGCTTCCTCCTTCCTGCGCTGGGAGGGTGGGAGGGAAGCACTGGGCTCAGCCGGTGGAACAGCCAGGCAAGGGTGTTGGCAGGAAGCGGGAGAAGCGGCATATGGCCGGCGCAGCCGCCCATCCCTTCCAGTGCCTCCTGCCAGCAGCCCAGAGCCTGGTGCTGGGCCAGGGAGGCGCAGGGACGGGGAGGCGAGGGGTGGGGGGAGTGGCTGGGGGGGTGGGGCCTGGGGTGGGGGCTGTGGCTGCTGGGCTTGGCGCAGGTGTGGCCTGTAAAAGAGGGAGGGCAGGTGGGCCACCAAGGCCTCGTGGGCAGGCTGAGCAGCGAGGGCCCCGGGGCAGCAGCGGTTCTGCCCTCATGAGCCCAGCCCTTGTGTGAGGACCACCGGGACCACGTGCAGGAGGCAGGTCCAGTGGCCTCTGCTCTGCCTCTTCTCCAGAGGCCGGGGAGGACAGGAAGATGAACAGGAAAGAGGAAGGAGAGACAGCGGGGCTGGGCTGTCTCCGTCTCCGTGTGGCCTGAGCCCACGGGGCCTCAGGCCGGCAGAGCAGGCCACCAGGCTCCGTGCCCCTGGGCACGCTGAGGGCTCCTGGGGACAGAGGGGTGACCCGCTGCCACCTGCATCCAGCCCTGGCCAGCTGGAGAGGTGCTCACACCAAGTGAGGGACAGGCAAGAATGTCCTTGAGATTCTGAGAAGGAGAGGTCGGGTAGGCAAGGCCCCACGGGGACCCCACAGGCAGCCAGCCGTAGATGACCCCCTCCCCGCCCCGTGCAGAGAAGGTTCCGGAAGCCACTCCTCCAGAGCCCTGAGCTGCAGAGCGAGGCATGGCCTTGCCTTGGGGCCCTACGATGCCCGACATGGCCACAAGCCCAGGTTTATCCAGGAGGTGCAGAGCCTGACGTGAGCATGCGGCGTGCAGGCCCATCTCGCCAGCCACACGCCGGCTCTGTCCCTGTGGTCACTAAGGACACACCTGATAACTAGGAAGACCTAAAGACAGCGAGATGCAGGCCCCCGGGAGAGGCACGCAGCAGGAGAGGCTGCGTGGTGTCTCAGGCGCTGGGTAGGGTGTGGGCCAGAGCCCCTGAGCCAGAAGAGCCACCCAGGGGAACAGACCCTCCACATGGCACCTTGCGCCGCAGCGTGTTTCTATAACACAGCACCTGAAGCTGGACACTGTAAAGAAAGGTCCAGAGCTTGGTGCCAGCCCTGTCACCTGCAAGGCCTTAACTCCTCAACTCTTAAAGGTCCCGCGACCTGATCATTGCTGGGTTGGGGGCCAGGCTTCCAGCACACGTTCCAGCCATCTCCAAATCCTGCTCCGTGTGGCCGTGGCCTGGAGGAAAGGCCAGGCAGGGCTCCTTGCCGAGGGGCTGGAGATGAGACCCTGGGGCCTGGCCTGTGCAGGGCAGAGACGTAGAGCCCGGGGTCTTCACATGAGTCCTGTGTAGCTGGCCCCTCAGCCTGGCCCCTCGCCTGGCCCCTCAGCCTGGCCCCTTGCCTAGCCCATTGCCTGACCCCTCAGCCTGACCCCTCAGCCTGGCCCCTCACCTGGCCTCTTGCCTGGCCCATTGCCTGACCCTTCAGCCTGGCCCCTCAGCCTGGCTCCTCACCTGGCCCCTTGCCTAGCCCATTGCCTGACCCTTCAGCCTGACCCCTCAGCCTGGCTCCTCACCTGGCCCCTTGCCTTGCCCCTCGCCTGGCATGGGCCATGTAGGCATGTCTGCACAGGCCTCTGAGCGCCACCCTTAGCATCCAGGAGCCAGTGCCCATCCCCACCTGCTCCCCAGGGACAGCAGGGCTCAGCTCAGGGTCCCCAGGCACAGACCATGGTGGAGCAGGAGGTAGGCACATGCATCTCTGTGGCCTGAGAATCCCAGCTGAGGTGCCAGCACAGCTGGATAGTGGGCAGGGTAGGCCCAGGCCTTAGAGGCCACTGCCCGCCGATACCATGAGGCCTCTGCTGACACCAGCCTGGGCTCCACGTCATCAAGGAGAGTGGCTCACCAACTTGGAACTGAGTGGACGTGGCAATCTCTGAGCCCGCAGAAGCCAGTCTGGCTGGGTCCCAGGAAGGTCACCATGAGACGGAAACGAGCAGGCCAAGGTGCTTGTGCCCAATGCGACTCAGACAAGGTAGGCAGCAGGCTGGGTCTGCGGTGGGCTCAGATGACACCAGGACACTGGCATCTCCAGCTACTGGGTGCTCCCTCCACTCAGGGCTTCATTCTGCACCTGGCCCCCATCGCTCCTCACCAATATTTTGCTGGACACCCGGCCTTGATGGAAAAACTACCTTCTAGAAAAGTCCACGCAGAAGCGGCCTTGGCCTGATGTGGGCCAAGGGCCACCCTAGGACCCACCCTGGGCGTGGGGTGTGCCAACAGGCTGGGTGGTCTGTGGACCCTAACCCTAACTGTGGTCCAGCCGCAGCTCCACCAGAAGATGCAGGGTAGCTGGCTCCTCCAGAAACTGCTACAGGGAGGGAGATTGGATGCCGGCCAACCAGACACGCTTCCCCAGGGGACAGGGAGCCAGAGCCAGCCGCACTCACCCTGCTGGGACTGTGCAAGGGGCGCTCTGGTGACTCTAGCCCTGCTCCACCCACCCACCCTGCCCTCCTCAGCTCAAGCTCACTGTGTGGATCAGCACTCGTACGGCTGGCAGCACCTGCAGGTTCTGAGAAGCTGCCCTGGTGGCCAGAGGAACCCAAATGAAGCCAGAGAGAGAGCAGGGTGTTGCGTGTGAAGATGAGGGTGCAGGTGCTGGTGGTGGTGGTGATGGTGAAGGTGGTGATGGTGGTGATGGTAATGGTGGTGGATGGTGGTGATGGTGAAGGTGGTGATGGTGGTGATGATTGTGATGGTGGTGGTGATGGTGATGGTGATGGTGGTGGTGGTGATGGTGGTGATGGGTGATGGTGGTGATGGTGATGGTGGTGATGATGGTGGTGGTGATGGTGATGGTGATGATGGTGGTGGTGGTGGTGGTGGTGGTGGTGATGGTGATGGTGGTGATGGTGGTGGTGGTGGTGATGGTGGTGATGGTAATGGTGATGGTGATGGTGGTGATGGTGGTGGTGGTGATGGTGATGGTGATGGTGATGATGGTAGTGGTGATGGTGGTGGTGGTGGTGATGGTGGTGATGATGGTGGTGATGGTAATGGTGATGGTGATGGTGGTGATGGTGGTAGTGGTGATGGTGGTAGTGGTGATGATGGTGATGGTGGTGATGGTGGTGATGGTGATGATGGTGATGGTGATGGTGGTGGTGGTGATGGTGGTGATGGTGATGGTGGTGATGGTGGTGATGATGATGGTGGTGATGGTGGTAATGATGGTGGTGCTGAGGAGCTCAGAGGCAGGGGGACCGCAGGGAGGGGTGTCTCAGGGGGATGAGGGGCTCAGGGGAAAAGAAGCCCAGGGCCCGAGCGGCTCTCTTTTCTAGGCCTGGCTCTTGGGAATCCCAGCAGCCCTGCTGAGCAATGAGTTTGATATTCAAATTAAAATGGTGCTTGTTTGGGAAAACTCAGTTCCACAGAAGCCTGTAATTGGAACCTGTGGGAACGTTTACACTTATGGAGAATTAATGGAAGCTTTGTTGCTTTCATTAAGGAGGTATCGTGGGAATTTCACCACAGCACAGCATTCTGAGCCCCTCCCGGGCCTGCACTGGGTAAGGGGCAGCTGCTGATGCGAGGGTACCCTGGAGGCTGAGCCCCGGGGGAGCAGACGCCCTCCTGGGCCTGGCTGTGGGGATGGCGTCCTGGGGCAATGTGTGGAGCTGAGGGGGCCTGGACGGGGTGGGTGCAATGGGCTGCATCCCTGTGGCCCCAGCAGGACTGGGGCTGACGTCACTGGGCTCCGCTCCTGGCGGAGCCCACACTGTGTTCTGAACCCCTCAGAACCTTGGTGGAGGAACAGCCCATAACTCAGACAAGGAAGGTGCCCCAGAGAGCTCACGTGACCTCCTCGGGGTTGAGGCTCCTAATTGGCCATGGTAGTCAGCAGTGTCCCCGAGGCTCACAGGCTGGAGTCCTTACACCAGAACCTCATTTGGAAATGATCATTGCAGATGTCATTGAGACGAGGCCACCCTGAGGTGGCGGCTCCTGATCCAGCAGGCCTGGCGTCCCTATAAGAACAGGAAATCTGGACAAAGTCACGTGCACAGGACAAGATGGCCACGTGAAGACAAAGCAGAGACGGGGACTCCTGGGAATGCTGAGGACAGCCGGCAGCCACCAGCAGCACACTGGCCGGGCTCTGCTGCAGCCTCAGAGGGCGCCAGCGGACGACACTTCCGCCCAGGCTTGCGCCCAGCTGACTGGTCTGTCCAGGCCTGGGTCTTCAGTTCTCTGCAGTCCCCACTCCAGCTTGAGGTGGGCTGATGATGTTCTTATGGGAACCCTCTCCTGCCCTCTGCCCTTTGCATCATGGACTCCTGCCTGAGGCCGCTATGGCCAGGGAGTCGCCTGGGGCAGGCGGGCTTGGAAAGCACCTGTGCCTTGGCTCTGGGCTTTGTCTGGATCCGGCCATGCTGGAGGCAGGCAGGTGGCCTGCGGTGCTGAGGGGCCTTCGGACAGGGCCCAGCAGGGGAGTCAGGTGGTGAGACAGGCCCTGGAGGGACCCCAGGGGGCACCTCCTCTACAAGCACTCCAGCCACGATGTGTGGCCTGTCCACAGGCCCAAACCCAGCAGGCCAGTCGACCATGGACAGAAACCTCGGAGACTGTGACCCACAATGAAGCTTTCCTGTTTTAGCTGCATACGCAGGCATTTCGTCACATGGTGGGAAGCCTGCTCTTGCCCTGTAGCAGTGTGCCCAGCCAGCCTCCTGGAGGACGTCAGGTCCTCTCAGCTGGGGCCAGACCCAGACAGCCTGGAGAAGTGAGTGGAGTGGCCACTGAGCCACAGCCGACCACTGATGCCTGAGTGAAGCTGAATGTTTACTTCTGGCCCTCAGTGTCTGGGGCTGTTTGTTACACAGCAGTGTTGTGACGAGAGGTAACTGCTGCATAACGGGGCAGGCAGATTACTTCACATCTTTACTAAACAACACAGGAAGGGCCCCCACCTCCCAGCAAGGTCAGATGGCGAGGCAGCTGTTCAGGGGGGCCGCAGAGTCCACAGGAAACTGCTGCGTCTCCTGGGGAGTCCCCACCTCCACCTTACACTCTGAGGACCACCTGCGCACTGGGCTCAAAGCTCTGGAGGCTACAGTTTCCAAAAGGCCAACAGCACATCCTGGTGAGCCATTTCCTTGATAAAGTTGTTAGGAAAATTATATGTAGCACTGAAATTATATCACTGTTATTACAGCTTGTTTAAAAATTATCTGGGTTTAATTGATCAATTAGATTAAATTATATAGCAGTGAGAGCTGGCAGGAGCCCAGGCCAGCGCTGGCAGATTTGAAAAGCCCACAGTCCCGGCCCCCAAGCCTCGAGGCCAGGGTGGATCTTAGGAGTTTGTCCCAGGTTGTTCTAGATGGTTTGCTTAGTCCAGCAGCAAGCCAGGTGACATCCTGGTGACTGAGGGCCTCCTGAGCCCCAGAGGGCCATATGTGACCAGGGCCACCATGGGGTCACACATAGGAACCAGCTCTGGAGGGTGCTTAGAGGGGGCACCCCTGGCTCCAGGGGCCCAGCCCACAGCAGCAGAGTGCTGAACGGAAGGCTACAAGGTTGGCCTTCTGTGTTCTTATTTGCATATGAGGAAACTTTACATATCACGGCCCAGAGGGCCTGGCTCCATCAGAGACACAGTGCTAGTCCACGTTACCCGAACAGAGCCGCAGAGCGTGGGAGCCCAGGTGGGTCAGCTCCTACGACCGTCTCCTGGCATGCGACTGCAACGTGAGGCTCCCAGGCGGGAGAGCCACTGTGTGGCCGAGAGCAGTTGAGGCCTGGCGAGGCCGGGGTGGGTCTCTCCCTCCCTACGCGCCATTTTGTCCCCATCAAATCCCACCCAGTGGGGGACGGAGGAGCTGCAGACCTGCCTTCCTTCACTGGTACAGAGGAGCATTCCTTTCCCCACAAGCAGTTAGTGGGTGAAGACAGTGGGCGGCAGTGCCCTCGTGCTGGCTGGTCAGCTTGGCCCCCTCAGCCTGGCCCCAGCTGCCCCTCCACCAGGCTCACTTTCTCTGGGCACACCCAGCGCCCTGACCTCCCCGGGGCTGCCCCAGGCCCCCCGGTCCCCTGTTCTGCCCAGGGAAGGCCCCAGCTGCGCGCAGCCGCCCCAAGGTGCCCACTTTCTGAACCATTGCTAGAGCCCCCAAGGGCCCTGGTGCTCCCTGGGCCCCCAGCTCAGCCCCAGGCTCCTGGCTGGGCCTCATGGCCACTGTGTCCCAGCATGACCACGGCCTGCATCCTTACCCACTGTGTGCCCAGGGAAGATGCCTGCGGATCCCCTCCCTGTGGCCCTGGACCCTGGAACTGACCTTGCTATGAAATTGAAATGTCTGCCGTTCTCCACCAGGAGCCAACCCAGCTGAGCGAGGCCCTCGGGGAGCTGGAGTTGGGTGCCCGGAGAAACCACGGGAGGGAGATCCCTGCTCACCAAGGTCACCCGTCTCAGGATGGGCCAGGTGGACGCCTGTCATGGACACTAGGACCCAGGACAGGCTGTGTGGATGCCTGTCCCATGGATGTCAGGTCTCAGAATGGCTGTGTGGACGCCTGACATGGACGCCAGGGCCCAGGACAGGCTGTGTGGATGCCTGCTGTGGACGCCAGGAAGCTGCTCCTCTGGAGACATGGCATCTGATCCTGGGTGTGGATGTGCAAGGAAATGTGTCCGTGTAGGTTGGTGGGCCAGGCAGGTGGGCCAGGCAGGCAGGTGGGCTGGGCAGGCTGCTGGGGTGTTGGCAGGCCAGGCTACCCAGGCGAGACCAGTCTGGGTCGGAGCCTGCGAAGCACAGAACTCCTTCCTCCCCCCAGGCACCACTGGTGAGGCTCCACTGCGAGCAACGTGCACAGGCAGGGGCGCCTCACACTGGGGCGGTGCCTGTGACTGCTGGCCACTGCAGAGAGCATGCTGGGGACACTGTGGCGAGGGATAGCTTGGCCACCCTGAGGGCACAGAGGGCGTCTGGCTGTGAAGCACAGGTGAACTTGACTTGGCCCCCAAAGCAGGGCCCAGCACCCTTGTGTTCATCAGTGGCCCTGGTGACTCTGCCTGGTGGCTTTGTGGAGTGGCTTTTCTCTGGGGAATTCTGCTAAGAAGCCAGGGCTGGAGAGGCTGCTGGGGGAGGGAACCTGAGGGGTGAACGCCATGATGCAGAGAGAGGACTGGGCAGGAAGGCAGGTGGACCAGGGCAGGTGGGCCGGGCAGGCAGGTGGGCTGGGCAAGCAGGTGGGCCTCTCTGTTGGCTTGTCTCACTCAATCCCAGCAGCTGTTCTTGGCAGACGTCCCGTGGTGCCGTGTCTCACTCTGGAGAGTCTCCACCGCGGCTGGGGCTTCCTCCTCACGCCTCTGTGCATTGTCCTCTCAGGGGCCTCCCTCAGGGACTCCACCCCTGCAGCACCATGCCTGTCCTCCCAGGCCTTCCTTTGAAATCTTGGTAGAAGATTCCATGACCCCCTAACTCCAGCATCCCGTAATCCTGTAGAACCAGCACTACGTGGCTGACATCAAGGTCTGCTGTCATCTTGAGCAGTAGGCAAGTCTCCAGGTACCAGAGATCCAGTAGCCTCTGCATGTCTGGGCAGCTGAGCACAGTGACACCACTTCCTAGGCCACCCTGTGCAAGCAGGATGCCCCACTAGTCTCTTCTCAAATGAGTTTTTACTTTTACTGCCTTGAGCCTGATATGGGTATGGTCTTGCAAATTCCTGAGATGCTTTCAAGCCACATTTCCTATTGTCTGTGCAAAGTGCTCAGCATCTCTTCATGTCACAATGTGGTTAACAGCCGCATCTACCTTGGCCCCAGTTTTACTCAGTTTTCTGGCTAAGCTGCAAGTTTTTCAAATCTCTCTGCTCTGCTTTCTGCTCCTGATTATCACAATAAATTTATCCAAAGCCACCAACAATATCCATGTCCCCTCCTGAAAGCTGTGCTGCCTTGAAATTGATTAGTCTATCACCTTTAAATGGAGCCTCACACAAAGTCTCAGGACATGGGCAAAATGTAGACAAATTCTTAGCCAGAACATAACACAACGGCTCTAGTCCAGTTTCCAAGAGTCCTTCTCCTCTGAAACTTCATGAGCCCAGTCCTTACAGTCCACAGTCCTACCTGCATTCAGGTCTTCTGAGCTCCCACCAGAATCACCCACTGAGCTCCACTTACAGCATTCGATTGTTTTTCCAGCTTTCATCTCCAAGCATTTCACAATTCTTCCCCCAGCAAACCAGGGCCAAAGACTTCTGAACCACACAGTCAGGGTAGTCACAGCAACAACCCCACTCCCAGTACCAATTTCTGTTTCAGTCGTTTTTTTCTCCATTGTGACCAAAAGACCTGACAAGAACAATTTTTAGAGGAGGAAAAGTTTATTTGAGACTCATGTTTCAGAGGTCTTAGTCCATAAATGTTCAACTCTGTTGCACTGGGCCAAGGTGAGGCAGAACAACATGGACAAATATATACCCCAAAGCCATGCACCCAGCACCCCACTTCCTCCAGCCACTTCTTACTTGCCTACAGCTATCACCCAGTTAATCCATTCAAGTGGATTAATGCACTGATTAGATTAAGGCTCTCATAACTCAATCATTTCATCTCTAAACTTTCTTTCATTGCTTCATACATGACATTTTTGGGGACACCTCATATCAAACCATAATAGTAGGATAGATTTTCTTTTTAGCAAACCGTAAAGATCCAACTCAAAATAGCTTAACCAAAACAGGAAATGTATTGTTTTATATGGCCAGTGGTTGTGTAATGAATCAAGGGCTTCAGGCATAGCTGGATCCAGGGGCTTGGTAGATGTCATCATAACCCATGTGTGTGTGGTGAGGGCTGATTCTTGTTATTCTCGGATCTCTGGACATTCCTGAGGAACAGTGCTGAGGGAATCCTCCCTGGAGCAGAGATCTGGATGCACTTGGATGTGGCCTTCCTTTGATTATGTACTGACTTGTGGGCTGTGGCCCAAGGACCTGGCTGGGTGACTGGGGACTGGGAGTGAGCATGATTGGAAAATTGGTGACATTTGGGGACTCTCCGAATGGGTGAAGGACATGAGATGTTTGTGCTCCTGCGAATGCTCTCCAAGGGGGGCCTGGCTAGGGCTCCAACAGCCAAGTCCACTCAGCCTGTGGTGAACAAAGCCCTGCTGTGTTAGATTCTCAGTTTATGACAGCTGGTGGTCCTGCTGGGATCCTCCTGCAGCTGCTTCTAGCCGGCACTGAGCAAGCTCCTGCAGTCGACACTCCCACGGTGCCCGTGTGACCGCGTCTGGGGTGGGCAGCCCAGTGAGACGCAGCCCCCAGGGGAGTGTCCATGCTCCCTCCTGCTGTCCACACTGCCCAGGCCTGTCTGCACCCTGGCCAGTGGAGGGAAGCCCTGAGCAACGAGGTACACTCGCTGTACCCTCATGTCCCCGGGCTTCACCTGCAGGACAGCTGGGGCTCACCCACAGCCAGGGGCCTTGACAACCGTCAGGGTCATGGCCGGCTGCAAGAGGAGCGTGGGGTGTGTGCCGTCGTGCAGGGCCCAGCGGCCCAGCTGCACCTGTCACTCCCACGGGTCCCTGTGGACACGGAGGTGGGTCCACCATGGCAGCTGTGCTCCCTGACGGCGGCCACAGGGCCAGGGCGGGAGGGCAGGGCCTTTGCCTCTCTGCTCTGCTAGGGTGGAGTCACCGCATCCTGCTTGGGGAGGAAGCAGCCTGGGTTGAGGCCAGAGGCCAGCGCTTGGGCCCGAATCCGTGACTCCCTGGCCTTATTCCTCAGGGAGTGAGAGGCTGCGACGGCCCCGGGCTGGGCGGGGAGGGTTCTCACCCAGAGCTCCCTCTGGGTGGACATTGGATGGCAAACGCTGCCGCTCTCAGGTCCCCTGTGGGATCCTGACGGGTGGCTAGGAGTCCCAGGACGTCGTCCAGCACGGGAAGCTGGAGAGGCCGGCCACGTGCCTTCCCAGGCGTGCTCATCTCTTCTTGGTGTGTGGGACCAGCCGTCACCAGGAGCAGGGCTGAGGGGTGGCACCGGCTCCCTGGGATCTCAGCGAGGGGACCCAGGCTTCCGCACACAAGTGACCAGGGAGGGTCCACTTCACACTGCATTGGGTGCTGGGCTGTTGGAGCCTCTCACTCCACGCAGTGAGGCCGGCCTGGCTGGGGGCTGCTGTCACTCCAGAGCAGGTGCCAATGGTGCCCAGAGACGATGGTGCTGCGGTCTCGGGACGCGAGACTCTTCCCCCCACGGTGGGTGCCGAGGAGGCCATGGCCTCCCTGCCTCATCTCCTGCCGCAAGTGTGCTGGTGAGGCAGGAGAAAGTTAAAACGGGCAGATGGGAAACGTGGGCCCTTTGAGGCCGGGTCTGCGTGTAGCAGGGCTGAGACGGCAGACACAGAAGGTCAGGCCTCATCAAGGTCAGGGTCAAGGTCAGGGTCAAGGTCAGGCCGCTTCCTGTGTGAGGAGAAAATCTACCTGATGGTGAGCCACGGGCTGCCTGGTGCCCGGAGCCCCTCCACAGGGCACTGTGACCTGCTTGGGGAAGATCAGGGGCACAGGTGCCTTACCCAGGGTGGGTCCCGAGCCCTGTGGACCCTCACAACCTGGCCCATGGCCCTCAGGCCTCCAGACCCCTTACCTCAGGGGCTTTGCTTTCCACTCCCCGACGACACCATGCTTTGCTCTCAGGCTCTGCCCGTGACTCCTTCTTTGAACATCGAGCCCCTGATCGCCCAGCCCAGGGTGGTGCTGTGGCCCTGGCACCAGCCGTCCCCTCCCTCTTCACCGTGTGGAGAGCAGGAGCCTCGGCCTTGCTCTGCAGGGGAGTGCCCCTCGCGTCCCTGCCAAGCCCACAGAGCTGCGGGCCCAGCGCCTGGAGCCCACCCCTCCCTTGCCGGACACCTTCTGCCCTGGGCTGTGGCCCCTAGTACTTTGTGGAGATTCGAGTCTTGATCTGCAGAGCAGCCGGGCCTCTCCTGGTGCACTGGGGCCCTTGGCGACTCTTCTGTGGACGGCTGTGCTGGTGGCCTTCCCTGCAGGGTGCGGGGACCCTCCAAAGGGGCTAGGCTCCAGGACTCCCGCCAGCCCGGCCCAGACTTTCATGAGCTCAGGGGTGAGACCCTCCTGCCCTCCACACCCACGCCTGCACCCTGCCTTCGTCCACCACGGGTGCCTCCTGGGGGCATCCCCCTGGGCTAACCCCCTCTCGGCATTAAGCAGATGCGGCAGCTTCAGCAGCTTCAGGCCTAGGTTGATCCAGGGCTCCATCTGTCCATGCCTCTGGGCCTCGTCTCTCCCAGCCCAGCTCTTTCCCAGTTGTAGTAGTAGCCAGCAGACAGTTCCCAGCACGGCCACTGGACGCTCACAGTCCTCTAATGCAGTCCTGGCCAGATCTGACTAGCTCAGCTTGGTCAGGTGTCCATCGAGAGCCAATCAGTCTCTAGGGACATGGGGCCTTCCGATTGGCTGCGGGATGCAGCCTGGAGCCTGGGCGGAGCTGGCCCTGGGGCTGACCAAGGCAGGTGCCGGACCCCCCAGCCAGAGGGCTGTCCAGAGAGAGTGGGCAGAGCAGCCCGTCCACTGTGGTGTCAACCAGCCCACCAGCCCGCCCAGGGCGCCGGGTGAAGGGCCTGCTGGCCTGCTGCCCTGGGGCCTGAGCGTGGCCGGCGCTGTCTGCAGCTGCCCGCCCAGAGCTGGCCCCACAGAGCATCTTCCGGAGCCTCCGCGTCTCCCACCAAGTCCCAGCGTGGACTGCCTGGCCCTAGGGCCTCCACAGGAGCTTTGCCCAGGCTTGTCCTGGTCTGTGACCCTGGGCGGTGAGGTCAGGAGGTTCTTGCCAGTCACACGGAAGAGGCTGGCCGACCACTGACCAACCCGGCATCACCTTCCTAGGCCTCAGGCTCCTCCTGCTCAGATGACCTGCCTTGGCCTGCCACCTACTCGGAGTGAGTCCTGGAAACCAGTCGCGCTAATGGCCAGGGCTTTCCAGGGCCAGTGTGGGTGGGTCAGTAGACTCTAAAGTCGCTGCTGGCCAGAGAGTGGGTAGAAGTGAGAAAGCGGTTCTCAAATCTCTGCCTGTAACCAAAACCTCGGTTCTTGTCCCCGATGCCAATTCATGCCAACTTAATATCCAGGACACGGTTTTGAGAAAAAGGAAAAAGAAGTTTGTGCTTTGCCAGCAAAGGGGAAACACAGGGACTCCTGCCCCCGAGGCCGTGATGCTGCCCACAGTGGGACAGGGGGCTTTTGAAGGAGCTATTCAAAGGCCACATTCCCGGGGTGCCCCGACAGGGGTCCCAGGTGGTCCTGAAGGCGTGTTGAGGGAATCTCCTTAGGCAGGGAGAGGGGAGAAGACAAAGAGCACGACCCAGGAAAGGAGGGCTCGTCAGGGGGGAGTGGACCCCTCCCGGAAGAGAGCCAGTGACAGCCTGCTAGAGCCCCCGGTGCTCTGGGTTCTGGGCTGGTCGTCCCTGGCAGGGGAGTCACCGCGCCCTCTCCACATGGTGGAGGTCCAGGGTTTCTGCCACGCACTCTTCAAAGACGCCGGCTGAGGACCCCAGAGCCTCCCAGTGTAACCACCTCGAGGCCCTCCGGCCCCAGGGGTGCCGAGCCTCCTTTCCTTCGCCCTTCCCTGGGGACGCAGCCCCTCCATGCCCCCAGGTAAGGGGAGCAAGCTGGCTGCTCGGCCCTGCCCAGCAAGACCCCAGGTCGGGAGGGCTGGGTGGCCTCACGCCTCCTGCCAGGGACCTGCCTCAGTCCAGGGTCAGGGAGAGGCAAGAAGCCTGCCTGGTGGGTGGGCAGGACAGCAGGTGTGGACAGATGAAGAGGCGCAGGTGGACTGTGGAGAGGCAGGACGGGGGCAGGACG
>CM053407.1:126725240-126760004 GCA_028644305.1 Xerus rutilus | reverse complement strand
GGGGACAGGATGGGGCCAGGACGGGGGCAGGACGGGGACAGGACGGGGACAGGACGGGGCCAGGACGGGGCCAGGACGGGGGCAGGACAGGGCCAGGACAGGGCCAGGACGGGGGCAGGACAGGGATAGGACGGGGACAGGACAGGGCCAGGACGGGGCCAGGACGGGGGCAGGACAGGGACAGGACGGGGACAGGACGGGGGGGGGGATGGGGGCGGGCGTTTGGGTCTACTGGGGGCAGAGGGGCTGCCGTGTGGACTTCAGCCTGGCTGTGGGAGAAGGGGACTTGATGTCACTCAGGGATGGCGTCTGGCACCCTTGGAGCCAGGAGTTGGGACCTGGCGCCCCAGTCTGCTGTCAGCCGCCTCTTGGTGGCAGTGGGTGTGTGTCCCCCGGCCGGCTCCCTGCGTGACCATGCTGTGCCTGTGGGGTTGTGATACCACCTGCATCTCTCCTGGTAGCACCTCATGGTGGCCCTGGCTGATCTGCTTGTGCCGTGTCCCCCGGGGACCAGGCCTGAGACCAGAAGGATGGCGACGGCTGCTCTCGGGTCGTGGGGACTTGGGGGTGGCTGGGCAGGGGACCTGCAGAACTGTGCCTGGCACAGGGAAGTTCCTGGAGGCCAGAAGGGGACCCCTGGCTCTGGTGGTCAGAGGTCTGGGGTGGTGAGTCTTGGTCTGGCCATGTGCCCAGATGCGTGGCCACGGGTTGCTCTGGGTGCCGTCCTGAGGGGATCTGAATGGAGCTAACCTTTACATCAGTGGCCTGGGGAGCTCGACTGCCCTGCCCGACCTGGGGAGCCTCGTCCCACCATTGAAGGCTGGACCAAACGCTGACCTTCCAGGCAGGAGGGCACCCGGCACCCTGGACGGAGCCACCATCCGCTCCTCCCTACAGGCCTTGGACTAGCCTCCGGTTGTTTACAGTAGTTGGTGACTGTGGCGCTTCGGCTCTGCTCCGCAGGACCTCCTTCCCCGGCAGTGGCCTCCAGCATGGTGGCTCCTCCTTATACCCAGGGCAGGACCCGGAGGGGCTTCTCTGACCGCACCAGAGGGCCTGGGCCTGTGAGATCACAGGGCCCCTCAAGGGACCTGGGCATCGCCTGCAAGGACGAGGCTGGCCAGCACCCACGGGAAACCATGCCCTGCTCCTCGTCACGGGGACCAAAGCCACCAAGACCTGCCTGCTCCTCTCTTGGCGTCTGCCCAGGGCTGCTGCAGGCCAAGCAGAGCCCTGCAGAGAGGCCGCGCCCTTCCCGTGTGTCCACTCCTAGTGCTGGACCGAGTGTCTGGCTGCAGCATGGTCTTGTGGTGACAGTCACCAAGTCAGAGCCCCTGCCTGGCACCCATGGGCGGGAAGACGTGTCTCCCTCGTTTCTGCTGAGATGACACAAGAGGGAGGTAATGCGCCAGCACACAGGAGCCACCCGTGTGGGGGCCCACGTCAGCCGCCCTTCCTTGGTCTCACAGAAGAGGTCCCAGAGGCAGGAGCTGGCAGGGACCCTCCTCCGTCCTGTTCTGCCACCATTTCCACGTTGACGTTCACCCACACGCTTGTAGCTTCATGGTCACCAAGTGGCTGCTGCCCCTGTGCCCATCACATCTGAGTTCTAGAGAGGACAAAGGAAAGAGTTGAGGGGAAACTGGCATAGCAGCCAGTCAGCCCTTTAACCAGGGAGGACACCAGCCCACTCGGCTTTGCAGGCCACAACTCCACGACCACCCAGAGGCCTGCTGTGGACTGGCTCAGACCAGCGAAGGCTTACCTCGGCCTGGGACAGGCGCTGGGGTCCACAGGCATCTGTTGCTGCCTGAACAAACGGAAGCTCTCGTGTCACGGAAGGAGAAGGTACTGGCCGGCCATGCGCAGTGTCGCCGGTGGGGTCCTGTCCAGGGTTGGGCTGGGAGATTCACTTAGGCGGGGGCCCAGCCCTTGAAGCACAGGTGCAGCCAGATGTCCCTAGAAATGCCACCAAAGTGATCCCCACAAGGCCCAGTTGGAACAGAAACAACCCTTCCTTCGGAGGCTGGAGGGACGCAGCCAGGAAAGGACCACGCGGAGGCCGCTGAGGGAGGGGGTGGTCCTCACCAAGCCACGGAGGGGGAGTGGGGCGGGCACAGCCCTGCCTGGGCCTCGGAACACCTGGTCTGGGCATCCCGTGGCCACGTCCTGAGAAAGCTCCGGCCACGTGGAGAAGCCAGAGCAAGTGACCCGCTGCTGCAGAGCACCCTCCAGCCGGTGGCGGGGAAGCTCACTGCAGGATGAGCCCCGGAGCTGGACTGAGGGCCCTCCTCCCACACCCAGGTGGCCCTGGCAGGTGACTCTCCCTCTCTGTGCCTCTACCTCCCCATCTGAAACACGGGCACGGTGTGATGCCCCTGAAGGCCACCGTGAGGGCCGAGTGGACACCCTGGATACTCTGAGCAGCCTCTGGCACGTGCTCGTGCTCCTGGGCGGGTCCCATAAAGACGTCAGTCCCCAGCCGCAGCCCCCAGCCAAGGTCTGCGCCTACAGGTCAGCCAGGGAGGGCGAGCCTGACCATGCCTGCCAGGAGCAGAGGTGCGCTGTAGGCACGGGGCTGCTGGGCCCACGGGGCCAGAGGGCAGCGTCTGTGACCCCATAGGGTGTTTGGGGAGAAAAGATGGCAGAAAAGGGCCACCTCACTCTCTTGCACGGCAATTCTCTCTTCTTCCCTTTGTCTCTCAGTCTCTATCTCTATCTGTCTCTGTCTCTCTCTGTCTCTCTGCATCTGTCTGTAACTAGCTCTGTCTCTGTCTCTCTGCATCTCTATCTTGGTCTCTCTCTGTCTCTGTCTCTTTGTCTCTATCTCTGTTTCTCTGTTTCTCTGTGTCTATCTCTATCTCTGCTTTTCTGTCTCTGTTTCTCTGTCTCTATCTGTAGCTCTCTGTATCTGTATCTAGCTGTCTCTGTGTCTGTATCTCGGTCTCTCTGTATCCATCTGTGTCTTGCTCTGTCTCTCTGTCTCTATCTCTGTATCTCTCTCTCTGCCTCTCTGTCTCTGTCTCTTTCTATCTGTCTCTGTATCTCTGTTTCAGTCTCTCTGTCTGTCTCTTTCTATCTCTGTCTCTGTCTCTATCTCTGTATCTCTATCTCTGCCTCTCTGTTTCTCTGTCTTTATCTGTCTCTGTCTCCGTCTCTCTGTCTATATCTAGCTATCTCTCTCTCTGTATCTCTCTTGCTCTATCTCTGTCTCTGTCTCTCTGCATCTCCATCTTGCTCTCTCTCCATCTTTATCTCTGTCTCCCACGTGTTCATGCTCTTTCTTCCGCTGACCTGCTGGGACCCCGTTTCTTCCTGAGGAGGAGGAGGTGGCTGGCCTGCGGGGTGTGCGTCTCCTTCCTCTCTGGCTCCTCACCCACTGCGCCCTGCGTCACCTGCCTGAGGATGACGGGCCCATCTGCAGGTTCATGGGCTGTGAGTCCACCAGCTGTCACTTGGGCATCCGGCAGTGGCCTCGTGGCAGAGGGGACAGCCGCAGACGTCTCTGCCAACGTCAGGCCTGCAGTCAGACCCAGATGCCAGGCAGGAGACAGTCTGGGGGTCTTGAGCCCCCACTCGGCCTCTGGGGCACAGCCTGGGGCTCAGCACCTGGAGGTCAGCCACCCCCTGTGAAGGTGGCCGCTGGACTTGCCCAGCTGAGGACCTCAGGGAGCCGTCCCACCAGCACCAGTAGAGTCTTGATTCCCACAGGGTCTCAGCTTACAGGGACAAGGGCCCTGAGTCCCATCTCCTCAGGGACACCAAGGGCACCCCAGGGTCCTTGCCTCAGCAAAACAGCTGTGCTGAGTGCAGGCCCCACCACGCATCCCACGGTCGGCCCTGGGGCCACGGTGCTGATCGGCTGGGAGGGGGTGTGGGGTTGAAGGTGCCTGTCACCAGCCTGTCCCCAAGGTCCCTCTGCCAAGCAGGCAGGCCTTGCTCCTCCACTGTGCCCATGGTCCACAAGGCTGCTCTGAACAGGGTGTCGGGAGAGGGACCGGCCGGCGTTGCCCTGGGCGGTGGGCGCGAAGGGCTCGGACCTCCAGCTTCCCTTGGTTGCCTGGCTGCTCCCCGCGCGGCTACTGCGGGCAGGCTTCCTGCTGGCGCATAGTGACACCGGGCAGGAGAGGGAGCCAGGCCCTCGCCAGCACAGCTGGGGAGCCGCTTGTTGCCCCAGCGGAGCCCGCCTCTGACCCGCAGGCTGGGGGTCTCCTAACGCCTCAGGCCAGGCACACGTGGCAGAGGGCAGCCCAGTGAGCCCAGCTCTGTCGTGGTTCAGGGAAGAGCCAGGTCCAGCCCCACGGCACTGAGCAGACTGAGTCCAGGCCCTGCTCCCTGGCGGGCCCGGCACGCCCCTGCCGCAGCCAGCACTGGCGTGAGCAACAAGATGTTCAAGAACTGGCCCTGTGCTCCCGTTGGTGTCCCTCGCTGGTGCTCGCTCGACACTCAGGACACAGGGCCTCAGGGCTCTGAAGGGTCTGGTCATCCCAGGGCATCCAGGAGTGCCAGGACCCACCAAGGTGGCCTGGAGCTGGCACAGGAAGGGTGAGCAGGGTGGGCACCATGACCAAGCAGGGCTGGTCACTCCCTCCCGAGCCACCTCATCCCGGTCACTGTACTGGGTCCAGTGGCTCTGGTGAGCACGGCGACTCTTACAGCCCAAATGGGTTCCGGTTTGCCAGGCCCACGGAGGTTGTGCAGAGCACCCGGCCGGCCCCATGCCCAGGGCGCCTGTGTTCGAGGAGCTTTGGCCAGATGGGGAAGCCCGTGGCCGGTGTGTTTGCTGCTGGACCTGAGAAGGCAGGACGGTGTGTCTACATGAGCGGGATAAAGCTTCCTGCAACTGCTCCAGCGTCTTTCAATAAACATATAATGAAAAGTGCTTGATTTTTTTCTCAGGCAGCAGTGGCTAATAAATTCGATTCTGGAGCCAAATTGTCTGGGCTTTAGTCCCAGATCCGGCTCTGCCACAGACACGACCTTGAGCAAGGATTTATTCCCTTGCTGCCTCAGTTTCTTCTTATGGGAAATCAGGTAAAATGAGTTTGTGCCTCTGTGCAGTGGCTGTCAGCCAAGGCCAGTGCAGGCAGAGCCAGCGTGGGCCCTGGAGGTGCTCTGTGCGGGGAAACAAAAACCGGTCCTCGCCAACTCAGGAAACCCTTCCAACCTGGCACCCTATAAACAGAACGGGACAGCGTTTCTGAACGGTTTGCAGCAGGCCAGCGTCCCTCAGGCTCGCTGCATCTCAAGCATCTCGGAGTGAGGATGAAAACAGTCCCCGAGCTCCATCTGGGAACACACCGCCACAGTGAGCGCCCTGCGGCACGCTGACCACAGTCCCGTGGCTGGGTGCTTCCTGGTAGTGTCCTCTGAATTCTTTGCAACAAATGTCTCCAGAAGGAAGAGAGGTTCTGCCAGGAAAGGAGAGGGTTCTCTCAGCTCCTGCCAGAAACCGGCAAAAGGCAGGACGTCTCCAAGTGGATGGGCGGTGGCTTCTGCAGACATGCATGGAGAGCACAGGGCAAGGTGTCAGGACCCCCAGCGTCCCCTCAAACACAAGCACACAGGCACATGCACAGACAGGCACACACGGGTGCAGACAGGCATCCACAGACACGGAGACTCGCACCATAGACACACACGCACACGCACGCTCACAGGGACATCACACAGACACGAAGCCAAGAGCCACGATGCCCCGAGGGCCTTGGCCTCAAGGGCCCAGCACTAAGTAAGCTCCTAATAAATGTTCCATCATTTATTCATCCAACAAATATTTACTGAGCACCGATGCGTGTCCTAATCGTTTCAGGCACTGGGGATGCAGCGTGAGCCCTGCAGACAGAAGCTCATGTCCTGTGATCCAAGTTCACCACCTGTGCTGCTGTCCAGCCCCTGGGCTTCGCAGCTCTGGGCTCGGTGGGCGCCCACAGGCATACTGTGCTGAGGCCCTCCCTCTCTGGATCCCGGGCCTGGCCTACACAATGCCAGTGTGGGGCTAGAGTACAGGTGGGGGCTGGGATTTGGGGGCGCTGAGGAGCGCGACCTGGGCGTGGGTCTGCGTCCGCCTGGGCTCTCCTGGTGGGTTTCAGCTGGCTGGTGTTCCAGTCTCCAGCCTGCTCCACCTGCCCGTTCCCATCCCACAGCCGAGAGGGGGGCGCGAGTTGATCCATAGGGGCCAGGCCTCGCCAGCACCGTCCTCCCCTCTGCCCCAGGGCCCCAGCTCGGGGGTCCATGGGGATGGCCAGCCTGGTGCAGCATCCCCGCGGGCCGAGTTTGGAGCCCGGGAGGGGCGCGGGCGGGAGGCCTCGCTCCCCAGCAGCTAGGCCGGGACCGCGCACCGGCGGCGGCGGGCGGCGGGCGGGGCGGCGGGCGCCGCGTGCATGCTGATGAGCGCGAGGCCGCGTCACTGCGCACCGGCGCGTGGCTGCGGGGCGGGAGGAGCGGGCGCAGGAGCGCGGGAGCGGCGGGAGCGGCGGGAGCGCGGGAGCGCGGGAGCAGCGGGAGCAGCGGGAGCAGCGGCCCCGCCGACCCCGCGCCTGCGGGCCAGGCCGTGGCGCCGGGCGGGCGCCCTGTGGAGGATGCGGGCGGCGCCGCGCGCGCGCAGCCCCGGGCAGCCCCTGCGCGCCGGACGGCGGTGCTGAAGGGACAGCGCCCGCCGCCGGCCCGGGTCCCGCAGCGCCGGCCGCGCCCAGCTGCCGCCCGCCCGGGAATGCCCCGCGGCGAGGCGCCGCGCCCGAGCCGCACTCATGGCGGTGGCCAGGAAGATCAAAACTTTGCTGACGGTCAACATCCTGGTGTTCGTGGGCATCGTGCTCTTCGCCTACTGCCGCCTGCAGGACCGCTCCGCCGCGCTGGTGCAGGTCGTGCGCGGCGCCGACCGCAGGGTGCGCAGCCGGCACGCCAAGGCGGGCGCGCTGGCCGACCGCGAAGCCATCCTGCAGCGCCTGGACCACCTGGAGGAGGTGGTGTACAACCAGCTCAATGGTGAGCGCCCGAGCAGGGCCAGTGCGGGCGCGCCGCCGTGCCGAGGGGCCGGGACCCACGCCCACCGCCGCCCGTAGGCCGTGGGCCGGACCGGCCCCTCTGTGCAGCCGTGGGCGCAGATCGGGTCGGGGGAGGCAGGCACAGGGGAGGGCTCTTTGAGTGCTCCCTTTGGCAGAGGCTGGCCTGGATGACCACTGTCATTCATTCCTCCAGTGGACTCTTGGGAAGGACCTCGGCCTCCCACCCAGTGACTTCAAACTTACTCCCCAGGAGAACTTGAAGGAACTTCTGCAGAGGTTCCTAGGACCCTCCTTGCAGCAGGCAGAGGCAGGGTCCAGGGGCGAGGGCAGGCTGTGCGCCCCCAGGGCTTAGGTGGGGCTTATTCCGGGCTTCCTGCAGATGTGGAGGGAGGGCAGGTGCTGCCCTCTGAGAGCCTGACATCCCGTCCTTGCCACTGGGGCACACAGAGGACTTGCCGATGCTGTGACCACTGACCCAGACAGCCTCCTGCCCGGGCTGCTCAGGGCTGTGCCAGAAAGTTTTGTGGTGGGGAGACGCTGAGGCCTGGCTGGTGTATGGACAGATGAGGTCCAGGGTCCAGCAGGGCTGGGCAGGAGCTAACTGTCCACTTGGATGGAGGCTGTGTGCCAGGAGACCCCAAAGCCTTGAAAGGGTCCTTTGCTCCATGGGACCCTGGGGAGATCAGCACCAGGGTCATGGTGGGTCAAGGCCACTGGCAAAAGCAGTGGGGACAAGTACTTTCCACTTTGGGGTGGGCAGGATAGGCACAGGAATGCTGCCCACGCCGGGGCAGGGAGGAGAGTCGGTGTGACCACGCTACCGGGGCTTCTCCCTTCTGTTCTGGGGGCTGTTCTGGTTTCTGCATCGATAGCCCCAGTGAACCTCTTCCGGGAGGTGCCATGGTCATGCAGGTGGCGGGGGGTCTGGGATCCGTGTGCTGCCCTGTGCCACGTGTGTGGGGGTGGAGATTGGGGTCTTCTGGCAGGTTCCTTTGGGGGCCCTTCCTGTGGGCAGGTGGGCCCTTCCTGGGTTGCAGGTGGGCCTCTGAGCTGCAGCCTGAAGGGGCTGCCCAGTGCATCCCCAGGCTGAGGGCCATTTGACCTGCCTCTGGCTCACTCTTGGAGAGCACACCCCGACCCCTCAGTGCTTTCTGCTCACCACAGAACACCTGGTGCTCAAGGACTGCTGGCCAGCTCCCTGGCTTTCTGACTCTGCTTTGCTTCTGTAGCCACAAGAGGAGAAGTTTAGTTGGAGCAGCCACCTGGCCATTCCGGCAGTGATTCATCTCCTGGAAGGTGGCGTGCCCCGGTAATAGCACAGAGCTTTATTGAAGTGTATTTGCCAGGGTGTTATGGTCTGTTTTATGGGGAGAACCGGAGGATTATATAAAAACATTGGCAGCACGTTGGGTTGCGTAACATCGCCACGGCCAGCAGCCCGGGAGCTGCCCTCCTTGCTCACCCTGAGGCGGGAGCCAGGAGCTTGGCAGAGAAAGCCTGCACCCTCCACCAACTTTTCTGACATCAGTGGGGAGAGGGTGACGCGACTTGGGGAAGTGGCGAGCCACCCCCTCTCCCAGCCTCTCCTCCCGCCCCTCCTCTTCCTTTCTGAATGTGCCCCCTCGCCAAATCCCTTCCTCCTCCCCAGCTTCCCTCTTCCTGTCCCCTCTCTCTCCCTCTTCCTCTTCTGACCTCTTCCTGATTCCCTCTCTCTCCCTCTCTGCTGAGGCCACATTACGTCCCTCTCTGTGACCTGTGTGTCCAGCAGTGTCTAAACCCAGAAGCTATTCAATACTTGCTCCAGGAAATGACAAGAGACAGCAGAATCTGTCACTGATCTCAGGCGGGTTGGGGACAGTCCAGTGGCAGAGTTGACGTCTGCCCTCTGAGTGCCCCCCCCCCTCTGTGAGGCAGTCTCTGGGTTGCAGGAGTTGAGGAAATCCGAGAGAGCTTCCAGGAAGGGGCAGCCTGCTCTCTCCCCCACGCTGTTCTATTTCAGGTCCCGGAAATCTGAGATTGATTCCTGAGAGTTTCTGCCGGATGCTAATCCGGCAGAGTTCAGGAGGGAGAGGGAGAAATCCAGAGCAAGATCGATCTGTCACTTACATTTCCTCTGCCTCGCGGCTCCCTGGAGGTTTCTCCTGGCTTCAGGGAATCTGTGAGATGGGAGGTCCTGGAGGACCAGGCAGGGTTTCCTGAGAGCCCGGAGGGGCGGGGGGCCTTGCGGGGCAGCAGGCCAAAGTGGGCCGCTCTGGCTGGCCCAGCAGCCCGCAGGTGGACACCTCATTGAGCTTCGCAGACCCCACGTGGGGTGTAGATTGAAACCCAGGCCTGGAGGAAGGTTCCGGCAGGAGAGGTAGTGCTGTGCCCGTGTGGCTGGAGGGTTTGCTTCTGCATCCAGCACTCAAGGCGAGAAAAGATGTTTACAGGCGGAAACTACCCTTATGAAAACCCTGACTCACACGTGGAGCACAGAACCACGTTCCTGTGCCTGCGGCTCGGTGAGCCCGTGAACCCCAGGGAGCCTCAGCAGCCAGGGAACAGCCACCTCCCGCCAGCCAGCCCTGCCCTCAGGGATCCGACCCTGGCTGGCAAGGGTGGCAGGGAGGGGGAGTGGGCAAGCGGCAGGGTCTGTCCTGGGCGCCACACACACCCGGGGGCCTCACTGTGCCTGGGGTCCCACCTGCCGCCTCCTGCCGGGTGCCCTGAATGGGGGGACAGTCGTGGGGACGTGCTGGGGACGGTGGTGACGGCTTGGTTCTGGTTGTTGGCTTTCCAGGGTGCCTTTTAAAGTCACCTATGCAGCGCGTGTTACAGTCAGAGGAGGTCAAGGCCGGGTCTCGTGACAGCACGGAGGGCCAGGAGGCGGCTGCTTGCCCAAGGTCATTCTAGAGTAGGTGGTGACAGTGGCTGTAAGAGGCGCCTGCTTCAGAGGGACCTCCCTTCATGCAGTTATGAACAGATATTGCAGACCACCAGGCGCTGGCCAGAGAGGCCCTGGGGTGTGTGACCTCTGCCTGCCCAGCAAGCGGACACTACTGCCCTTCGTCCCTCGGGAAGCTGGCCTGACCCGCCTGGCCTCCGGGAGCTTGCCCACCTGTCCTCGTCCTCTCGGGCGGGGGCCTCTAACACCCCAGGCTGGGGCGCTGTGAGCACAGGGGCTCCCAGATACCCACCAGTGAGTGTTTCTCAGGCAAGGTGTTGCTTCTGCTTGGGGACGTGTGTTTCAAGAGGCAACCGCACGTCACCACTGTCCCCAGGAGCAGCAGGGGCTACACTAAGGTCACACTTTGAGCTCCCGGAAGCTGCTGCCTCCAGAGGCTGCTCATTAGGAGGGGCGCAGGTGGGGGACACTGGGCACGGCACCAGATCAGGAGGGTGAGCAGACTCCAAAGGCAGAGGCTCTCCCCATCTCCTGCCAGGAGTGGTGTCCTGCAGGCTGGTTGGGTCATGACGCAGCCCCTGGTTTGGGAAGCCCTGGCCAGAGAGGCGAGGCTGTGGCGGGTTATGCAGGGAAGAGTCCAGCGGCTGTCGGTGCTGAAGGAGCCGTCCTAGGCCACCCTCGGGCCCCAGAGCCTAGGGCCCCAATCGTGCCCAGCACCAGGAGTTGTTCACAGGGAGCCAGAGAGGCCAGGGGAGGGGACAGGACACCCATCACAGCAGGCATGCCAGGCCCTCTGGCTGCAAGGGGCAGAGGCTGGAGAGTGTCGGCCACAGGCAGATGGCATGACCAGCGGCTGCTGTGGAGCCCAGCCTGCCTCCCATCCCACTCAGGCGGCACCTGGCATGAGGGGATGCCGTCCCTGTTGTGCTGGACTGAAGACACAGTGGGCAGTGTGTGGGCAGGACCGGGGCTCTGCCTGTGCCCTCTGCCCATCCAGCTCACATCTGCCCAGCAGCCACTGGGTGCGTGTGGGCAGGACCGGGGCTCTGCCTGTCCCCTCTGGCCAGTTCAGCTCACACTTGCCCAGGAGCCTCTGGGTGTGTGTGGGCAGCAGCTTCCAGAGGGCTTTCCAAGCCCCCTCTGCCCGCAGGGCGCCGTGGGCAGGGTTGTGGCGGCGGGCGAGTTTGACTCAAAGCCAGCTTTCTGCTGTGGGTCGGGCCGTGGGCCCTGCCGTCAGCCTTTGCCCTCCCCTGACTCTTCCTCAGGAGCTCCCACGCTCCCACATGGCCAGGTCAGGCAGTGAGTTGGTGGCTGGGAGGATGGCCACAATGTGCTGGATGCTTTCTCTACTGTGGGTCTGGGAGGGTCCAGCCTCCACATGCTGTGGTGTCTGATTCTGGGGTCGCGTCCCCCCACCCGCTGTTGCCTGAACACCACAGGAGCTGAGAGCCCTGCTCTGCCAGCGTCTGAGGCAGGCCTCAGGTGGGTGACCGTCCCCAGCTGGTGTGCCCAGTGCCTGGAGCAGCCAGTTATGTTCTGTCCTCCATCAAGGAGGTCAGGGCGTTGAGGTTCTGCCTCTTCTTCCTGCCTGGGCTGCTGGCCACCTCCTCTCCAGGGGTCCTGGCAGCACTGTCCACAGCTGTGTGAGCATCGCCAAGCTGGCCTCACGGGGCTGGACCAGGGGGTGTGGTCATGGATGCTGCCCCGCCCTGAGCTGGGAGAGGGCTGAGGCCAAGGGGCAGCCTTTGTGTTCAGGTCAGCCGCCCTGTAGGTCCAACCCAGAACTGTGTTTGGAAGGATGGTCCAGCCTGCCTTGGCTGGAGACCTGCCACCACCAAGGGACACCTGGAGCTTCTGGCAGGCTGTGGGAGAAGCCTGGAGTGTGAAGCCCCCATGTGGCACTGTGTGCCAGTGACCAGGACCCTCACACAGGGGCGTCAGTGCCAGCCTTGGTCTGGGGAGGTGGGCAGGGCTGGGTATCAGCAGGAGCAAAGGCCCCGTGGTGACCTGAGGGTCCTGGTCCCTCTGTGACTCTCCTGGGTGCACTTGTCACCCAGAAAGGGCATTGACAGTGTCCCTTGGGGCCTAGGAAGTGCTGGAGGCTCCCAGGGACGGTGGTGGCATGGAATGCTGTGCCTAAGGAGCACTTGGGCCCCACCGAGGACAGTGCTGACCACCAGCTGGCTGGTCTTTTAAAGCATGCCCGCCATTTCTCTGACATCCACCTCCCAGCCTTCCAGCCCGTCTCCAGCCCCCAGTCTCCAGACAGGACTCTTGGCAGGTAGACCATGGTCCTGCTGACGGGCAGACAGGAGAAGCAGGTTCCAGAGTGGACCCTCTCCCTTGTGCTGAGCAGCCATCTGGCCCACACTGCCCTCGGCCTGATGAGGCCTTGGTTTCCACCACCCGCCAGGGCCCGTGGGGACGCCAGAAGCATCCCTGAGGGTGAGGTCCCCACTGCTGAAGACCCTTGAGAGCATGGCTGGCTCCGCCCTTCACCCCGGCTGTCGTCACCTCCCCGAGCCTCAGTTTCCTCACCTGGGAAGTGGGTGGGGAGCGCCAACCGCAGAGCCTGGTGGGGCTGAGGGAGGTGGCAGGGAGGAGCCCCCTCCTCATCAAAACAGGTGGCCCAGGACAGGCCTGGAGACAGCCCGTCTCAGCACAGGAGCGTCCCCTCTGCTCTCCTCCAGCCGCCTGGGCCATGCTGGGTGACAGTGTTGGCTGGTGGCAGTTCCCCAAATTCCCAGCCTCCCTCTAGCTCCGCGGAGCCACTTCCCGGCTCCGGTCTGTGCGGCTGGCACATCTGGGAGACTTTAATTGCCACTCTGAGTTTCATTTTCTATTTACTAATATTTTGGGCAAATGATGCAGGTTTTCTCTTGTTGGTAGTGATAAATTACCTATTTAAGAAACAAATTTATTTAATTCAAAAAACAAGCCAATTTAAAGGAAATACTGAGGACCCGGGTCTTGAGCACTTTGTGAAGGTGGCAGATTCCTCAGGGGGGTGGATGGAAGCCCAGGGGTGGCCCCCAGGGCTCGGGGTTACCTGGCATCCCTGACCAGGTGTGAATCAGAACTGACAGGGAGGCCCTGCCCCGATGGTGTCCTGCCAGAGGGCCTCTGTGGCTCTGGATCAGATAGAGAGTGCGTCTGGACACACTTGGGAGGCCAGGCTTCCTGCCTCCTGGTTAGGGTCCCGTCACTTCCCTGGGCCTGACCAGCTGCTGGCTGTGGAGTTATGGTCAGGGATCCTGTGCTGGCCTGGCCAGAGGCCAGTGCACCCTCGGGCCTGCGGGAAAGGGGCTGGCTGGCGTCTGGCTCTCACGCTGGTGCAGAACTGGGAGGTGAGCTGTTGGGGGGAGCTGCCCTTCAGTGACTGGCGGCTGGCGCTGATTGATGTGGTCCTGGGTTGGAGCTGGACCCTAGAGGCCGGGAGAGAAGTGGATGGGTTCCTAGGACCCCAGGCCCCAAAAGGGAGACAGGCGGGTTGGTGCCAGGGCCACCCACTTGCACCCGCGGGTCCCTCCCTGGGTCAGCGCCCACAGCCTACCTCCCTGGGTCGGACTGCCCGCAGCCCCAGGCCCATGTGAGTCCAGCTTCTCTGGCAGGCAGTCTCGCTCCTGCCCCTGGTCTGGCTGGGAGGCCTTGTCCCCTGCACAGGCCCCTCAGGTGCTGGAGCAGCTGACGTTTCACTTTTAAGTAGATGAACCAAGTGTGCGTGCCCTACGCTGCGTCCAGGCCTGGCGGAGAGCCAGGGAGGTAATGGGATCCCAGGTGCCGACACTGCGATGGGCCCCCAGCTCCCGCAGCCCCTGCTGCCCAGCGGTGGCTCCTTCCTGTCCTGCTGTCCCTGCCCTGCTTGGAAGGAGCAAGGCTCTGCTGCGGGGTGGGGGTTGAGAGCCTGGCTGGCGCTGTGGGGCTGGGCCTTCCAGGAAGCGTTCCAAGGAAGAAATCGCAACGCAGTTTACAGACTGTGCTGGACTCGGCTGTCGGGTTATCACAGACCCCACCGCTGACAGGCGCCCTGGAGAGCGGCCCAGTCCAGCCCTTCACGGGGAGGATGGATGGGCAGGAATGCAATTCTAGTCCTGGACGCAGGGAGTCAGCGCTGAGTGGGAGCCCTGCCCGCATCCCCAGGACCCTGCCCGTCTGTGCAGCTGATCTACAGAGACTGCCTCAAGTGAAGATGGGGAGACTGGAGGCCCAGTGTCCTCCCAGCTCTGGTTCTAGGGACTCCAGAGGCCTTGGTGGGCCACCCTGGCCAGCCTCAGCTCTGGAGGGCTCTGGACAGCATGGGGGTCCCGGCCACAGAGGTGTGGGCAGGCTGGATGCCACAGGCTCGGCCTCGAGCAAGAAGCAGACAGGGGAGGCTGCCCAGCATCCCGTGACTCACGTGGGGCCTGCGTAGGTGTCAAGCCTGGCACGACCAGCCGAGCCAAACCCATCTGCTCTCCACACTAATGATTCTTCTCACAGCGTTAAACTCACATTTCCACAGAGTAAATCCTGGGGCGACCAGATGATCAGCTGAGGTCGGTGGATCGTGGGAGCCGAGGAACACACACCTCACCCAGCACAGGCCAGACCCTGGGGAGGAAGGAAGAGTCAAAGGAGAAGGAAAGTTTGGGTTTCTCTCTCTTCCTTGCAGAAATGCCAAAAGATGCGCTGGACTGGGAGGCGAGGGGGCAGAAGTTGTTTCACCTTTTTAGGAATCTGAGGCTCGAGACCCAGGCCTGCACTGTGGACGCCCCAGCCCTGTTCAGGTTCTGTTTCGAGGTGGCGTCTCGCTGGTGGCCCAGGAGCGTTTCCCAGCTGCATCTCCAGCCCCCGAAGCCCAGAGAAGAGTGTGCGAGTTACACGTGAAGAGAAAATGCTCGGCGCCAGCGAGAGGAAGCGAGGCTCCGGACGGAGCAGCCGGGCCGACTCCGTGCCTTGGGCGCAAAGCAGACCAAAGTCCAGGTGTCCCCAGGGCCTCAGCCGCACCCGTGCTGTCACCTGTGTCCCTCGGGTGTCTCCGGGTGGGTGCTCCCGGCTGAGTGCCCGTGTGGGCTGCACCTTGTCTCGCTGCTCGTGCAACAGACCTGCCGTGCCCCACTGCACTCCTGGCAGCAGAAAGGACACGGGGACACGGCCCTGCGAGTGTGTGAGGCCCCTCAGTGGTCCAGGGGAGCCAAGACTTAGAGCAACACGCACTCATGTCCCCTCACAGGCTGGACTCAGAACTCGGAGCAGGGCAGGTGCTGCTGGACGCCCCAGGGCGCTTCCCTGCTTCCCCTGTCTGGAGGGGGGTGTGTGGCCCCTGCTCCAGGCTGCTCCCACCCCCACCGCTCCCCACGTCTGCCTTCAAGGGCCTGTAGTCACACTGGGAATCCCCAAGGCCCGGGTTGGAGCTGATGGACGGCCTGGCCCACCCACTGGACTCACAGTGTAACACACAGAGCCCTGCGTAGTGCCCAGGAAGCGGAGGAGGCTGAAGCACGGTGGGCCCTGCTGAGGGAGCTTCTCAACAGAGGGTGTGACAGTGACGCCAGGCAGAGGCTCAGCCTGTGCAGTGCAGGTCCACGGGCAGCCGGGCACTGGGAAGCCAGCTGGAGCTGCAGCCAGGGTCTGCGACCAGTGGGGACCAGATCGTGGGCTTGAGACCTACATGGCTCCACCTCTTCCAGGGCACTGGGGCCAGGGCAGAGCTGGGCCACAGATGGCGCCAGATTCAACTTGTGATTAGCAGGTCCTGCTGGCTTCCCTGAGGGTCCAGAAAAGGGTCAGCCCTAATGCAGGGGCAGGCAGGAGGCCAGAGCTGTGCCCACGGGTGTGGAGATGAGGAGATGGCACACCCCTCTGTGCATGCCTGTATGTATTTTTAATGACAATTTCTTTCTAGAACACTAATGCCTATAAGAAATATGGTTTTGCTTCCATAAAAGCCTGGAAAACAAAACCACATGTTGGGCATCCCACTTGAAATTCAGAAATCAAGAGGTTGCAACAGTCCAGCTGCTTATGAGCTGTGCAGTGGGGGCGAGGACCAAGATATAGGATGTGGCTGTGCAGGGCAGGACGTGGCTGTGTGCAGGGCAGGACGTGGCTGTGCGCAGCGCAGGATGCAGCTGTGCGGGGCAGAATACAGCTGTGCGGGGCAGGACGTGGCTGTGCATTGCAGGACATGGCTGCATGCAGGGCAGGATGTGGCTGTGCAGCGCAGGATGTGGCTGTTGCAGTGTGGGATGTGGCTGTTGCAGTGTGGGATGTGGCTGTTGCAGTGCGGGATGTGGCTGTTGCAGTGCAGGATGTGGCTGTGTGCAGTGTGAGATATGGCTGTTGCAGTGCAGGGTGAGGCTGTACAGTGTGGGATGTGGCTGTTGCAGTGCGTGATGTGGCTGTTGCAGTGTGGGATATGGCTGTTGCAGTGTGGAGTGGGGCTGTACAGTGTGGGACGGGGCTGTTGCAGTGCGGGACAGGGCTGTTGCAGTGCGGGACGTGGCTGTTGCAGTGTGGGATGTGGCTGTTGCAGTGTGGGATGTGGCTGTGTGCAGCGTGGGATGGGGCTGTGTGCAGCGCAGGATGCAGCTGTTCGGGGCAGGATGTGGCTGTGCAGCGCAGGATGTGGCTGTTGCAGTGTGGGATGTGGCTTTGTGCAGTGTGGGATGGGGCTGTTGCAGTGCGAGATGGAGCTGTGCAGTGTGGGATGTAGCTGTTGCGGTGTGGGATGTGGCTGTGTGCAGTGCGGGATGGGGCTGTTGCAGTGCATGATGTGGCTGTTGCAGTGCATGATGGGGCTGTTGCAGTGCGGGATGGGGCTGTGTGCTGAGCCAGTTGTGGCTCTGCAGTGCAGTAGGCGGGTGTTTGTGCACTGTAGCGTGTGAGCTGTGGGGGGCAGCATCTCTGGCCCCACTCACTAAACACTGTCGTCTCCCTCCCATCTCCAGTTGTGAAAACCCAGTGTCTCCCTTTCTTGCCGTGTGTCCCCTGGGCATGAGCAGCCCTAGTTTAGAATCAGTGCAGTGAAGGTGAGCAGCTGGACGGGGTGGGCTGGGACAGGTGTGGGAGATGGGAAGAGGGTATTCTGCGTGGACACTGCTGGAACTGCCCAGAGACATGGGGACTGGGGAGAAAGGGAAAGCAGAGCGCAGAGGGAGGAGGGCGGGCCCAGGCAGCGCTGTGGACAGGTCCCGGCTGGGAGAGGGTGGGACGAGGGGCTGTTGGCCACCTGGGCAGGAAGGCTGGGCCTTCTCCTGGGATTTTCCGTCTCTGAAGGAAGCATGAACGAGGCAGCCGGCTGCGGTGAGCTGCAGGCTGCCTCCTCCTTTTGCCTCTTTTTTTAGTACAGCTATAGCACTAGACGGATTTTTAAAAAGCATATGTTTGGTTACATTTTATCTGTTTCCTTTCAGAAGAAAGGCATTACATAATGTGCGCGCGCACCAGGGCTGCGGAGACCCTGCTGGGGGCGAGGAGTGGGGTCAGGTGGGGTCAGCGTGGGCGTGGCACCCTCTGCAGGTTGGGCCCTGAGGCTGCACAGCCGGCTCCTGCCCCTGCCCAGGCCTCTCCCCAGTGGAGGAACAGGGCAGGTGAGACCCGTGGATCTGAAGACCAGTGGGTGTGGCCGGGCAGGCGCTGCCTGCGCTCTCCTGGGCGCCCAGTCCCACGTCCCTTGCCCCTGGGCGCTGCCCACCGGGGAGCACCCCCTTCCACACCCTCCTTCCGCACCGCGAGTCTGCCTTCTACCCTCTCACCTCTGAAGAGGCCCAGGATGGGCTGCTGTGTGCTCTCCGCAGAGGTTGTCTGACCAGTGCAGACTCCTGTGTGGCCACTGGCTCTGCAGCCACTGGGAGACAGGGCCCAGGGCAGATGAGGGCAGACGTGGTGTTAGGCCGCACGGCCCCAGGCCTCCTTGGAGGCTGGCCGGAGGGTGGCCCAGTGGGTGGTGTTGGCGTGACGTCCCCTACTTCGTACAGCAGGAAGGGACTGTTCTTACCCTTAACGGACTCTCAGCCAGATCAGCTCTGTACAGCCCATCCTGAAACCCACAAGTCCTGATTTCATTTCCAAGGGGGAGTAATGCAGTGGCTGGCTCTGCAAGGGACTCTCGCAGCTCTGGGGAGACGGTGGGAAACCCTAGGTGCGGAGCACTTACTAGTGGGCAGGGGTGCCAAGGAGGTGTCCTCGCTGGTGGGAGCAGACAGCTGTGTTCAGAAGCCACCCCCCACTGCGAGCACCTGACCCTCCCGCCTGACTCCACCGGCCGGCCCTGGGATCCTCTTCTGATGCAGCCTCACCTCTTCCCAAATGCATGAGCTCCAGCTCCACAGGGAGCTGCCGAGGGGGACCAGGATATGGTTTAGTCCAATTCACACTATTCCCAGAGCGAGCCCTGTGCAGTGCAGAGCCCAGCGGGCTGTGCCCAGGGCTGCCTGAGCTCCGTGTCCTGAGGGGAGCAGCAGCCCGTGTTATCTGTTCTTGAAAGAGATTGCCGTCGGTGATGTTCAGGTCCACGAGAGCACAAGAGGATTGTTTCGATGCTGGTCAGGATGGCTTCATGGGGCAGGGGCATTTGAACTGCATGTGTGGTATTGAGTGGATCTGGACCCAAATCCCAAAGGGTGACCTTAGGGAGGTCACCACCTCTCTGAGCTTTGGCTTCCATATTGTACAGTGTGAAAACTTATCTCATGATAGGGTTGCTGAGGAGATTAAACAAGAGGCACACAGAGCGCCTGGCACATGGCTGACCCTTGGAAATGCTAGCAGAGATGGAGAAAGGGTTGAGACCAGGCAGTCTGGATGCCATTCAGAATGATGCCTGGTGCACGGCAGGTACTCAGTGAATAGTTAGTGACTGGTAGGACGGATGGCTGGGTGGGTGGCTGGGTGGGTAGCTGGGTGGGTGGACGGATGGATAGGTGGATGGATGGATGGGTGGATAGCTAGATGGATCAATGGATGGATGGATGGATGAACAGCTAGATGGCTGGCTGGATGGATGGCTGGGTGGATGGATGGATGGATAGCTAGGTGGATAGCTAGGTGGATGGCTGGGTGGATGGCTGGGTGGATGGATAGCTAGGTGGATAGCTAGGTGGATGGCTGGCTGGATGGCTGGGTGGGTGGATGGATGGAGAGGTGGGTGGAGGGGTGAGTGGGTGGATGAATAAATGTCTGAGGAGATACTAGAGTGAGTGAAGCCAGGAACTGAGAACACGGTAGCCAGAATGGCTGGGGCAGAAGAGAAGCCCAGGAAGGCAGGTTGGTCCCAACACACCAGCACTGAGGTGAACGGCCCAGCTGCAGGGGCATCTTCCCTGCGTCAGGGATCTGGAGCCAGACACTGCCTGGGGAGGCAGGAGCCCTTGATGCCCCAGGCACGAGGGTGTGAGGCCCCTCCTCCCCTCTTTCCTGGGTGGCTCTGTGGGTGTGATCCAGTCTGACGTGGCCCTGTCCGGTGGCCTAGCCCCAGATACTGGGTCGGGGCCATGGTTTCCACAGTCTGCAGACCACCCACCCCCAGCTTGCTCTGGCCCACCCGATTGTGCCTCTTGCTCTCTGCCCTCAGACCCCGCCTGGGGGCATTTGATGAGGGGCCACGATGACCAGTACACTTTGGTGGGAGTGACCAGTATACTGAAGGCTTCGTCGTGGGTGGGATGGGCCCAGGCAGGGGGGCACTGGGCTATGCAGGGGGCAGGGTAGCAGGGCCAGCCTTCCTGGTACCGGGCCGTGCCAGGCCCACCATACACGCTGTCCACCCACAGCAGCTGTGAGGCAGCTACTGGGTCTGTCACTTACAAGATGGGGAAACTGAGGCACACAGGCTGAGCTTTGGCCTGAAGTGAGGATGTGGGTAAAGTCGGATCTGAACCGGCATGGCTCCAGCGTCCACACACTTGGCTGCTTAGTGGGCACATTTGACCAGACCCTTTCCGGCCTCACTGGGACTGGGTAGTGAGCTGCGGGTCAGGGGCTGGGGCAGGACACACAAGGACCCAGCTCTGGCTGGTGGCCAGGCTCCCACCTGCAGAGGCCCCAGGGACAACAGTCTGCAGGCTCCTCGTGCAGCCTGGGAGGACGGGCACAGTTGCCTGGACAGAGCACTGGGCCGGCCCTGCTCTGGCCCTCCCAGCTGAGTGGGTGTCTCCTGAGCGGCTGAGACACCAGCCAGGGCTCGGTGTGAGCAAGCAGAGGAGGGCTGGGTCCTCTGTTCCCGCCAGTGGGGGCTGGTCTCCACTTCTGTCCCCAGGGCGTAGGCCCCTGAGGCTTCTTCCGGTTGGTGACCCAGGAGAGTCCGGGGTCAGGGTTCAAGGGCCAAGTGCTGGGCCAGGATGTGTCCACACCGAGGACAGGACGGGGCGACCGTCTGACCCTCCCAGCGGTCACTCAGGCTGCTCTGAGGAGACAGTACAGACACGGCCGTTCCGCTCGGCTGTCACTGGCCAGCTTGGCTCAGCCCGGCCAGCTGCGCGGAGCAGGCCGGGCGAGGCTGGCGCTTAAGAGAGGAAGGCTAGGGGCTGGGATTGTGGCTCAGCGGTAGAGCGCTTGCCTCGCATGCGTGAGGCCCTGGGTTCGAACCTCAGCACCACATACAAAGCAATAAAATAAAGACATTGTGTCCATCTACAACTAAAATATAAAAAAAAAAAAAAAAAAAGAGAGGAAGGCCAGGGATCCACCCTCCCGCCTCGCTCGCTGCAGCCCGTCAATCCCCGTAGCCGCTGGACGGGGGTCGCCGGTGAGGATCTACCCGGCGCTGCGTCAGGCTCCGCGAGGCTGTATTTTACCCGAGGTGCCACGTCCTGCCAAACAGTCCCCAAGTCGCCTCATGGGGACTCTGTCTTTTTTGCCATTGACGGTGTGTCATTAGTTTGGGTCCCCAGGGAATCTTGGGAGGCCTGGCCGGGACAAGATCAGCCTGTTTGGAGAGGATGCGAGAGTGGGAGCTGGCAGAGGCATTGGCCTCCCCTGAGGAGGCAAACCAGGGAGCCTCGTCTTCTCTCCCTACATCATCAGTTTAACCTTCACGAGGGAGGAGAGGGGAGGAAGGAGGCAGGTGTCCCTCCCGTCCCCACACCCTCCACCCCACCCCCGCCAAGCCAGGAGGCCACCAGCCAAGGTCACGGGCCTGTGGGACAATGCTGTGGGGAGTCCTGGTGGGGGGCCAGCGGCTCCCTGGCCTGAAGTCTGCCTCTGCCCACCCTCGCCCAGCACGTGGTCAGTGGACGGCCTGCTGCATGGTCAGGATCCCTGGCCTGTGGTCTCACCTTGGCTCAGGTGGGGCCCCCTTCCTCCAAAGGCTCAGTGGCATCACACGTGGGGCTCCCACCCGGTCACTGGAGAGACAGATCCTCTTCCTCGTCTTTGGAAGTGACTGAAGCACTCAGAGCCCCCACCCGGGGAGCCCCCTCCAGACCCCTGCCCTCCTCCACGGGGGCCGCTTAGAAGGGGAGCCCAGCACTCCTGGTGGTCTTTGGTGGGTCTGAGCTGGCCTGCCAGCCGGGGCCCAGCTGCCACGGAGGCCCCTTTCTGGGCTTCCTGTCCTCGTCCTCTCAAGCTGCCCGGTGGCCGGCAACCTCTGCATTCGGGCTGCTTCCTGTCTCTGGGAACATTGGCTCAAGTTGCTGTGACGGGTGGGAATCAGTGACTTAGAGATGCGGGAGCTGGAAGCCACGTCCCAGGCTGCACCGCCGCCCACAGCCCAGGGAGGGGCGGCCAGCCCACTGCTGCAGCTGGGAATCTGCAGGGCTTGTCCACCCCCGGGGCTCCTGAGGGAGGTGGCCAGAGGGTCCTTCTTGGGTGGTGCTGGACGGGGAAGGCAGACGGCTCTTCCGATGCAGGGCTCTCACCTCTTAGCAGGGACTCTAGACACTTGAGCCTCTTATCTCTGTACTTAAGACTCCAGTTGATCATGGGTTCCAGTGGGCTGGTGGACGTCCCTGAGGGCCCAGCTCCATTCGAATTCCTGTTCCTTCTTCTTGTTTTGTGGCATGTCCCCCCATGGTCACATGATGGCTGCTTCAGCTCCAAACATTGAGTCCTAGTTCCGGGTAGGACCAAGCATGAAGAACTGAGGATAAAAAGCACAAAGCACACATTCAAGTGGAGACCGCTCACTGGACATTTCTAGAAGTGACTCCCAGCATGTTCCACTTGGACCTCGGGACCAGACCTTGGCCAGCTGTGGGGTGTGTCCTTGCTGAGCTCACTGCCACCCAAAGACACAGTGACTCTGCTGATGGAGAAAATGGGGACAGAGGCTGTTGAGCAGCCAGAAGCGCCTGCCGCCGTCCCTCCCCCTTAGCCCCCTCCTCCCCTGACGCCTCTTCCTGAGGGCTGTTTGGGGCGTGTGGCAGTGACACAGGGGGGGTTCAACAGCAGAAGTGGCTCCTCAGTCAAGACAGGGGAGGTCGTCCAGCCCCGCAGCTCCCGGTGGCTACGGGGTCCCTGGGGCTCCTTGGCCTGTGGCCACAGCACCTCTGTCCCCCGGGCCTCTCCTCTGTGGGTGGGCCTGAGCCCTCTCCTGTTCTAGGGTCGCTGGTTGGATTTAGGGTCTGCAGCAGGACCCTCATCTCCAGCACCTCCAGTAATTACACACCGAAGACCCTTTTCCCAAACAAGGCCAGGTTCACAGTTTCAGAGAGACACATCTTTTGGGGTCACCATTGAAGCCACCTGCCTCCATGGTCTAACAGAGGTGTGGCCTCTCGGCCCTGGGGCACGTGTCCTCCAGACCTTGTGCCCGGGGGCCTCCCCCACCCCCAGTCTCTGCCTGGAGCAGATCCGTGTCTTCGGGCTGCTGGGTCCTTCTGAGGAGCGGCAGGTACAGGTGTCCACCTGGAATCTGTGGTGCTTTGAGGGTTTCTAGGAGTGGCAGCTGGGGCCAGCACATCAGAGGCCCCAGGACAGGCCTGATGCTGCTGCCCTCTGTCCTCACTGTCCTTCTGGAGCTGGTCCCTGGAAACCACCCTGAGGGTCCTCCTGACCCAGGGCTGCCGGAGTCACCCTTCCCCAGGTCTTGCCTGCCAGAGGCAGAGGGCCCAGCCAGCAGACCCCAGTAGCCACCATGTAGCCCCACTGGGCATTGGGTGCTGGCCACAACTCTGCTGCATACTGTGGATCCAGTCACGGCCATGCACAGAGCCTTGGTGGCCTGGGGCTTGGCTGGGAGGGAGCCTGCTGGGACCAGCGTCCCCTGCTGGAACAATTGGACATTCTGGGTCTGCCTGTTGCAGCAGCTTAGCTGGGGCCACCCTAACAAACGACCACACACTGGGCGGCTTGGAACAACACAGCTGGACTCCACAGTCCTGGAGGCTAGAGGCCCAAAGTCAGAGACCAAGAGGTTGGCACGGTCACACCGCCCCTGAGCCTCAGCTCCACCTGGACAATCCAAGGTACCCTCCTGTCTCAAGATCGCAGCTTAATCATGTCTAAAAAGTCCCTCTGACCACACCATGCCACAGTCCGCGAGGTCCCAGGGAGGGGCCCTGGGGTCTCGGAGTCCACGTCCGTCCTGGCACGTGGGCCCACCGAGCGCTTGTTGGCTCCCTTAACGCCGTTCCTTCCTACGTATGAATCAGGCGCTGAAGTTTGGAGACCCCAGGCTGCTGCTCTCTCCTGAGTCCCGAGACGAGCTGGCTCCTTTGGCCCCGGTGGCATCAGCAGGTCTGAGCAGCACCGCGTCCCCATGAGCCCCGGGCCCCTCTGCTCCTCACACCCCAACACGTGCCAAGGACGAGTCACTCCTGGAGCCCCCACAGCCGTGTTCTCCGTGCGCAGCTGAAGGACACGTGGGGGAAGTGGGACCCAGTCCCTGGCGGCTCTGAGTCACCTCTCCTGGCCGAGCTCCCCCTCTGAGCCAGCTCCTCATGCCCCCCAGGCGCGCGGGGGCCTCTCCAGTGGGGGGTCTGCAGGGGGCCCCACAGGCTCCGCCCCGTCCCACTGGGGATCTGCGCCTTGCAGGTCGCACAGCACCCCGGCCCCGAGCCAGAGCATCCGCGTGGAGTGCGGCTGCCTCCCAGCTGGGTGTGGCCCGCGTGGCCCTTGCCACCAGGCCCAGGCCCAGGCCATGCCGTCCAGGACAGTGGCCTCCCATCTGTCCACACTCAGAACCCTGGGGAGCAGTTAGTGGGGCCAGTTGGGGCCCCTGTTCCTGCATTCCTAACACACCGGGTGGCCAGGTGCTGCTGGCCCCAGGACTCACTGGTCCCAGGAGAACTCTGTCCTACAGGAGGGGTTGCAGCCCTCACTGAGCTTCCTACCCAGGTCCCACCCCGTGGCTCCCGGCCCCCCAGCCTCCAGCCCCACACTCCCACCCCCGGCCCCTCGCTCACTTCCCACCAGGATGTCGAACCTCTAACAGCCCACCTGTGCCCAGCAGCCTGCCAGGTGACGGTGTTCACTGTCACCTTCCTGCATTATCACAATGTTGTTCCCAACACTGGCTCAAGAAAACCTGCCCCCTGCCCAGGTTTTTCATGGTCCCAAACAGGAATCTGGGCTCATCCCAGCTGCCCTGCCTGGGAGCCCAGCCCTGGAGAGCCCCGGGAGCCAGCCAACACCTGTGACATGCCTGAGCAGGGCCACCCCTAAGCAGCAGGGTGGCCTGAACTGCTCAAGCCTATGTCTGCTGGACAGGGCCACCTGGGAGTCCTGGCTGTCAGTCCACACACAGAAACACCTCCCAGATGAAGCTCCTGTACCAGCTGCTCTACCAGGCGGGTCCCAGAGCCCAGGGCAAGTGAATTGCTCAGGAGAGCCCCTCTGCCACTCCAGCTGCACAGACGCTCTCAGATAAAACCATCCTTGAGACAATTCCAGGACAGAAATCACAAAACACACAGCAATGACCCCCTGAGCAAGTCAACTAGTATGACCAAAGGATCTATGAGACTTGGGACGATGGTGCAGTCTGAGAGAAATAAAAGAAATAGAAATCACACAGAGATGATATTTTGAAAAAAGAAAACAGATTGGAAAAACATACAGGGAACTTCCAAATTCCATAAATTACCATTAAAACCAAAAATTACCATTAAAACCAAAAATCCAACTTATGGATTAAACTGGGAATTAGACACAGCTAAAGAGAGAATTAGTGACGTGGAAGATGTTCCTGAGGAAATGACCGAGAAGAGAAGACAGGAAGGGTGTGTAGGAGGGTGAGGCACACCGAGCAGCTATCTCCTAGGTGCTCCAGGAGCAGAGTCAGAGGACAAAGGAGAGACAATACCCCAAAATATGGAGGCCAAGTGTCCAGAATTCATGAAAGATGTGATGCCTTGTGCCCACAGCAGGACAAATTAGAATAAAGCCACCAGATACAGCTTGGAGAGGCCACAGACCAACAGAGGAGAGAGGAAAGACCTTAAAGTGAACCAAAGAGAACTTTACAAAGGGGACTATATGCAACAGTGATGAGTCCAGAAGCCCGGAACAGTGTGTCTGAGCTGGGAAGGGAATAACTGCCAGCTCAGAGTTCTCAACCCAGATGGACCCTAAAGCAGGAGTGGTGGCAAAATAAGACCTGTGTGTGAGGGGAGGGGAGCAGGAGGTCCCCACTGGCTGACGCGTCCCCAGCTGCAGGCTGAGCCTTGGGAAGAGAACAGGCTGAACTCAGAGGGAGGCCGTGGGGAGCTGGGGAGCAGAGGCTTGGTGTGTAAGTCCAGGGGACCCTGGCTGTATGACGAATGGTAAAGACAACTGTGCTGGAGACACAGAGACAGATCCCAGGGGTGACAGTATGGGAACCCAGGGCCTCAACAGTGCCTGGGGGAGGCTGCCTGTGAGGGCCTCCCTAGCAGTGAAATGTAGCCACTAGGTCCAACTCCTGGGAGAGGACAGTGGCCAGCTCTCTGTGCCTCCCAGAGCCCTCGGGATGTACAGGGAACACTGGAGGAGCTGTGAGGAGAACCTGGTCCATGTGCTCCCGGAAGTCCCCACACGACCGTGTACCCCGAGCGGCCCAGCCTGGGAGTCCACACCCCGGCACAGGATCCTGTCCAGGGTCCACGGGTCCCAGGCACATCTCACCCTATCCAGGAGCTCGATCGTGTAGCCTGCGTCCTCTGCCCACGCGCTAGGAACCCACCGCAGGACAGGCGCAGTGGTTTATGCTTTGCAAATAAAATCTCAAGTCCAGTCTCCTCGTTCTGCTCAGGATACGGTGCCAACGTCAGAACGTGCGCAGAACCTGGTGACAAGGAAGCGTCACTCGTGAACACCACCTAGATCTTATTTAGAGGGTAATTTGTTGTTTAAATGGATAAACTGGGGAAGAATATCAGAACGAATCATCTTCACCTTTGCTCGAGATGCTAGGAAAGCCGCACGTCGTCTCAACGAAGCAGAGAAAGGGGACGATGCGTGGAAATTAATGGACAGAAAATGGAACAAACAGCGTGCGTGGGGGGCTCCTTCCCCCTGCAGGTCGGAGGCCAGGGGCGGGACAGGCTGCCCAGGTCTCCCGTCGGCCCTCCCTCCCTGGCCCCTGCTGCCTTGGAGGCCCCTCTGCTGTCACCTGTGTGTGGCTTCTTGTGCCCTTCGCTGGCCCTCTGGCTGCCCCGTGGCGTCCCTTCACTTCTGCCCGAGGTCCCCTGAGCAGCCCTCCCACAGCCCCCCCAGACTCCTCCGTTCCTGGCTCCGTCTCACGGTTGTGCCACCGTCCCCTGATCACCAGGCTGGAGAGCGGAGGAGGCCCCTCTCCACGGCCCCCATGTTGTTCACTTGGCTCCTCGTGCCCCCTGCCCTCCCGGGCCCCTCACTGGCTGCCTGGAGTCATCAGCAGGACCCTCCTGCACACCGTCCCCTCCGGGTCCCTTCGCCTCTCCTGGCCCCCCACCCCACTCACTTGCTCCCAATGCAGGCCAGGTGCGGGGAGCTGCCCGCCAGGCTGCTCCGCTGGACCCTGCAGTCTCCTGGCGCTGACCCCTCCTGGCCTGGCTCTCGGAGGTGCTCCACGCGCTGGACGCTGGAAGGAGGGGCAAGCAGAGCAGGCACAACCTCTCCACACGGGCAGAGCAGATGGTGCTGCGGAGGGTCTGCAGGGACACAGGACCACGCTCAGGGTGGGCGGCAAGGGCAGAGTGGACTCGTGCACCCACCAGCCACAGTGGGGCACAAGGACAGTACAGGACACGAGAGGCTGCCTGGCCGTCCCTGAGCAGAGGCCCCGGGTGACCCCGCCCTGGGTGACCCTGCCCTGGGTGACCCTGCCCTGGGTGACCCTGCGCAGAGGCCCCGGGTGACCCTGCCCTGGGTGACCCTGCCCTGGGTGACCCTGCGCAGAGGCCCCGGGTGACCCCGCCCTGGCCGTCCCTGTGCAGAGGCCCCGGGTGACCCTGCCCTGGCCGTCCTCCACAGCCAGACCCCCAGGGACTGTGTCGTCAGGACCTCGTGCGCATTTGCGACTTTCCTTCAGAACTGGACTTTGGGCCCCAGGGGCAGAGCGCACGCTGCTGGCACAGACGCTGCCCGAACCTCCCGGCCCTCAGGCGGCCCCAGGTCCCCAGGAGCTCCCACCGGCAGCTCTGTCCGGGGCTTCGGCCTGAGAGGCCGTCCGCCAGTGCACAGGGTGGGGAGCTGCACGGGGTCCCACGTCCTCGCGGCCACAGGTGGGTGAGAGGTGGTGCTCGGGATGCACCTTGGGCTTGAGCGCAGGAGGCGGCTTCTCCACGCCGAGCCCTCCCACAGCGCTTGCTGCCCTCAGCCCCGTCTGATGCGCTGCCCTGTCCAGGGTAAGGCGAAGGTGGGTGTCCAGTCACTCACACCGGGAAGGGTCAGCACAGCTGCAGAGGGGCCCCTGGGCTCCAGCGGGTGGCTGGCTCTTCTGAGAGGCCAGAGGCCCTCCCGGGAGGCCTGACTGTCTGGACGCACCAACAAGGCCCAGGGAGTCCTGGCACTGACCAGCGGGCCCCAGTGCGGACCAGTGGACCCCAGCCCTGGCGGGCTTTGACACAACTGTCTCTGCCTCCTGCCTGACTGGGAGGACAGGGCTGTGGTGGCCGCCCAGGCCAGGAGCCCCTTTCCCTGCCTGAGAACGTGTCCAGATGGTACATGAGTCATGTGGCCAGTGCTGGGAAGGCCCATCCTGAGAACCCATGGTGCATCCTCAGAACGGCTCCCGTCTACGGCAGGACGAGGCATCTGATGGCCAGAGGGTACTCCAACACGCCCCCATGGACGTCTCCTCTCACACGGGGCCCTGCTGCCCGGCCTGGCAATGACCATGGAGCACCTCTTCGGTTACTGCTGCGGCTGTCAGAGTGGCTCTGGTGACCTTGGTGCCTGCCGCTGGGCCAGGGCCTCAGCTTCTCATCTGTCCAGTGAGGCAGCAAGAGCCCCCGCCTAGAAGGTGACCCAGGGGTGCGGGGGCCTCGGGCACAGGCTGAGTGGCTGTCAGACACGCTGGGGTGGCCAGTGCACAGAACAGCCCTGGCTGTGGTGCTGTGAGAGTCCATGTCCCCGCCAGCCTTGGGAAGATACCTGCAAGCCAGCCAACCTCAGGGAACGGCCACACCGGCTGCCCGCTGGGAGGGACGTCCTTGCTGGCTCTGCCCTCGGATCCCAGCAGTGTGAGCAGTGGAGCGTGGTGAGGGCGGTGGGCTGGGGGCCGGGCCTCTGGGGCTCTCGGAGGGCCCTTCACCTCCTCCAGCCCCTGGTGGCCCCACGTGTCCTCAGGTGGCCAGCTCTGTGTGCCTGTGCCCAGGTCCCCCTTGCCACGAGGATGTTGGCCGCATGGGGCTCAGGTCCACTCTGACCCAGTGTGACTTTGGTTTGCCCTGGTCCATCCGCAGAGACCCTATGCCCAAGGAAGGTCCCTTTCACAGATCCCGAGAGCTGGGACGTGACAGCGCCCGGGGGACCCAGCTCACCAGTCTGCACGGCCTGCTCTTCCCTGTTTTGAGGGCACAAGACTCAGCCCTCTGTTGGAGTGGGCTGTCCTGGGGCAGGACAGGGCAGAGGCTGGGCACATCTGCCTGGCCTGCACTGTGTCCGGGCACTCAGCGTCGCCAGGCCTGGGTGGGAGGATGAGCAGGAGCATCCCAGGCGCCCGCCAGGGGTCCCAGGGTGCCCTGGACGGCCCCACGCAGACTCCACCTCCAGGGTCGCAGGTGGGACACCCCGCGTCCCCCGCCTGCCTCTGTCCTGGTGGGGTCCAGGGATTCTGCCTCCTGAGAGGGAATCGTGGTGAAGCCGTGCGGGAGCCCGGGAGCCCTGCAGGAGGCGCCCTGTGACCCTGGAAGGCAGGACCCGCTGGGGCCGGGCCTGGCTCCAGCGGGGGCCCTGGGATGAGGTCAGAGTTGCTCCACAAGAACAAGAGGCTCCAGGCAGAGTCGCCTGGCCCAGAGCTGAGGAAGGGCAGGGCCAGTGCTGCCCGACTGCCCGGCTTTCCACTGGGACCAGGATCTCGCAGAGGAGTCCCCAGCGTGGGCCCCACGGGGGCCTCTGGTCCACTCAGCGGAGCATGAGGAGGCCCTGCTGGGTCGTCCCACCCAAGGTCTCTGTGTCCTTTCTGTGCCCTCAAGTCCTAGAGGGGCCGCCAGCTCCATGGGAGTCTGCTCGCCCAGCGCCCAGGACTGAGAGATCATTCCGAGCCCCGTGGCCACGTGCGTGTGAGGTGCTGGGCAAAACGGGAGGGACGCAGCCCTGATCTCAGGGCAGGGGGCAGCGGCCCACATTCTATGAGTCGCCTGAGTCGGAACACGGACTGTGAGGCTCCAGGTCAGAATCCCGGGAGGGCCTCTGGGGAGGGGTGTTGGAGTGGGACCTGCAGGATGGGAGACGGGGCTGAGGGTGTGGCGGGTGCAAAGGCCCTGGGGCAGGAAGACAGAGACAGCAGCTGTCTGGGGTGCTGGGTGACGGGGTGGGACCTGAGGTGGGAGGGAGAGGGTGGAAGGCCTGCACCAGACTCAGGCTCTGGAAGGTAGAGCTGGAATTCTAGTTTAAGTGCAAGGAAGAAGTAGCAGGAAGTTTCACCGGGTCTTTAAGAGAGTGCGTGCAGACTCGCCTGCAGGGGCTGAGCACAGTGACCGCGGCTGGGACCACAGTTCTGTCCCTGCTGGACTTGGTGAGGCGGTCTGTCTCCCCGAGGCCTCCACCATGAGCACGGCCCCCACCCCTGGGTCTCTCCTGCCCGGTCTCCCAGTAGCCGCTGGTTGGACGGCCGCCCAGAAGCCTAGACGCGCCTTCTAGACGCACCCTGGAGTCCAGCCTTGGTCACATCTCCAAGGTCCCTCCCGCCACAGCACAGAGGAGGAGCAGCCCGGCGTGGTGCCCACAGGAGAGGGCCGAGGAGCAAGCACGTCCAGGGCTAAAGCAGGGCTCCAGAGCAGAGCTGTGGGCAGGCGACGGGCAGCAGGACGGGGAGCCCGCGCTGACCATCGGGCCACAGGTGAAAGTGAAGGAGGAAGCCGGGCAGACAGTGCCGGCAGGACAGCGTGGGAGGCAGCGGGATGTGGCCTCGCAGCCCACAGCCACCTGGAGCTGCAGGAAGACGGAGGCAGGGGAAGGACCCCCAGGCGGAGGGCGCCCGGCACTCCAGACGCCCTGGCCCAGTTCCGCATGCCCGGGAAGGGACACGAAGGTCCCAGAGGAGGAAGCTGATCTGTGGAGGAGGAGGCCCCTGCGAGGGAGGAGCCTGGCTGCCTCTCACACCAGCTAAGCTGTCCGTCCCCCTCAGGGACACGTCCAGGGCTCAGGAGGGCTTTCCACACAAGCCTCTGGACAGTCTGAGGAGGAACCCAAGGATGGCGGCTGGGCACACGGAGGTGTGTGAGCGAGGAGCTGGGCGTGGAGCCCTGGGGTGAGAGGCCCAGACTGCTCCTCAGTCGGCAGGAAGCGGAGGCCCTCGGGCCACGCAATACGCCGTCCACCATGTCAACCGCGGTGCGTTGTGAGCCAGGTCTGCTGCTCACAGACTGTGTGGCCTTGAGTGTGTTGCTTGACCTCTCTGTGCCTGGGTTTCCTCAGCCACGGTTAGAATGACTTACTGCCCCAGCCCAGGTGCTGTGGAGAGTGATGGAGGGGCATGCACTGCGGGTGTGCCCTGCGTGAAGTCACGACCGCCATTGTCCCACGCCCCGGTTAGGAGCGAGTAGGTGGGTCCGGAGTCAGCTGACCAAACCAGGGCACGGTTCTGGGGAACAGTGGAGCACCAGGAAGAGCGGTCACTGATGCCTTGACCTTGGACACCCTTCACCACCGGTTCAGAGAGCTCAGACCTGCGTCTCGGGCTCAGGCCCCTGCTGGCCCGTGGGAGCAGCGTCTCCACAAGCCCACGCGCACACGGGCTCCCCCTCGGCTGGGCATCCCCGACAGGCTTTGGGGAAGCTCGAGTGGCTGTGGAGCAGCCGCCGTACCCATGACCTCGGGGGGCGAGGCACTGGCGGAGCCGGCAGGCCAGGCAGGCGGGGACGCCCATGCCAGGCAGGGAAAGGGGCAGAGGTTGGTTCTGCAGGAGCGGAGCCTCCAGGGTTCCTCTTCACGCCAAAGGCGACCATCACGTAACCAAGGAAGTTGGGTCGCGCAGGCAGGCGCGGGTGGAGGTGGCAGTGGACGGGCTCATTTTTCATGTGGAGGAGCCCAGGGAATTGTCTTCTGCTGAGGAAGCGACAGCGAGGCCCAGAGCTTGCTGTGCACAGCACGGGGAGAACACAAGCACGGAGCCGGGGAGACCAGGACCCGGGCCGCGAGGCCGGCAGGGAAGGGGCGCCTCCCGAGGTCCTCCAGGCTGCCTGGACCTCAACGCCCACCAGTTCCACATTTATAAGTGGAAAGGAAGCCCCGGGCTGGGCCGGGAGGGAGCGCTGCCCGTGCCCTGGCCCCGGGACGCCCTTTAGCAGACTTCACGGTGCAGAGCTGGCTGCAAGGTGGACGTTCTGAACAGCGTGGCCGCCCGCGGAGCAACGCTAAAATAAAACACGCAAGGAAGCCCTCTGCACCGTGACCGCTCGTCCCTCGCCCAGTGGGCATCCGTGCTGCGTGCACTTCGACACTGCTCGCCTGTTTCAAGTGGAATATTCCAGAAAACACAGAGGTGCGCGAGCCTGGAGACCTCGGCTGGCCGAGCAGGGTGGGGGTGGCCTGCCCCCGCCAGGGTCTGGTTCTCTTGGGTCTTCAGTCCCTCCCCTGGGCTGGATGCTGCGGTCGGCCTGGAGGATGAAGGGTGGGCATTTGCATGTCCACAGCCTGAATGAAGAGCAGAGGCCTCTCCAGGCACCGACAGTGGGCAGCTCAGGTTCAGGTCCCTCTGCCTTTTTGGCTTATATTCCAACCCCTGCCACCCACTCCAAGAAGCTGTCTGGATCTCCCAATGTGGAGAGCAGGGGCTGCCCTTGCACATGGACACTGCCCTGGTCCCTTGGGAGCCATGCTCTGAGCCGAGTCCCTCTCCTGGCTCCAATGACTGGCTGGGACTTTCCTGGTGTCCCCAGGCACCCTGCCCCCCCCATGACGTCCAGCCTGTCACCAGGGGGTCCGGGCTCATTCCCAGAGGGACCAGCAGAGCAGCTCCTGTGCTCCCGAGCTTTGGTGCACAGTGTCCTCTGCCTTTGGGCATGTCCCTGTGTCCTGAGCGGTGGCCTCCCGTGGGCACGGGTGCCATCAGTTTGCACACTAGGGGCTGACGGTGTCCAGGGCTGGGAGGAGCCACTGCTTTGCTTCTGAAAGTTTGATTTCCTTTGGTTTCTTTGCAATATTTAATTTCTTTTTTTACATCGAGAGACTGGACTTTGCTTTTTAGACCAGTTGTGGGTCTACAGACCAAACAGGCTCAGAGTCTGCAGAGGCCCACCGACCCTGTGCCGCGCCCTGACTGGCTCTGAGGTCAGTGTGGCCGACGTTGACGCATGCTTGCTGACCTGAGCCGATCTCCGATGTCCACGCTGATTGCTGACCTGAGCATCGACACATGGTGGCCCGCCTGGGCGCATGACACATGGCGCGTGGCGGCCTGTCTGAGCGTATTGATGCGTGGTGTGCGTCTGGGCGTATTGACATATGGTGGCAGCTGCCTGTCTGGGCACATTGACGGTGGTGTCCTGGGTGCGCTGACGCACTTGCCTCCCTGAGCCGAAGCTGAGGCGCGATGGCTGACCACGTAGGCTCCTCGCTGCGCTCTGGTGAAGGCAGGGACTTGCTCTACCTGCAGGTCACAGAGGCGCTGCCCTTGACACCTGGTGCCCCTTCTTCCTGACCGTGGCATTAGAATCTGAGGGATGTGCTGTCTGCCCCTGAGAGGGGCAGCGGGCAGGTGGGCATCTGCGGGCACCTTGGCTCTGCCTGAACCCCCTGTCCTGTTCCCCTCCAGGTCTCGCCAAGCCCATGGGCCTGGTGGAGGGGCCCGGCGGCCTGGGCCAGGGTGGGATGGCGGCCACCCTGCAGGAGGACAGCCAGGAGAGGGAAGGCAAGTACGAGGAGTACGGCTACAACGCACAGCTCAGTGACCGCATCTCCCTGGACAGGACCATCCCCGACTACAGGCCCAAAAAGTGAGTGCCAGAGAGCCCTGCGGGTGCTGCGGAGGAGCCGCCGGGGGCTGCAGAGCTGGCTGCCCCCCGCCATGTGTGTTTCCCAGCCCCTTCTTCCTGTCACTCGTCTCTCTGTCCTGCTCTCTATGTCTCGCTTCTCTCTGTCTCTGGGTCTCTGGTCACGGCCAGCCTCTTCCCACCCAGCCACAGGACTCTCTTTCTCTTGACAGAGGCTGGAGTGGAGAGGTGGCTCGCCTGGCTGAGCTCCCCGTGGCCACAACCTGCAGCTCCCGCTGGCCTCGGGCACAGCCACGGCCATGCTGGCCCCAGTGTTGTGCCTGAGACACTGGCCCTCAGCAGGCGATGACCCCTTGTCCCACCGTCCCGAAGCCACAGCAGCCTCAGAAAAGCCCCACCCTGCCCTGGCCTTGCCAGAGTCCTGACAGCAGAGGCCGCCCACCCGCCGTCCCTAAGGCTGTGGCAAAGGCGCAGGCTGCCTGGTGGGGTGGGGCTGGAGGTGCCTGGGAGAGGACGTCCGCCAGGCTGGGCCTGAAGGTCACTGGCACGTTGGGCCACTCCTCCCCATCCTCAGAGCCCAGCAGGATGGAGCCCTGTGCCTGGGCACTGGGGCCGAGTTCCACGTGTTACTCAGTGGGAGGTAGAGGCTTGGTGACCTTCCTGTCCCCTAGAGCAATGCCGAAGGACAGGCTGGGGGGGAGGGGGCCGTTTCCTGCTCGTTTGAGGACACCCCCCCCCCCGTGGACCTGGAGACCAGGATTCTCATGCAGGACTTGCAGGGAGGGGCGGGCAGCAGGGAGAGGTGGAAGCCCAGGAAGGCACAGGTCCTGGTCCACACGGGAATGGTCCATGCACACCCTGGAGTCCTTCAGACAGGGAGGGCGGAGCCCAGGTGGAGGCCTGGCCGCCCAGCCACGTGAGGACGCTGGCATGTGTGGGCGTCGGCACGTGGACCTCGTGATCGCCTCTGGCCAGCACAGTGAGCCGCTTCCCGGGAGAGGGATGATGGAGATTCCTCTGAGTGAACGGTTTAACACAGGCCGCTTTCTAAAGCCCAGACGATGGGCTGCGCTGGGAACTGCTGTGGAACAGAGGTGGCCAGGGCCGGCCGCGCGTCAGCCGGCCTGCATCTGCGTGTGCACACATGTGCGTGCATTGCGTGTGCATGTGTGTGTGTGCACGTGTGTGTGCATTGCATGTACATGTGCGTGTGTGCATGCGTGCGTGTGTGCGTGCGTGTACATGTGTGTGTGCGTGTGTGCATGCATGCGTGCGTGTGTGCATGCGTACATGTGTGTGTGCGTGCGTGTGTGCGTGCGTGTGTGTACGCATGCGTGTGCGCGTGTGTATATGCGTGTGTGCATGTGTGTGTGCATGTGTGTGTGCATGTGTGTGC
>CM053407.1:126690663-126725140 GCA_028644305.1 Xerus rutilus | reverse complement strand
GCATGCGTGTGCGCGTGTGTATATGCGTGTGTGCATGTGTGTGTGCATGTGTGTGCGTGCGTGTGTGTACATGTGTGTGCGTGCGTGTGTGTACATGTGTGCAGGCGTGTGTGTGTGCGTGCGTGCGTGTGTGTGCATGTGTGCGTGCGTGCGTGCGTGTGTGTGCATGCGTGTGTGCATGCGTGCGTGTGTGTGCATGCATGTGTGCGTGTGTACATGTGCGTGTGTGCGTGCGTGTGTACATGTGTGCGTGTGTGTGCATGTGCGTGCGTGTGTGTGCATGCATGTGTGCGTGTGTACGTGTGCGTGTGTGTGTGTGTGCGTGTGTGCGTGCGTGTGTGTGCATGTTTGTGTGCGTGTGTACATGTGTGCGTGTGTGTGCATGTGTGTGCGTGTGTGTGCATGCATGTGCGTGCGCTCCCCTGTGTCCTGGCTCCCAGGGTGAGCAGGCGCCTGACTGGTGGTGGCAGCTGGGGTCGTGCCCCGCCCTTGGCTGTGAGGCGGGTGGCCAGGTGCAGCTGGAACCTGAGTTCCTGGAGGCCTGGATTCACTGGCAGGATCGGGAGGCTCAGCCCAGCTGAGTGCCTGGTGTGGCTTCTGTGGCAGGGCAGCCTGGAGCCAGCCCAGGACAGATCAGCACTGGCTTCGTCCCTGGGGCAGCTCGGCTCCCCTGGCGCCTGTGGCAGCACCCGCCGCGTGTGGCCTCCTGGATGCAGCGACTGCCCACAGGGCTGCCTGGCTCCAGCCCTCCGGAGGTCAGACTGACCCCCACCACCAATCCAGTAACGCAGACCATCTGCAGTGGCCCAGGCCCAGACCAACCAGGACAGGGACCGGGCAGCAGCAGGGCTCGGGGTCCCTCCCTGTAGCTGGTGGAGTCGGACCCCTGAGTGCGGGACCCTGTCCTGACACAGGGCAGAGAAGTGGCCTCCACACCTGCATCAGCCGCCTGTGTCCCCAGGTTTCCGCTTTGGGAACGGCCCAGGAGCACCCAACCCTCACCCACAGTCTCTCTTTCAAAGTCCCTGTTGCCGGCAGCTTGGAAACATTAAGTGGAAAGTTCCAGAAACAGGCAATTCATTAGTACCCCCCTGCCCTGCTCTGAGTGTGTGACAAGCTCTCACAGTTGCCTCTGTCCTGCCCGGATGAGCTGCCCCTTGGTCACTGGCCTGGAGACCTCACAGCGCTGGCTCTGCTGGGACACGGTGTGGGGACTCCACAACACCCCCTGCTGTGGCCCTGTCACTGCGGCTGCTGCCGTCCACCTGCCGTGCTGCCCCATGAACTGGACCCTCCCGGGTTGGGGTGCTCAGGGTGGACACTACTTGGCTGGCATTGCCCGCGGTCTGGCATTCCTGGGAGCTGGGGACGGGTCCCTGTGGACAAGGGCATGGAGCCTGTGAGCTCTGCTTGGGTGTTCCTCGTACCTGGCACCTGTTTCCAACAGAACCATCTGGTCTGGAGATGGAGACCCTGTCCCTGTCCCTCAGGCCAGGGGTTCTGCCTCCAGGGCAGGGACATGGGGGTCAGGGCTGTGGTGCTGGTGCCGTGGTCTGCCTGTGGCCGGCTGCGTCCTCCTGAGGCTGCTTTCCCAGCAAGGAGACTGGGCCCCCACTGCCGAGCCCTTAGCCTCTCTCGTCATGGAGCAAGCTCCACGTAGGTGTGTCCATGTGCCATGGCGGCTGGTGGCCACTGCAGCCTGCTGTTCTCTGTGGGCAGCAGCACCAGGTCCCATGTGGGGATCCCCCACCCCACCCCATCCATTGCCAGCCCAGCTGCAGGGGCAGATCACGTGACCAGGTCTAAGACAATCAGCAGTGTCGCCCACCAGTCACAGCGACTGGCTCAGGGCTGGTCATATGGTCTAAGCCACTCCAATCAGTGAACCTTGGAATTATCGTGAGGCCATTGAGAAGAAAACGCCAATCCTCTCCCCACAAGGTAACCCTGCAGGGAGGGAGCTGGGGAGCTGCAGCCATCTCATCATTAAGAGGAAGAGTGTGGAGCTTCAGGGCCACCGTGAAACCCAAGGAAAACCCACTGCAGTGCAAGGCAGAACTGAGAGTCGGGGGAGTCCTTCCAGAGCCAGCATGTGAACACCTGGATCCTGCTGGTCCTGAAGCCACCTGTAGTCTTTCCAGTAAATGAGTGTGTTTACACACACGCTTGTCCACATAGCAAGGGCTCCTGCTGCTTCTGCTGGGGATTCAGCTCTGGCTTCTTCCCCAAGGGCAGCTCTCCCCCAAGAAATCTGTCATGTCCCCAAAGAGGGCACGTAGTGAACTTGGAAAGGCTGCATTGATGTGTCGCCCCACTGATGGGAACCCCGCCTCCCCACCTCCCTGGATCGGAGAACGTGGTTTGCGCACTCACACGCATGTTCATCCGCACCCATTTCTTTCCAGAAAGGAGGTGAGCTTTGACAGCAGAGGCAGGCAGGCGCCCCAAATGCAAGGTGGGCCACAGCCCGCACCGCGAGCCCCAGCCTTCCTGGGCTCTGTCCAGACTGCTTTCCCGCTCGGCACCCAGCAAAGAGGAGCGCAGGGGTCACCCGTGTGCGGTGACAGCCCTCCCAAGCACGTCACATAGGACCAGGGATGTCTTCACCCATCGTCTCAGGGCGGATGAAGAGGGGACTTGGCCGGGGAGGCCCATGGCCTGGGCACTGGCCAGGGTACCTGGCCCTTGCTGTCCAGACCCGTGGGAGCCGCGTGGTCCCTGCAGCTGGGACACTCCTGTCCCCACTTTACAGATGAGGAGGCAGAAGCAGGATAAGCCAAGGCCCTTGGCTGAGGGGACCTGGGTGCCTGTGCCCTGTGGGGGAGGGGCTACCCGTGTCCTGGGGTCTCCCGTGGTACCACCTCTTCCTTAGTCCTCTGAGAGGAATCCCTATGAATTGGTAAGATATAAAACCCAATGGAAGATTGTTCAATTATAAAAGGAGTTTGTTGACTCAGGTAACTGGAAGGCAGGATTTCAGGCATGGCTTGTCTCGGGGACACTGCTTGTGTTCTGGCTGGCCCGTGTGTCAGGCTCTGCAGGAAGCTCAGGGTATCCTCAAGTGGGGATGGGCAGGATCCAGGAAGCCCATGGGGACAAGAGCCACCCATCAGCCACTAGGAGGGCTGGTCTGTCCAAGGCATTAAGGGACAGGCACAGAAATAGCCTTCCTGGGGCCCACTGAGCTGCAGCTGTCTGGGGACGTGTGGCAGTGATGTCTTCCTTTCCTGCACTTTCTAGAACAGGAAGGTGGGGAGGGGATGAGAAATCCCTGATCCCGCCCTCAGGGTTCCCCCCCCTGGACTGAACCCATCAGAGGCCAGATGGGAAGGGACCCTGCAAGAAGCAGCCCCCACAGCCAGCCTGCAGGGCTCCCAGCGGGCGGGAAGAGCAGGAGAGCCCGGCCGGCCTTCGCAGGCTCCAGCCTGTGGGACCCCCAGGCCTCCAGTTCAGGCTGGGCCAGAGGGAGAACGGCCTCCCAGCAACAATCCAGCAGAAGTCTCAGGCATGACTCTCATTGGCCCGTGTTGGGTCATGTGCCCATCTGGGAACCAATCGCAGCCAGCAGCCTGGAACGGAGCTCACCTATTGGTTGCACGCTCCCCTGGGAACCAGGGATGAGGTAGGAGCTGGGGGCAGAGGCCAGCAGGCCTTCAGGAGAAACCAGTCACGGGAAAATCAGGCACACAGGTGACCACACAGACGGCAGCAGGTGGCCACCCGCAGCTGGCGGGGCGGGCAGAGCCCAGACATCTGCTCCAGGCCTTCAGAACCCCAAGGTGCAGGCCCTGGCGCCCTCCCGGTGCTACAGGCGTGACCGCCGCTAGTTTTAAGTTCCAAACTGGAGTCTCTGGTGCCTGTTGGGCGTCGTCTTAAGCTCAGGCGTCCGGATTGCTCACCTCCTGCAATACGTGCAGGGAGCCAGACACTGCCTTCCAATCTGGGCCCAGAGGTTTAGTAGGTGCCTCGAGAGAGCTGCGACTGACCATGTGCTCCTCCGCTGACCTCAAGCTTGCGCTGGCCCTGGAGCCCTGATTAGGTGGACTTGGGGGGTCAGAGGAGACAGTTGTGGAGAGAAGGGGCAGGGAGTCGCCTGTGGCCCCAGGGGCAGCTGGACAGGCAACACTGCTTCCGTCCCTGGAGGTCAGCGGTGGAAGCCACCCGAGGACCCTGAAGCCCCTGGGCCAGGCAAGTGCACAGGAGAGCCCGTGAACAGGCCCCAGGACAAGCAGAGAGCTGTCCGCCACCCCAGTGCCCCACCGTCCTGTGCTGGCCGCTCCTGACGACCACAGGGCTGTCCCCTGACAGCCCCATACACGGAGGCGGGTGTGGAGCCACCAGGCTGCAGGCTGGACCCAGGAGGAAGGTGGCGGTGGACACCCGGGGAGGGGCGTCTGGGAGCCAGCCCCACGGCAAAGCAGGCACGGCAGGAGCCTGGGGCCCAGACGGGCCCGGGGACACCAGGAGCAGTGGGAGCTGAGTCCTGCCCCGGAAGCTTCAGGTCTGGATCCCAGCACCCGCTCCCTCTGCAGCCGGTCAGAACTGCTGACCCGGGACAGACGGACTGGGGCGCCCGTGCCTGCGAACACATGGTGCCCACCGGAGCACCACTGCTCAGCAGCAGCCGCACCTTCCTGCTGGACACCGCTTGATTTCCCTTTGTGTGGAGCTGGAGAGCCTTTCTAATTAAGCTGCAGCTCTAATTAGGCCACAAAGCACATGACGTGGCCTCGGCCATCAAGACGGCCCTCAGGATGCTGACAGGAGGTGCACATCCCAACTGAGCTGAGCCAGAAAGGAAGGAGCTACCGAGGACCCCGCGGCCCAGCCGGGGCACTGCTGTGGCCTCCGCAGGCTTCGTGCATGTTGATCGTTTCCGCCTTGAGGGGCTGGCGGTCAGCTCTAACGCGCAGAGTTGGTGGAGGGCGACCCTGGGGGCTGGGAATGGTCTCCTCTTGCCTGGCGCCTCTCCTCTTCCCAGTCTTTGTCATTAAGGCAGGCGGCTCGGACAGGAGCCCAGGAGGCTGGGCACCCTGAAAGCGTGCAGGTGTGTGGCTGCATCCTGCAGGTACACTTTGGGCCGCTGGCCACGCCAGGCTGAGACCAAAGGCAGCCTGGACTTCTGTGGACGAGCAGCAAACCAGTGCCCAGTCCAGCAGACCTGCCCTTGCCAGTCCACCAGCACCCACACCCACGTCCTCCTGGGCCAGGAGAGTTCATCTGGAAGGTCCTGTGGCTCTGCTCTTGCCCGTGGCCAGGAGCCCGGAGGCCTCTGTCTGCGTAACCCAGAGGCCGAGGTCTTACAGAAGGCTGGCCTCCTGCAGGGAGGCAGCCTCTTTATGGAGCGAGGGCCCTCAGACCTTGAAGAAGAGGTGCTCCACGTCCTGGACGACGCGTGCCCTGCAGGCAAGGAGCCGGGGCCAGAGGGACCCCAGCACCATATCACCCCAAATGGCTCTCCCCTGCAGGCCGGCAGGGCTTCAGTCCCAGGGCCAAGGCCAGGAGGCCCCAGGAGTGCAGGGAGAGTCAACCAGCTGCGTCCACCGTGGCCAAGACCCAGGGCTGCTCGTGCTGGAGAGGCCGCACGGCGCGGGCAGCACGGGGCCGCTGGGTGGCCCTTGTCCTCGCACACGTCTGATGTGGGAGGGACCCTGCCCCACACACAGATGAGGGACACAGGCGGGAGGCTACGGCTGGGTCAGGAAGCCAAGGCCGAGCCGCAGGGCGAGGCGCAGAGAGGAGCCGCCCCACGGAGTCCCCATCACACAGAGCCCCGTCACCAGGTGTCCCCCGTCATCAGGTGCCCCCCGTTATCAAGTGCCCCCCATCACACAGAGCCCCCCATCACCAAGTGCCCCCATCACACAGAGACCCTCTGTCACAAGGTGTCCCCCGTCACATGGAGCTCCCATCACACAGAGCCCCCCCATCACCAGGTGCCCCCATAACAAGGTGCCCCCCATCACCCAGTGTCCGCGTCACAGTGGCCCCTGGACGCATGGCGGCCCCCGGGTGGGCTCTGGACTCTGGGTCCTCCCCTGCCAGCCCTACGGTGGCCTCTGCCTCAGGGCATCTGCTGTTACACATTCTGCATGAAAATCGCACGTCCTGACGTTTTCCCCAACAGGAAAGTGGGGTGGAGGTTTCTTCTCAGAGGCCTTTTCTGAGAGGTGAGACCCCCTGGCTGGGGTCCGCGGCCCACATCATTGCTGTGGTGACGCGCAGGCTTCGTGCCTTGGAGGAGAGGCTGCAGGTGGGGCTGGGGAGTGTCCTCGTCCTCAGAGGGGGTGTCTGGGGCCTCTCTGGTGGCCGGGAGGATCGGGGGCCTGGACCCCGTGAGCAGGTGTGGCCCCAGGTGCTGCCGGCCCCTCCCCTGGCCATCCCTCCCTGCAGTGTGGAGCGAGAGTTGCTGCTGTTCCGCACTGAGCCGTCCCAGCCGCCAGACCCGAGGTGCTCTAGGCGTGGAGCCGCTGTGGGTGGATCCTCGGGGTGGGGCCAGGTCCAGCGCGGCCAGTGTCCCGGGGGGAGGCAGAGCCAGAGGTCCCCGAGCCTTGGAAGGGCCGCCCGCGATCCCTTCGCCGCTCCCCTGGTCTGTGGGCGCGTGGTCCAGCCTGTGCTGCCCAGGAGGCCTGCTGCCCGGCTGGCCGCCCAAGCCCGCCCGTTCTCCAGGAGTGGTTCCCCGGTGCTGCGGGCTGGTCCACACACATACACCCTGCCCCTGCCCCGTCCCTGTCCCCGTCCCCATGCTGCGCTGCCTCCAGGCCCTGGAGGAGGCCGTCGCCTGGTCCTCCCGGTGTGTTAGGCTCTTAACCCCAAACATCACCTTGTACACTGTGCGCAACATGAGCAACAGCACAGGTGTGTGTGTGTACGTGCGGTGTGTGCTCGTGTGCACGCGGCTGAACTTCCTGAACAGCCCTGCCACTTCTCGGAGGGGGGTTCCCTGGCCTCCGCTGTGCGGCCCTGCCACGGCCTCCGCCTTGCCCCCCGTAGCCCTCCTCGTCTTCACTCCCCACACGGGGCTGGGTGCCAGCGCCCCTGCGATCTCGGCTCACGCTCTTCAGCGACGTCACCTCCTCAGACTGGCCCGCTGCCCTCCCGCTGCCCCTCCGGCCTCCAGGTGGGGCGGGCAGAGGCCCCTGCAGCCCCCTCCTCTCGCACCCCCACCAGGGCAACTCCGGCCCGGCTGTGCGTGTGACTGGTGGCAGCGCCACCCACCCGGAGCCCGGGACCGACGGCTGAGTCTCGGGCCCAGCAGGGCTGCGCGGAGGGGCCTGGGCCTCGGGCCCCTGACCCCATGCTGCACAAGGGCTCAGTGCCCTGGCCACGGGGTGCAGAGCGGCCCAGGCTGCTGCCCACACTGAGCCCCTGCCCCGCAGGTGCAGACAGCTGACCTACCCGGGAGGCCTGCCCCAGGTGTCCGTGGTCTTCATCTTCGCCAACGAGGCGCTGTCCGTCATCCTGCGTTCCGTGCACAGCGTGGTCAACCACACGCCCTCCCAGCTGCTCAAGGAGGTCATCCTGGTGGACGACAACAGTGACGACGGTGAGGGCCACGGGCGCCGGGCAGCCGCGGTCCCTGGCCCTGGTGCTGTGTGCACGGTCCCATCTGTGTCCCTTCCCGTGGGGACGTGTGGAGCCGGGCCACCCCGGCTCATCCCATGGCGCTCCGTGCCTTTTCCATGAACTGTGACGGACGCACGTAGGGCTGGCCATTGTGAGAGCACAGCTGGGCGGCCGCGGCCAGCCCCCTCAGGAGCACTCCTTCCCAAACCACAGCCTCGTCCATTAGACCAGCTCACCTCCCAGCCCCTGCTGCCCCGTCCTGCTGTCCCCTAGGACTTGCTGCTCTTGGGCCTCCTGAGTGGAATCATGCGGGATGTCCTCCAGTGGCCAGCTCGTCTCATGGGCACACTGTGCTGGGGCTGGTCCAGGCTGCACTGGGCCTGTTCCTCCCTCTTCATGGCTGCGTAGTACTCCTGTGTGGCTGGGCCTTTCCTGTCACTCATCTGTGGGCCTCGGCTCCTTCTTATGGCTAACAGTTGAGTCCACTTCCCGCCCCCGATGTCACCACCCTCCAAGCTGCCCTTGTTTCTCAATCGCTGCTCCTTAGAACCAGCTTGGGGCTGCAGTCTGCTCTTGGGGGTCCACAGAGGGTCCCCACAGACCATCCTGAGCCATCATCAGCCCCAGGCATGAGCTCTGAGGCGCGTCTGTCCCCTGCAGCTGAGCTCAAGTTCAACCTGGACCAGTACGTCCACAGGAGGTACCCGGGCCTGGTGAAGATCGTCCGCAACAGCCGGCGGGAAGGCCTGATCCGGGCACGGCTGCAGGGCTGGAAGGTGGCCACGGCCCCTGTGGTCGGCTTCTTCGACGCTCACGTGGAGTTCAACACCGGCTGGTAAGTGCCTGCTGTCACTCTGCGGGCGGGGTCACGGTGCGCGTCCCCGGGGGGACTTCAGACGGGGAACAGGCCCCCCTAGACTGGGGCCAGGCTGCTGCTGCACAGCTGGGCAGTTTACAAGGCCCAGGACAGTCACCAGAGGTGGCTGAGAGAGCCCGCAAGGCCCGGCCACTCTGCACAGGAGGGAGCAGGTTCTCACCCTCATGGGAAATCCCAGGTCAAGGAGCCCAGGCTGCGGCTGGAGCTGCTGTCGGTGCCAGGCACGCGCGAGGCCCCGGGTTCGATCCTCAGCACCACACGTACACAAAATAGAAAGATCTGCTGACCAAAAGCAGGCGAAGACGGGGTTCCAAGGAGACCAAGAGGGGAGGGCGGGAGCTGGAGGGGACAGCAGGTGGCCCGCAGGCGGGAGCTCAGGACGGCTTCAGGAGCCCCACCTCACCAGCGGGCCGCGGTCCTGGGTGCAGAGAGGCAGGACCTGTCTGTCCTCCCGAGAGCCAGCAGGAAGTGCTGGTCCGTGGGAAGGACACTGGCGGGGACAGCACCCCGGAGAACCCCAGAATAGTGTCCTTTGTCCCTTGAGTGACCACACTGGGGGGGCAGGTGGTGACCTCAGGTGTCAGTGCTGGTGACAAAGAGTGCCCGCCCGCCCCTGCAGGAGGCCCACCTCATAGGGCACTGCAGCCTCGCAGGCAGCGTGCTCTGCTGGGAAGGGCTCCGAGTGACCAGCCAGGCCTGCCCATCACAGGGGGAGGTGGGAGGCGAGGGCGAGCAGGCTACAGAGAAGACGGGTGCAGGGGAGTGGCCGGCATCTGGGGAGGACACAGCATGTGGCTCATGGCCTGGCTGTGGTCACATCTGTGGAGCCCGCGAGCCCTGACCACCACCACACAGGGCCAGAGCCACGCAGGTCTGAGGTGGCTGGGGAGGGAGTGACCGTGGCCTCAGGGTCGAGAGTGGGCAGCAGCTGGGGTGGAGGGGGCTCCACGGAAACAGGAGCACAGGGACCAGAGCAGCAGGGCCCTGAGCCCCTGAGGTCCAGACCCCCGTGGGCGGGCAGGCCCCTCCTCCAGCTCCGGGCTGCTCAGACTCCCGGGCTGTGGCCGCGCCTCTGCAGGCCCTGCCTGTCCTCGTGGCCTCCTCTGCCTCCGCTGACGGCCTGGTCATGTGGAAGTCCCAGCAGAGGGCGGGGCCCACGCCCGAGCCGGGCCTCAGCCGTCAGCCAGGCCACAGAGAAGACCCCAGGTGGCCATTTGCCCTAAAGCTCATGTGTCCAGCTCATTCTTCCACCTTGGGTCGCAGATGCGGAAGCCGAGCCGAGGCCTCGCTGGGCACTGTCCCTGGGAATGGGCTGCGGAGCCAATCAGCGCTGCCTTGGCGGCGAGCCGGCCATGCTCAGGGACAGCGCCCCGGCCCGCAGGCAGGTGGGGCTATGGACGGTGCCGCCCAGGTGCTCTGCCAGCGGCAGCTCAGACGCAGGCCTCCATGGGCACCTGGTCCAGCCAGGCACAGTCTGCCCCTGCCCCGGACCAGGTGGCCCTCCCTGCCCTCGCCACCTGCCACCGCCCCCCCGCCCACGCCCGGGGCGGCTCCCTGCGGCAGCTGCTCCCTGAGCGCCCCACCTCCTCCATCACTGCCCAAAGCAACCCACACTGAACACCCCACTTCAAACTGCCGCTCCGGTCGCCCCACCTGCTGTTCCCACAATGCCCCTCACCTTCTAAGACATTGCTGTCCTCATCCCACTCACCCAGGGCCTGTTGTGTGGGTTGTGCACTGCACACTGCTCGGTGGCCCTTCCAGCGAGGGTTAAGGGGTGGGGAGGCCAGGAATGTTTCAGGGCAGGTGCGGCAGGTGCTGGGCCTCCTGCAAAGGAGGCACCTTCCACAGGTGCAGGGAGAGGGCAAGAGCGGCTTAGGCGGGAGGCTGAGCCGTGGGCTCGGGGCCCTGGGCTGACCCCACAGAGCTCTGGTGACAGGTCGGCCATTCGGGACACCCCAGGTTGGCGAGAGGCCAAGGTGGGTGTGCCCGGCTCACAGGCCTGCCCCCCACAGGGCCGAGCCCGCCCTCCTGCGCATCCGCGAGGACCGCAGGCGCATCGTCCTGCCCGCCATCGACAACATCAAGTACAGCACCTTCGAGGTGCAGCAGTACGCGAGCGCCGCCCACGGCTACAACTGGGGGCTCTGGTGCATGTACATCATCCCGCCACAGGACTGGCTGGACCGCGGCGACGAGGCCGCACCCATCAGGTGAGCGGGGCGGAGGATGTGCCTCAGGAGCACGGCAGAGCCAGGTGGGGCCGGTGGTGGCAGAGGGAGCGGCTGGGGAGGAGGGAGGAGGGAGGGGCAGAGGGAGGAGGGAGGGGCAGAGGAGGAGGGAAGGGAGGAGGGAGAAGAGGGAGGAGGGAGAAGAGAGCCCTGGCTGGCACCTGCAGAGCTGTGACTTGCTCTGGGGCAGACGCTGGGACCTGCGGCCTGGACACCTCAGGGCAGGCAGGCTCCTGGCAGAGGGAGCCGGGGTTGGGAAGCCTGCTGGCTGGGGTGCAGCACCCAGCGCTTCCCTGCGCCAGGTCAGGTACCGCACCTGCTGGGAGAAGATGTGTGGGACCCCACCCACCTTACCTGTCCCTCTGGCGATATGTCCCAGCTCCTCTTCCTGGGGACCTGCCAGGAGGCCCATCCTCTCCTGGAGCCTGTGCACCTGTGGACCCTGCTGGGCCCAGGCAGCCTCTGCCCACCTTGCCAGGCCTCCCCCAGGGTTTGGATCTCAGGGGGTGGCCAGGACCCTCCCTACCTCCCCTGTCCCTGCTGGCCACTTTGCCATGAGTGACATGAGTGCCATGAGTGACACCGCGCCGTCCTCAGGAGGATCCCACGGGCTGTCTGATGGGGGGACCTGGGCTGTGGACAGCTCATCAGAGAGCCCCCACGAGTCTCCTCAGGGCCTGGCGGGCATTCACCTCCAACAGCCAAGAGCTGCCAACAGGGTCCCCTGATGCCCAGGGGGTCAGGCCTTATGACCAGGGCCGACCTCTGCTGCCACCGCAGAGGAAATGGCTCCAGGGAGCAGGACCAAGGAGCTGAGGCTGCAGCAGGTGCACAGGGCCCCACGTGGCCATCTCCTGGGAGCTGGGCCTCCAGTTGAGAGCCACTGGGTAGGTGCCGGCCGGGCAGCTCACAGCAGCTGGACCCCAGCACAGAGTGCACCTGGGGACACCCAGTGATGGGCCCTTGGAGCAGGAGGCTGAGGCTGGAGGAGCCCTCCAGGCCTCCTGGCAGAGTGAGCCGCACAGCCAAGGCCAGCCCTGCATGAAAGCCACAGAGAAACTGCCACTCAGGGTCTCCCTGGACAGAGGCCTGTAGCACAGCGTCCAGGGTCAGCCCAGCCCGTCCCCACCCAGCTCCTGCCCAGCACCAGCCCACGTGCCAGCCTCGCCCTCTGGATCAGCTGTTGGGACTCCAGCTTTTCCTGCAGCCCCTCTGCAGGCGGCAGCTGTGGGATTCCCAGGTCATGGACTGCATCACGTGGGAGAGCGTGGAGAGACGCTCGGCCGGGCTCTCAGGCCTGTGGCCCAGCACACACGCACACGCGTGCACACACCCTGCTGCGCTGGTGACGTCATGCTCTGCTGGGTGACGGCTGGGGCCCCGAGCTACAGGCTGCAGACCAGGGCCTCTCTCTGCTCAGCCACTCTGCTGGCCACAACCACGCCCTGCAGCGGACACAGCTTCCCATTGCTGCGTGTGACCAGGCCTCCTGGGCGCGAGCTGCAGACCCTGATGGCCTCGGGGGTGTGCATCTCAAGGTCCCGCATCCCAGACAACAGCTCCACCTCTGCCTCGGGTCTCACCTCTGCCCGCCTGGGAGAGTGACCTGTGTGGCTGAGTGGGATGAACACGGCGCCTCCCCCAGAGCGCCAAGTGCTCAGCCTCTGGCAGGTCAGAGGGCACAGGCTGGGGCAGAACATGAGCCCATCTGGCCCTACCCAACCCTGGGCACAGACTGACCTCCAGCCAGGTCACCTGCAGGTGTACACAGGTGTGCTCAAGAGGCCTGCAGACACAGAAGACAAACTAGCCCCATGCCCAGGAACTGCAGGTGAGGCACAAGGCACGGCACCAGGGAGGAGCTAAGACAGAAGTCCGGCTCTGCATCCCCCACAGCCAGCAAGGGTGAGACCATGTTCAAGCCAGCTGCTCAAAATGAAGGATTTAAATGGCACTCAGGCATGGCTTGATCCAGGTATCCAAGGTGGCCACCCAAACTCTGTTTCCTTACTGATGGTTCCTTGGCTTTGCCTGATTCTTGGTGGGAAGGCCCATTTTTTAATGGCTGGATAATACTCAGTTGTATGGACAGACCACTGCACTGGGTGATCCACTCATCCATTAATGGGCAACTGGGTTGATTCCACTTTCAACATTAAAACAGCAACAAGGGTCTGGCTGAGCCTGAAGCCTCAGAGGCCATGCCTAGAGGCAGGAGGCTAGAGTGCCGGGGCAAGCAGCTGTACCAGCCAGGACCCCGGGGGCCACAGCTGTGTCCTGCCATCTCCCTGAATGCCACGGAGCGGCCTGGAGGAGACCAGGCCCCCCAACCCGAGAACCCTGCAACCTGAGAACCCCTCAGCAGAGGCGCCCCTCGCCCTGGCTGTTTCTGTAATCACAGCAAGAATTTCTCATGCAAATGGGTCCAGGGCCGGCTGATTTGCTCCTGTTCCTGACGAGCCTGCGTTAATCTTGCAATTCTGAGCAATAACACAAACATCATAACCGCCAGAGGAGGCTTGTGGGGACTCTGTCAGTCCGTTCTTCAGTGGTCACCCTGGGACTGCTGTGGCTGGCAGGAGGACCGGCCCCGCCGGCTCCTGGGACGCGCCTCGCCAGCCACGCTCAGCACCCAGCGCAGTGTGCAGACTTCCTGCCGGTAGTTTGCAGCCAGACTCCAGGGGCAGGGCAAGCCGGATCCTCGCACAAATAGACAGGCATCGTGTGATGCCCTGCTGCCTTGGACCACAGCAGGACAGATGTCCACTCCGGCTCACAGCCGTTGAGGCAGTCGCTTCTTCTGGGTTCTGACCAGGACCAGTGTTCACTGTTTCATGGGAGAGACTCGATGCCCATGGAGGCTCAGGGAGGCGCAGGAGGCACCAGCAGCCTGGGCTTCAGTGTCCCAGGGAGGGGCTGAGGGCCTCGGCCCAGCTCGGCATCAGGAACCAGGCGAAGGCTGGGCTGCTGCCCCACTAGGACACCAAGCTAGGTTGCTGCTACTTTTAAAATATGTGGATGTAAATTGGATCATCACAGAAATGATTATTATTATTCCTGTATTCCTCTATTCTGTAGTAATTCAATTTGCATCCACACGTTCTATCCACACACTTTTTCTAGTCTGTTGCCTAGAGCTGTGTCCCCTCCACAACCCCAAGGTGTGCAAGTCGGACACCAGCCAGGGTCCATGGAGTTGAGCAGTGCACAGTGTGCACAACTGCCCCTTGCAGCCCAAGTACCTACACACATAGGACAAGACACTGGGCAGGCAGGTTAGGGGGCACTGGTGGGTGTCCAGGCAGCCGCACAGCTCACAGGTGCGTGGACTACCTTCAATCCCCCACTCTGGTCTTGTCACCTGTTGAAGTTACACCAGAGACAGGCGGACTGCCCTGTGCTGGCGCTCTGCTGGGCACTGAGGATGCAGGACTTACCTGCCCACCCCGCGCTCAGGGCCGAGTGCTCCGTGGTCCAAGAGCTGCTGTTAGAGGCAGGCCAGCGCAGGCCCTGGGGCTGCCCGGTGCCTCACGGCTGTCCGCGTTCGCAGGACCCCCGCCATGATCGGCTGCTCCTTCGTGGTGGACCGCGAGTACTTCGGGGACATCGGCCTGCTGGACCCGGGCATGGAGGTGTACGGTGCGGAGAACATCGAGCTGGGGATGAGGGTGAGTGGGCGCCAGGTGCGGGGTCCCGGCAGCTGGGTGGCCTCGGGTGGGCGCTGGGCGGCCTCCTTCGAGGGGCCAGATTGCCCCGCGGTGCAGAGCTGACTCCGGGCTGGGGAGGGTCGTGAAGAGCTGGCCGGGTCAGCGCCCCACGCAGCGCGAGGAGGCTGGACTCAATCCGCGCCGTGCAGGAGGCGGAGGCCAGGCCCCTTGCAGAGCAGCCTCGCCAGCTGCGGAGCCTGGGCGGAGTCTGGGGGGCCTGGGAAGGCCCTGGGCGGGAGGGGGGGTCAGGGCGGGGTCAGGGCAGGGCCTGGGCACGAGGGGTCCTCAGGCCAAAGGCCCTGTCGACTTCCAGGGTCTGAGCGCCCAGGTGCGCATCCCTGGTGAGCCAGGCCTGGGTGCAGCCCCACCTGGAGTCCCCGCGCCGTGGCCAGCTGAGCGCCAGTTGTGGGTCCCAGCACAGAGGGACGGAGAACCGAGCGGTGGGACCTGCCGTCTGCTGGGCTTCCAGGGAGCGGGCATAAGGAGCACGATGGGGAGGCCAGGTGGGGAGCCCTGGCCCAGAGGCGCTGAGCAAGACCTGGGGGCTGTGGGGAGTAAGGACCGTGGGCTGCTGCAGGCCGAGGGAGTGGCGGGAGGCACAGGCTGGTGTGGAGGCAGCACTTCCCAGGTGGCTGCCATCCAGGTGTGTCCTGTGTGCCCTGCTACCCTGTGAGTCTCCCTCCAGAGGCCAGGTCTGGTCAGCTGCCGAGTACAGTGGACACGAGGCCTGGAGCCATGCTGTCTGTGGAGAAGCCGAGCAGACAGGGAGTGGTGTGGGGCTGTCCAGTGGCTGAGGCCCCAGCCAGCAGCCAGACAGGGAAGCACCTTCCAGATTCCAGCCCCAAGTCCTCCAGGCAGGGGCCAGGCATCATGGAGCAAGAAGTGCCCCCACTGTGAAGCTCTTTGCAAATGTGTCAGCAGGGAACCCAGGATCCTGGTGCAAGTGGTCATTTTGTGTTGTGAGTGGGGCTGTTTGTTCTGCGGCTGCAGCTCTCCACCCTCTGCTGACTGAGACCAGAGGCCCAGAGGCTGTGGGGCATGGCGGTTGGAGGGGATGAGGGCAGTTCCTGGTGAGGACAGCAGTCAGGGATGGTCTCAGGGATGCACACTGAGTGTCCAAAAGGAGGACCAAAGAGGCAGGACGAGGAGGGAAAGAAGGAGAGCAGAGGTGTGGTGAGCTGGGTCCTCGATGGTGGACAGTCCAGGTGGAGACTCAGACTCCATTCTAATCCTAGTGGGGAGACCTGGGGGCTGCGAGCCCGGGGCTGATGTGAGGCTAGTGGAAAGGGCTGCCTTGGCCACTGTGTAGAAAGTGAGCAACGGCAGTCAGGGAGGCCAGAGAGCAGGCAGTGTCCAGGGAGAGTGCGGGGTTGGGGGGAAGCCCCTCCCCTGAAAGCATGCCGTGGCCATGTGCAGGGCACGCGCAGGCCATCTGTCCCAGGAACAGGAAGGAGCAGAGGCCAAGGGTGTGAAGAGCCGATTTGCACAATGTGAGGCAGGAGAGCTTGCTGGCCCCAGGGGAGACCAAAGGGCTGGTGAGGACGTCGCAGGATGGCCTGGGTGTCGGCAGACCTGTGTGGCACGGCCACATGTAGGGTCGCCAGTCTGGAGGCGGTGGGCATGGCACCTGTCCCAACCGGGTCTTTGCTGTGCTCAGCTGGCGGAAGCTACTGACTGGACTCCCTCGTCCACTCACCACAGGGTGCCTGGCAAGGCCTGGCCTGCTGGTGTCAGGGTCAGCTGTGGGTGTGCCCCGGCCGTGGGACAGCAGGTGGCTGGTGCAGTCACTCCCTCGGGACTTTGGGTCAATACCCCATGGCATCCTGTTCTGCCCACACTAGAGGGGTCTGCTTATCATGGACTCAACCCTGCCAGTAGAAAGGAAGGGTCAGCAGGGGTGATGTCCACCAGGAGTCACAGGATCCCTGCCCTCCTGGCTACACAGGGTCCTGGTGCTGCCTCTGCCCTCCAGCTGTCTGTGAGGCCGGCAGGGGGCTCGGACCCTGGCCACACGCCATCCATGTGCCACTCTTCCGGCCTCACCCATTTGATCTGAAGCCCGAGGCCCTCAGTGTTTTTGCGGCTAGCTTGAGGGGCTGCCCAGCCTGACATGGGACTTTGGTGACCTCACCCAGGTCTTAGCAAACTCCCAAGGAGCCCTTTGAGTGGACAAAGCAAGTGTCAGCCAACATCGTCCACGGGCCCCATGGGGTGAGAGTCCAAGACCCTACTGGACTTAGGTTCCCTGGTTTTATTTGGGGTTTTGCGGGGCTTCCTTCTTTGGCATTCTTCTGTTTGGCCTGTGGGGCTTCTGCTCACAGACGAGATTATTTAAGGCTAGGATTTAAGGTTTTATATACAGTTGATTAAAGTCACAGCTTTTTTTTTTTTTTAATTTTTTTGTAGATGGACACAATGTCTTTATTTTATTGCTTTGTATGTGGTGCTGAGGATCGAACCCAGGGCCTCACGCATGCGAGGCAAGCGCTCTACCACTGAGCCACAGCCCCAGCCCCTAAAGTCACAGCTTTCAAAACCTATTTACTGTAAGTCGAATTTGAAGATCATATTGTTTATAAATGCAGTAAAACAGGCTCGCTGGCCCCGTCCGATGCATGGCCAGTTACCCCAGGAGCCGCCAGATCCCATACGTGCTCCATCTGCTGCCGCCTGTGGTTGGTCAAATTCCTTTGAACCTTTTAAAAAGTGACACAAATGAAACATGCTTTCCTTTCTTTTTAAAAACTTGGAGTGCCTGATATCACACGGGTCCCCCAGCACCTGAAAGCTCCAGTGTCTCCAGTGAGCTGGTCTGGAGCCGGACCTCGAGTCCCCGAGCGTTTCAGGACTGTCTGCACATGCGTTAAGTTCTCTTGCTCTGTCCAGTTTTAAATCACAGGTTTAGAATCATCCTCAATCGCACGCTTTAAAAAGAGAACCAGGGGCTTAATCTGGCAGATTCTGGGAAGTGCTGACTCTCCTTGGCCGTTCTGACAGGAAGCGGGGGGAGAGGGAGGACACCAGGCAGCCAGGCTGCTGGAGTGGACTCCAGAGGTCAGGGTGGGCTCTGGGCGGAGCCGGGGCAGCAGGATGAAGACTGAACCTGCGACTCAGACAGAAGACCTGAGTGTGTCAGGAGGAAAGCCGACCGGACCCGCTCTGCCCGGAGATCCCCGCTCTGCTTCCCCGAGGGCTGCACATGCGAGATCTCAGGAGCTGGGTTGGGGGACGGGGTTCCCTCTGTTCTGTTTGGATGGAAGCTGGGGTGGGCAAGGGGAGGCACTGGCCTCTGGTGTCTCCATGGAGGTTCTGGGAGCAGGGGGAGACCCTCGAGGAGCCATCCTGTGCTGTCCTGACCCCGGCAAAGCCCGAGGTGTGCGTAGAGACAGGCACGGGCTCCCTCCTGCCTCGCTGTCTGGCCCCAGCTGAGGAAGGCTGGTGGGAACGTAGGGCTGTGTAGAGATCTGGCGAGTTCTGCAGATGGATGGGATGGGAAGCAGAGGACACCTCACGAGGAACTCTCCTGGTCCTCCAGGAAGACTGGCCACTGTGAGTTTTATGGGCACTGGAATGCTCAGGAGTCCTGCAGTGGGGTGGATCCTGCAGTGAAGGGGTCCTGCAGTGAGGAGATCCTGCAGTGGGGGATCCTGCAGTGAGGGGATCCTTCAGTGGGGGATCCTGTAGTGAGGGGATCCTGTAGTGGGGGATCCTGCAGTGAGGGAATCCTGCAGTGAGGGGATCCTGCAGTGGGGGATCCTGTAGTGAGGGGATCCTGCAGTGAGGGGGTTCCTGCAGTGGGGGATCCTACAGTGAGGGGATCCTGCAGTGGGGGATCCTGCAGCGAGGGGATCCTGCAGTGGGGGATCCTGTAGTGAGCGGATCCTGCAGTGAGGGGGTCCTGCAGTGGGGGGATCCTGCAGTGGAGGAGTCCTGCAGTGAGGGGGATCCTGCAGTGGGGGATCCTGCAGTGGGGGGATCCTGCAGTGGGGGGATCCTGCAGTGGGGGATCCTGCAGTATGGTGGGCAGGCAGAAGCCTGCTGGCTGGGTCAGGAGAGGAGGATCACAGTGACCAGTGGCCCCATGAAGGCACCTGACTGTTCCACTCAATAACTATGTGGCCCCAGGCCCTCTGCCCTGCAGGACAATGCCCCCTGAGCATGCAGTCCTCTAACAGGGCTGGGATTTATCTCAGTGGGCTTCCCTGAGTGTGATTGTTCTCCACAGCATGTTGTTTAATATTAAATAGCTGTGATTTAAGACGCACTCCCTGTTGGGTCCCAGCATGGAGCTGTTCTATAAATTGTCTAATGACTGCAGGTCTCTGCACATTTACAGAGCTGGCTGGAGGGCGGGGAGGGAGGGTGTGGCTGCACCTTGCAATTCTGGTCCTTCCTGATCTTCCAGGCTGTCCCCTCTCTGCACACTGGCCCTGAGGATGGCTGCCCTGCTCCCCTGGCTGTGGGGCCCGTCCCAGCTAATTTATTCAAGAGGTCTGGCTGTGACTTCTGAGGCTGAGGTCAATGCTGGGGAGAGGCTGACCTTCACTCAGATCAAAGGGCCTGTCTAACCTTGAGCTCTACGCCAGGGGCCCAATTGGCCCTGTCCTGAGGGGCACTGGGCAGAGTCTGGACCTGGTGACCCTAGTGGTAGCTGCAGCAGGGGACAGAGCAGAGTGTTTGCAGTCCCCGCCTGCTGTGGCAGCCCCAGAAGGAAGTGTGGGAACAGGACCAGATTCGTCCCAGCCTCTGTCCTTGGCAGCCTGACCGCTCACTCCTCTCCCTCTTGGGGGAGCAAGTCCGGGCCTGCCTCGTGCTGTTTGTGTTGGGGCAAGTTGTGGAAACTGAGTCTCCAACATCGAGAGGCAGTGGCAGAGCATGGGATGAGGGAAGCGTGGTGCCCTGGACGAGCACTGCCCCATCCTCCCTGACCACCTCCTGGCCTAGCTAGCTCTGCAGCCCTGGAGTCCAGCTGCTGGAGACAGCGCAGCCCTGTGCCTGGGGGCAGGGGCCTGGCGGGCCCAGCAAGGTTCTGGCTGCTCTGTGAGGCGGGGCTGGGCTGGGGCCTCCTGTGTGCGGAGGGGCAGGGGTCCTCCTGTCGCAGCCTGGCTCCCAGGGAGAGCCCTGCAGGAGAGCGGCTGAGCCCAGGTCGCTTCTACCCTTCCTCTTGGCTCCAGCCAGCTTCCAGGGACTTCACTGTGCACCTGCAGGTCTCACCCAAGGTCTCCCCAGAGCCACCGCAGCGCCAGGTCCCTGCCCTGGCTCCTGGCTCCTCTTCCTGCACAGGGCTCTGCTCCATGTCCTCTCTGCCCCCTCAAATGGGCTACAAAAAGCCGGGGCTCCGCTGGGTTGTCCGCCACCTCCCCAGGCCCCCGCGGAAGTTGGGCCCTCTGCCTGGCCTGCATCACAGCTCCTGGTACCAGGCAGGCCCCACGGTTTGCCTGGTGGGGTTTCTTTGTGACTGTGGGCCTGGTGGCTCTGGGGAGTGCCCAGGATTGGCAGCTTGGGGGGGCACTGGGCTCGGATCCTCTCTGCACCAGGCAACTACTGGATGGCCACCTGCAGGGGCAGCCAAAAGGCCACCAGAGCAAGTGGAGACGGTGGCAACCGACAGGCTCTCAGCCAGCCTCCCTCCCCTTGGGTTCAGGTGCCCTCTGGGCCTGACCTGGACCCTGCCCTGGACCCTGCGCTGCCCAGCCCAGCACCACAGCCCCACTGAGCCCCATGGGTGTCTTTGCTGTCACAACCACATGAGTGTCTTCCCTTTTTTTTCTTTTTTTGGTACTGGAGATTGAACTCAGGGGCCCTCGACCACTGAGCCGCATCCCCAGCCCTATTTTGTGTTTTATGTAGAGACAGGGTCTCACTGAGTTGCTTAGCACCTCAATGTTGCTGAGGCTGGCTTTGAACTTGTGATTCTCCTGCCTCAGCCTCCCTAAGATGAGTGTCTTCTTTTAATTGTCTGTGTCCTCTCCCTCGCCACGCGTCCCTGGGGCTGGCTGCGGTGCTGGAGAGGGAGTCTCTGCCACGCACGGGGTGCCCAATGCAGGCAGGAACGGCCAAGAGGAGCGACTTCCTTCCTGAGCCCCTCCTGCCTCTGTGCGCTGGGCAGAGTGGTCACTGGATCCAGGGAGGACGGCAGAGGGAAAGGCCCTGCCACGCTCTGCATGAGAGGAGGCTGCAGTGTTCCCCTCCAGCAGGGCACTGGCAACGGGATGGCCCAGCACCCCGCCCCTGCCACCCCCACGCACTCGCCTGGGCCCTGGTCTGTTGAGAGGGCGCCTGTGCCTTTCAGATCACTTTAGCCCAATTAGAGCGATTCTGTGGCTCAGGGCCAGTCTACACTCCTGTGACTGCACAAAGGCCAGCTGCTCGTCCCCTAATGGGGAAAGTCCCTGAGCCAATTAGGGGGAAATGGATCCGCCGTGTCCATTGGGTTTAATAAAGGTCAGGACAAAATCAATGGTGAGCCCGGCCGGGGAGGCAGTCCACAGGGCAGAGCTGGAACTCGCCTGCCCCTCCACTGCAAAGCTTGGGGTCTGCTCAGGGAATGGACAAACCCTCTCCCACCCTGAGGGCCACTGCTGGCCCTGAGATTCCCCGTGGGGGCTGCGTTAGCCTTGGGGCAGTTTTTGCCACCCTCCCAAGACGGGAGGTACATGAGGTCCCGGTGGTGAGACCAGCCTCCCGGAGGCACAACCATGTCCTCCACCGGGAGGTCCCGGGATCCCCGGGTTCCTGGGTGGTGGCAGGCGTTTCTCTGCCTGCGTCACCTGCAGGAGGAGCATGTTCTGGTCACGGGGTTGGTGTCTGAGGGTAATGCGGGGCCTGACAAGGGGAGGCCATCAGCCACCAAGCACAGTGGGCCACAGGTGAGCCAGGGGAGGCTCCCCTGCCTGCAAGCTCTGCTCAGGCTGCGGGGGCAGGCGCTGCGTGTATGAAGTCCACTGCAGACCCCAGACCTTCAACGAGCCTGGGCTCGCATCCGCAGCCTGCCTCCGCCGGCCAGCCTGCAGGCACGTCCCTCTCTGCCTCGGTTTCCCTACCTGTGGCACACGGGACTGAGCTGAGCTGTTCAAGGAGCCGGTGCAGGGGAGCCGGTGCACGGGGCTGGAGCCAGCAGCGGGTGCTGGAGTCCTCTGCGTGCAGGTTCCCTGGGCACCTGCCCTGGCACCTGAGAAAAGCCGTCTGTGTGTGGAAACGCTGAGCTCAGGACGGTCACAGCCCTGTGGACGGCGGGACCTCCCGCGCAGCCCTGGAGAGCGCGTCTGCGGGGTGCACAGGGCAGGCTGCAGGCTCCTTGGGTCTCACTGGAGCATGTTCCCGGGAGCCCGGGGAGCTGTGGCCCTGGGCTCGGCACCGCACTGCCCACCGGTGTCCCCTCCCTGGCCGCCTCTCGCCAGCCGTCTGTGCCTCCTGCCCCTCTGGCTGAGCGTGCTCCGGCCCTGCCCTTGACCTTCCTGCAGCGTCTCAAGGCCTTTCTCTGGCTTCCGTCCCCGGGGTCCACATCTGCCCACGGTGCCCTGCTGGATTCCTTGGGTGGCTGGTGGCCCCGAAAGGCACACGTCCTGGAACCCGTGCTTGTGACCTTTGGGAAAAGAGGTCTTCGCAGGGATGGCTAGGGAAGGCGCTCGAGGCCACCCGAGCCTAGGGCGGGTCAAATCCAATGGCAGGTGTCATAACAAACGACAGCCCACCAGGCAGGGGCCACACCTGTGACCCCAAGGATCCAGGAAGCTGAGGCAGGGGGATTGCCAGTTCTGAGCCAGCTGGGTTCTGAGCCAGATCTAGTCTGAAAAAGTGAAAGTGCTGTGGCTCCGTGGCAGAGCCCCTGGGTTCAGTCCCCAGTACCAAAGAAAGGGTGGGGCTGGGGGGCTCAGTGGTAAGCGCTGTCCAGGCACGTGTGAGGCCCTGGGTTCAGTCCCCAGTACCAAAGAAAGGGTGGGGGCGGGGGGCTCAGTGGTAAGCGCTGTCCAGGCACGTGTGAGGCCCTGGGTTCAACCCTAGTGCTGGGCTGGAGGTGGAGATTTGAGAAGCAGATACACGGAGGTCCTGGGACTGTCAGCCCCAGGCCAGATCCCAGCTCCGCTCTGTGTTCCGGGCAGCTTTTTCGTCCCTGTGACCAGGAGACCCAACAAGAGCAACACAGAGGAGGAGGAGTTCATTCGAGGCGCGCGGTTGCAGAGGTTCCGTCCCTAGATGGCAGGCTGCAGAGCTCAGGGCCTGGGCTGAGGTGCCATCATGGCGGGAGAGCCTGGTGCCAGAAAGCAGCTCCACACACGGCCCCCGGGAGCAGAGAGACGTGGGTGGATGTGTTGGGCTGGGCTGGCGTCAGAGGAACAGGCTGATGGGACAGCAGTGTCGTGAGGGACTGGCTCACAGTGTGGACGCGGAGTCCCCAGCTCAGCAGCTGGCCAGCTGGAGCCCCAGGAGGACCGGTGGCGTGAGCTCCAGTCTGAGTCCAGGTGGAAGGCGGGAGGCAGTGCTCTGCGATCCTCGGGGCACAGGCTCCTCGGCCTCCGTCCTCCCAGGGTCACCAGGCCCAGGGGGCGTCAGCTCTCCTCGGCCTAGAGCCACACGCTGCTCTCAGAGCTGAATCAGGCCCCCCAGCACCCAGGGCCCCGCGCAGGTGACACGGACTAGCCAGCCGGAGCAGAGAGCATAGGAGGGACTCGTGGAGCCTCAGGGGCCAAGGCCTGGTGAAGGTCGAGGCCCAGAGTGAGCCTGTGCGCAGGAAGAGCAGGGCGGGTGTGCGTTCCACCACGGGCGTCACACTGTGAGGCCGTGGCCTCCTGGCGGCCTGGGGCGGGCAGGCACTGTGAGGGCCCCTGCGCGGAGCACGGAGCGGAGTGGGGGGTGGTGGGATCGAGGAATCGCAGCCGTGGCTGTGCAGAGAAGTAGAGTGGTGGGGAGGCCCAAGGGCAGCAGCCTCGCCCAGGCCTGGGTGGACGGACCGCGGCCTGCGGCTTCCCCTTGGGCACCTGGCCCTGGAACAAGCCATGGCCAAGCCCCGGGGAGCCCCAGGCCCAGTGCAGGCACCTCCGAGTGCCCTGGCGAGGGACCAGCCTCCCCGTGCCCGCCCCAGGTGTGGCAGTGCGGCGGCAGCATGGAGGTGCTGCCCTGCTCCCGCGTGGCGCACATCGAGCGCACCAGGAAGCCCTACAACAGCGACATCGACTACTACGCCAAGCGCAACGCCCTGCGGGCCGCGGAGGTGTGGATGGACGACTTCAAGTCCCACGTGTACATGGCCTGGAACATCCCCATGACCGTGAGCCTGGGCGGGCAGGGCGGGGACAGCGGGGCCTCGGGAGGGACGGCGGAGCCAGGCCAGCAGCAGGCCACCCAGCCACCCTGTGGCCTGCCTCCAGGGGGGCTTTGCGAAAGGGCCTCGTTCCCCTTGGCCCAGCCAGGGTGGCCACACCCAGCCGTCTGGGTAGATAGTGGTCCCAGAGCCTGGGGTCAGGAGAGCAGGAGGTGACCCTGGCCAGCCTCCCTCAGCTCTGCCACGGCCGTCTCTGGCCAGGCGGCCCCACTCAGGAGCACTAAGCAGACGCCTGTCCACACCCAGCAGCCCTGCCCACCTGTCCACACCACCTGGCCCAGCCCACTGCCCAGGAAGCGCCTGCCACCTGTGTCCCCCATGGGACCCGCCCAGAGCACTGTTCTGCCATGGGGCTCTCGTGGTATTGTTGGGAGCAGGTGGCAGTGTGGTCATGGGGTTGCCGAGGCCACCTGAACCCGCCCCCTGCCCTGCCATCGCCAGCCACGCCCATTCCAGCCCCACAGATCAGGAAGCCATCAGAACGGCCCTCATATACTAGAGACAGGCGCACGGCAGCCACCAGGGCCTGAGGTCTGTGCCGTGAACTGACTGGAAAATGTACAGTGTGACAGTGTCCCCCCAGGGCCAGGAAGGGGCGGGACTTAACGGCAGAGTGTGACAGTGTCCCCCCAGGGCCAGTAAGGGGTGGGACGATAGGGCAGAGTGTGACAGTGTCCCCCCAGGGCCGGGAAGGGGCGGGACGTTAATGGCAGAGTGTGACAGTGTCCCCCCAGGGCCGGGAAGGGGCGGGACATTAATGGCAGAGTGTGACAGTGTCCCCCCAGGGCTGGGAAGGGGTGGGATGCTGCAGCCAAGCATGGGGTCTGCCTCCTGGGCCATGGTCCTCCATGGACAGGGCTCAGTCCTCTGCAGGGGGACCTGTCTTGGGCTCATCCTCAGCTTCCAGGTGAGGACTGTGACCCAGGAGGGCAGGGACTGTCCCAAGGCCACACACAAAATGACAGATTCAAACCCTAGCATTCCTGCTGAGTCCACCCTCGTCCTGACTTGCTGGCCCAGCCCTGGGGGCAGAGCTTGCCCAAGCCCACCCACCTCCCTGAGGGCCGCTGCCTACGTGGAGTGAGGGTCCCCAGCACCTCATGTCCCTGGCACCAGAAGGAGGCTGAGCGGGACAGAGCAGCCGGCCCCGCCCTGCAGCACAGGGAGTTTGGAACTAGCCAAGGGCAGCCGTGTGGACCAGGGCTCAGCCACCTGCAGGTGGTGACCTCCCCGCAGCTGCCCAGGGCCAGCCCTCTGGAGGTCAGGCTCACTCTGCAGGGCCAAGGCCCTGCCATCCCTCTCAGGACAGCTCGGCCACCTGGGCGACCCAAGCCCAGGCCACCAGGATGGGGACTGGACAGAAGCAGGCTCAGCCCCCCTCCCATGAGCTGGCTGGGCTGGACCCCGGGTGCAGGGTGTGGACAGCCAGGCTGGCACACAGGTGGACCTTCTGTGGGTTCCTGGAGGGCCGCAGGCCAGGCCAGGAGAGGCAGCAGCAGGACTGCCCTGGGACCAGGGGGCACGGAGCTCACACCCCACCTGCTCCCGCCTGCAGAACCCAGGGGTGGACTTCGGGGACGTGTCCGAGAGGCTGGCCCTGCGCCAGAGGCTGAAATGCCGCAGCTTCAAGTGGTACCTGGAGAACGTGTACCCCGAGATGAGGACCTACAACAACACCCTCACGTACGGAGAGGTACCGCCTCCCTGGCCCGCCCGCCTCCGCCCCCACCTGCACCCTGTGCGCTCAGGGCACCAGACACAGGGACGCGGAGACGCCTACACACGCTTGGGCCACACGGGAACATACATATCCCTGCATGTAGAAGGACGCACGGTGGGGACAGGGGCACGCGCAGGGCAGGCGTACAGCGCTCACGCTCGCACACGTGCACACGTGCGTCCTGCTGGCGTGTGCGTGTGCCCCTGTGGACGCCACGTGTGCAGGAGTGCACCCGCCGGTGCTCACGCCCGCGTCCCTCCCTCGCACACAGACGCGTGCGCACACCCTGTGTACACGAAGGTAAACCCACGCACTCTGAGCGTGCGCACACGTGAGAACGTCGTGTGCACACGCACAGCTTCCTGGGCACAGTGCGCACCTCGGCCGTGCGTGAACCTGTCCGAGTGCCTCCCTGTGCACGGAGAGCCTGGGCCTGGCTGGGACTGGCACATGCAGGCCTGTACACACACACCCACGGGCGCACCCCAAGTGTGGCACGGAGCTGCACGAGGACTCCCACGCCCCCTGCTCACAGGTGCTCAGCCCTGTGCAGCTCTCTGAAGCCAGGGAGGCGCCCTGTGTCCTGCCCTCCCTGGTCTGTGCTGGTGGCGGGTGGCCTCCCACCATGCCCGGGGCAGACAGAGCTCCCTGAGGGAGCCTGGATCCCCTCACCCCGCTCCTCAGCTGCTGGGGAGCCCGGCTCCTCCATAGGAGGGAACGTGCACACCCTGGCCCTGGGCTGGCACCCTGGACGAGAGCAGAGCCCCTGGCTGGGCGGTCCAGGCTGTCCATCCCTCCTAAAGTTCCTGCCCACCCACAGCAGACCCAGTCCCGTGGGCAGAGCCTCCCTGGGGGCACTGGGTATTGGGGTGACGCTGTGCCTGGCCTCTCCTGTGCCCTGTCTGCCCACTTCTTCTCACTGTCAGTCAAGTTTATGCTCCGCCCACCCTGGTGGAGCTTCCTCTGCTGTCCAGGGTCACACCTGCACCACTCTGGGGGCAGTGGCCCCCAGCACCAGGTGTCTGAGGGCACTCGGCCACGGGCGGTCCTGCTGGGCAGGGTGGCTGGCTGCCAGCTGCCCACATGGCCCTTCCCCCAGCCGCCCGCCCAGCCTGCCGGCAGAGCCAGGCTGCACAGCCGGCACGGGCTCATCTCTGCTGCGTTCTGTTGGCTGGGGTTCGGAGCCAGCCCAGAGGAGCCTCTGCCTCCTGGGGAAGAGCCGTGGTCACACAGCACAGGGACATCCGGGAAGCCGGTGGCACCGCCCACTCTGCAGAGACCCGCACGTTCATGGCGGGTCTCACCGCTGGGGGTGGTCGGTTCTCCGTCCAGCACGGAAGCTGTGTGGCAGGAACGGCCCACACTGCCCCAGCCAGGCACAGAGCAGCCTGTGCCCCTCCAGCCCCTCCCCCTCGCCCCACCCGGCCCCAGGCAGACCCCGCCCTGGTGGTCTCATGCCCGGAAGGGTGGTGTCAGGCTCACGCCTGTCCCGTGACAGCTGCAGAGAGCAGCCCCTCCTGGGGACGGGGTGGGGGGCTTCCTGCATCCTTGCCTTCGGCCTGGGGGCCCTCTGGTGACCCTGGGTTCCTCCCGTGGCTTTTGGTGGCAGGTGAGAAATAGCAAGGCCAGTGGCTACTGCCTGGACCAGGGAGCAGAAGACGATGACCGGGCCATCCTCTACCCCTGCCATGGCATGTCCTCCCAGGTAGGCCCCTGAGTCCCGAGGCCCACGGGGCTGCTGGTGTCCAGGTGCCGCTGCTGGGCCGGCACAGGGGCTGGAGCGGCTTGGGGCCCCGAGAGCCCCCGCCACCCCTAAGGCAGCAGACAGGTGACTCAAAGGCAGGCCTTGGGTCAGGTAGGCCCTGGGGACCCACCCTGTGCCTCAGGGTTCCCATGGACACCACAGGACAGTGATGGTGCTTACTTCCGTCCAAGCGCCTGCCCGGGCTCGCAGCCCTGGGACCGCTTGCAACAGGCCAGACCTGTCAAGGCCCCAAGTGACCCCTACCCAAGCTAGAGCCCGAGGGTCCCAATCACAGGTGACCCCTTCTGTGATGACCAGCCTGGTGTCTCGGTGCTGGAGCTGGGTCTCACCCCACCCAGGGCAGCTCCAGGGCCGTGGGTGAGCCGGCTCCCCTGCACGGCCTCCTCCGCCCGCTCTGGAGCTCATGGCAGGTGGCCCCGCAGCTTCAGCCTCGCGGCTTTAAGGGCAACGAGACCTGCAGCAGAGGCCCAGAGGCTGCTTGAGGAAGTCCAGTTGCTGGACCTCAAAACCCGTGGGGAGCATCCTCTGGCTGGCAGGCGCCAGACGCGGACCACAGGAGGTGGCCCCTGGGCTGGCCAGTTCCCAGCAGCAGACCCTCCTGCCTGGAGCAAAGCCTGCTCTGAGTTCCTGCTGCTGGAGGGCAGGGTGGGGCGGCATCGTGCCAGGAGAGGTGTGGGTTCCCCGGGCTGAGCCCTCTGCCACGAGAGGACAGTGGGACCACGGGCACAGGTCGCCTCCCACTCCTGGAGGGCGATGGAGACCAGGGGGATGGGGAGGCCAAGCCTGCGTGGGGAGCCCTGCTGCAGAGCTGGAGGACCGAGGCTCGGATTCGAGCAGGACTCAGCCGCCCAGGCTGTCCTCTGCAAACCCACTCAGTCTGTTTGGTCATGCACAACCCGAAGTTCTGAGGCTGCAGGACACCAGGGCAGAGCTAAGGGGAGTCCCCTGACCCCGTCGCCAGGCCACTTCAGTCTCCTTGGGCTGCGGGACCAAGGACCACAGGCTGTGCTGGCTTCAGGCCCCAGGGACCCTTCCCTGCAGTGCTGGAGGCCAGACTCTTAAGTCCAGGCCCTGGGCCTGCCTCCCTTGCCCATCCCTGCATGGCCAGCTCTCCTGTCCCACGGCCGGGCCTGGAGGCCACTCCCAGAGGCCTGTCACCTGGCTGGCAGCTGTGCTGGCTGGGGCCTCCCCACAGCGGGGGCTGGATCCCCAGAGCAAGCGTCCCAGGAAAACAGAGGGGCAGGGCCTTCGGCCACTCGTGGCCAGCCTCAGAAGGTGGAAGGCTTCCCTGCATGGCCTTCACCGCTCCCCGAAGTCCAGGAGGACAGAGGCCCCCGTGGGCGGCAAGGCCACCTGCCACGTGGGCACTCAGGCAGGAGCGGCTGGAGCGTGGCGTGTGGGCAGCATCATGTGGTGCGCGAGGCAGTGGGGACCAGGAGGCGCACGGCGCCCGCCGCTCACGGGCTCGTCCGCTGTCCCGGCTAACCCCACGCTGGCCCCGGGCGCCTTCCTGTCAGGGCGGCCTGCTGACTGAGGAGGACACGGAGGCTCAGAGAGGTCGGGTGGCTGGCCCGAGGTCGCACAGCTGTTGTTACTCTGCCCTCACACGGGAAGCCAGCGTGGGAGGGTCTGCAGGACCCACATGAACTCCGGCCCGGGTGAAGAGCGCGGAGCCGCCTCCACCCGGAAGTGGACGTCCGCTTGTGCTCCAGGAGCAGCAGCACCCACTGGGCCACGTGAGGCCCTGTCTCCCAAGCCCACAGGGGTCAGGGCTCTGAGCAGAGTTCCTGGGAAGGAGCCCCAAGATGGGTCCTGTTGCAGGACTGTGGGGAGGACATAGGGGTCCGTCCGCTGGAGGCCAGGCAGCCTGGGCCCAGCCGGGGCTCTCCCTCACCTCCTGCTCCCGCTCACCCCGCTGGAGCAGGGTGGGCTCGCCCACCTCATCCTCTTCCCCATGGTGTGGGGTCAAGAGGCAGGAGGAGGGCGTCAGAGCCACCAGCCCAGGCCTTCAGGGGTGTCCCGAGGTCACTGTCTAGGGGTGCTGGGTTCATTGTCTCCACCCAGCAAGGGACTGACGAGCAGGACACAGAGCCGGCTGGCCAGCAGCAGGTTTAGGGCAAAGTGACAGAGACGCAGAGAGACTTCTCTGAAGAGAAGGGGCCGGAGCCGGGGGTCTGGAGGGGAGCCCTGGTCTCTGGAGTTTCCTCCTCCCTCCTCCCCTCCCCTCCCCTGTGCTGCGCTCCTCACTGTTACCGGTTGGTCCCCCTGGGTCCACGGGTCTGTTTTAGTTTTTCTGTTGGGTCCCCCATTTACGGAAGCGCCTGTCTGTTGGGTCTCCCCGCTCGTGTCCTCGAGCGCCTCCATCAGGCAGGAAGCTGACCTCACCAGGAGCCCCTCCCCATGCTCCTTTGCCCTGGCCCTGCCTCGCCGTCCTGCCTTGGCTGCTTATGCCCTTCTGCACCTTCCTCAGTGAACCCCAGACCCCCAGGACCCCAGGAGAGCCTGCCAGTGCTGTCCACCTGGTTTGGCTCAGGAGGTTGGGGGGATGTCCTTGGGAAGGGCATTGCGTCCCCTGCTCCCTGCAGCAGCCCCGGCTGGACCCCTTCTGAGGCTGAAGACCAGTACCCTGGCCACCAGTGCAGACCCCAGGAGCTCCTCACCTCTCCCAGGCCTGAGCTGGCCACAGGCAGCCTGGATTCCCCAGGCTTGGCTATGCCCACCCAGCCCCTCGCTGACGTCCGGCTGACTTTCTTCTAAAAGCTGATGCCCAGCCCTGTGGTCACTTCATGTCCACCACAGTGTCCCCCAGAGGGGCCCCCAGCCCACACACGAAGGGCCTAGTGTACAGCAGGCCTAGGGGCTGGTCCAGGTCTTGAGGGCCTGGGCGCTGGGCCCACAGCTCTGCCTATCCCCCAGCTGGTGCGGTACAGTGCCGACGGTCTTCTGCAGCTGGGCCCCCTGGGCTCCACAGCCTTCCTGCCCGACTCCAAGTGCCTGGTGGATGATGGCCGGGGACGCACGCCCACCCTGAAGAAGTGTGAAGATGTGGCCCGGCCGGCACAGCGGCTGTGGGACTTCACCCAGGTTAGTGGGCTGCTCAGCCCCTCACCACCCTGCCTGACCTGTGTGCCTGATACTCTCGGCCAGGTCCAGGGCAGCTGGATGCGTCCTCTGAGCCCTGCTAACCACCCCCGCCTCCTGCAGGGACCTGCAGGGACCAGCGCCTCTGTTCCTGCTGGGCACAGACCCCATGACAGTCTGAGGGGCTCTGCTGTCCCCCAGGGGCCTGGGACAGCTGGCTGGAGAGGGGCTGCCACAGCTGCTGGGACAGCTGGGTGGGGCAGGGCTATGGGCTCAGGGCCCTGGACATTTCCTGGTACCTCCAGACCTCAGAAAACAGCAGGGCAGGCTGGCAGTGTGGCGGACTGGACGAGGGGGCCTGGGGGCTTCCTGGTGGCCATGCAGGGACAAGCGTGTGCCCAGGGCCACCTGTCACTCTGGGGTGCCCAGCCTGATGCGGCTTCCCCACCCTGCAGAGCGGCCCCATCGTGAGCCGGGACACGGGCCGGTGCCTGGAAGTGGAGATGTCCAAAGACGCCAACTTCGGGCTCCGGCTGGTGGTGCAGAGATGCTCAGGGCAGAAGTGGATGATCAGGAACTGGATCAAGCACAGCCAGCACTGACCCTGGCCTCCCAGAGCTGCTGCCCAGGGCATGGACGCGGGCGGACCTCGGGTAGTCCTGGATGAGCCCCGGGCTGGAGCCAGGACTGCCTTCGCGCCAGCCATACCCGGGCAGGCTGGGCCATGTGCCCTGGACCCAGGCGCCTGCAGCCACAGCCTCCGTGTCAGGAGCAGCCTCCCGGACTCGCAGCTCTGCCGGGCGGGCATCGGGGACGGGCCTCCCACGCGACCCACGTGCCTTTCTGCAGTGATCCTCCACCGGCTGCCGGGACAGCCGCCCCCCTGCATGTGCCGAAGCCCTACACACAGCCCGTGGGAAGGACACAGCCTGCTGCCCGGACGGGCCCGGCCTCCACGTGTACCCCGTCCTGAGCAGACGGGGCTCACGCGCCCGCTCAGCCCAGCTCTCCATCTTCCAGGGCAAAAGCCGGAGGGCAGCTCCTTGAGATCTGTGAGGAAGCAAGATGGAGAAGCCCATGGCTGCCCTGGTCCCAGAGGCGACCGAGGCCAGGCCCAGAAGCCACTCTGCTGCTCTGCAGACTCAGAAGGGGCCATCAGCGGGACGCTGCCACTTGTCTCCAGGAGCTGGAGAAGGCCCTGCGGGCAGGGGTCCTGCTTCTGCCGGCCCTCGCCGGCCCCAGCTCCTGCTGGCCTGTGGCTCTGAACCCTTTGTGGCAGGAGCAGCAATGGATGCCCTGGCCCCTCGTCTGTTTTTATAAATAAAGTTTTATCGGCACATAGCCACACCCACTCCTCGCGTCTTGCCTGTGGCCGGCTGTGGGGCTGCAGGCGCTCAGCTGAGACATGGGCGTGGGGCTCTGGCCTTCCAGGGAAACGTCCTGGTACCTGAGCCAGGACGTGCGGCTCTCTCGCTTTCGCACCCTGGAGGACGGCCTCTGCAACCTCCGCCAGCTGGGGCTGGGGTGGGGCAGACAGATGTGGAGGCGGCCGCACAGAGGGCGGGAAATGCAGTTTCATTGCCAACTGTGCGTTGGGCTGCCGTCCAGGGCCTCTACGTTACAGGGAGGGAGAGCAGAGGTCAGCTCTGGCCTATCTGCAGCTGGCAGGATGCAGAGCAGAGATTCCCTGGTACAGGTTTCAGGGCAGTGTCCCTACGGCCTCAACCCCAACATGCAGGGTCCTTCCTGCTCCACTCGGGGTCGCTGATGCTCAGGACTGTTGCCCACGCTCCACACTGCAGCGCCAACCGCGGCACACCCTGGGGTTTGCTGGCAGCCGGAGGGCATGTGCGCCCCAAGGCTGGGCCTCAGCTGGTCATGCTCACCAGCTGAAAGCCAAACCAGCACTCCCTGTCTGGGCAGAGCCTCCAGACCCTTCTGCTGGCCTCGCAGGGAGAGGTGTGTCTGCCTGGTGGCTTCCTGTGTCCCCTCCCTAGGGAGCAGCCTGGAGAGTGGCCGGCTTCCCTCTCTGGACATCAGATGGAGAGAGTGGAAGACTGGCCTTCTCACAGAGCCAGGGACTCGGCCCCGGGGCAGCTAGCGGAGGGCAGCGGCAGAGCCTCCTGCCAGTCTCTACCTCATCCTGCGGGGACTCCAGCTTCCCCGGGAGCAATGTCCACAAGCCCAGCAAGCAGCAGCAACTCTGCGCTCTTGTGGTCCCAGCAGAAACGCAAGACTCAAGACGAACAGCTGCCCAGAGTGCAGATCCAGGCTCCTGGCCGGCAGGGATGCTGGCCTGTCTCCAGGCCAAACGGCCATGCCCTCGCCCCAGGAGCTATGGGTCTGACATCACTGCTCTCCCGGGGCAGCCTGGCAGCCCCTCCCACTCTCCTCCTCTGGGACCCTGCAGCTCCTGGGCCCCTGTCCAGGTCTGAGAGAAGCCCCCCTTAACCAGGTCTCCCCAAAGGCAGGGGGAAGATGCAGGGTAACGCCAGCTGCACAGAGGCCCCAAGCCATCGGCAGCTGGGGGCCAGCTCCAGGGTCCCCAGGGCCCAGAGGTTTCCTAATGAGCCTGATGCACGTCACCTGCTGGTAGCAGGCAAATTACCACCTGCCGTTTCACACAGAGGCTGCACAGCGTCCACCACAGGACTCCAGTCACCATGCTGGGCGAGGCCATAGGGCCACCAGGCTGCAGCCACAGGGGACCTCAGGGAACCCATCACATCCTGGAGGCGGTGCTATCCCCAGCAACCTGTCTCCTGCCCTATCCCCCACCCTGTCCCCCAGGAGCATGGCCTCAGGCAGGACGTGGAGGGGCCGTCCTCATCCCCAGGGCTCCCTGCGGCCCACAGCTCAGTGTGTGGCCTGAGTTCACCCCCAAGAGCCAAATGCACAGAGGGGGCGGAAGAGGCCGGGACCCTCTGCTGCTGAAGATGAGCCCGCAGCACAGAGGCCAGCGTCCAGTGGGGTCCTGACCACCAGGATGCCCACCCTGGGACCACCCTCATGCATGGTTGGTGGTGGCCTGCACTGCCGGCAACCCCAGCCAGGGTCCCCAGCCTCAGAAGTGCCTACCGCCCCAAAGATGGCCAAGCCAGCCCAGTGAGGGCAGAGGGGATCAAGGAGCAGGGGAGGGACCCGGGACAGGAAGGGTCAGGCAGGCTGGCGGGGACCTGGTGGGAGGCGAGATTCTCTTTCGCGGGCCCCGCTACAGGGAGAACGCCACACCATCCTCAAGGGTGGAGGCACGGGGATGGCGCCTTCTGGGCAGGTCCAGTGTCACACCCAGGTCCAGGCGGCCCCCACGCCCATGCTGCCTGCCTGGCAGTTGTCTTTCCTTTTTAAACGACAGTCGCGGTTTAAATGGCAAAGTCACAGGAAGTAGGGTCTAATAAGCTCGATGCCGGCCCCTTCCTTGACCCAACTGGGAACTGTCTCTGTGGCAAATTCAGAAAAATCCATGTCGTTTGTAGACCGGCTCATGTGCAGCCAAACCTGGGCGAGCCTGATGCCCGAGAACCGGAGCCGCTGGTGGGAAGCGGAGGCGCGGGCAGCTCCCCGCTTTGCTGGAGGGACGACGCGGGCGTCAGAATTTCATCTTGCCTGATGAAAACGCTCATTGCCCAGGGACTCTTCGCCCAAGGCCAGGCTGCAGGAGCGAGTCCCGGGAGCCGCACAGCAGGTCTGATAGGGCTGGAGGGACCCCTGGAGGAGACCCCCAGGAGGAGCAGTGCACGGGCCGGGTGGCAGGGCGCAGGCGCCAGGGTGGGGCACTGCCTGCAGGCTGGGCGGCGGGTCTGGAGGCACCGGGAGGGAGCCGGGCACCTGCTGAGACGGGCCATCAGGCCAGGCGCCTGGGGGGTTCCCGGTTCCGTCGTGGTTTTGCTTTGCTTCTCGGCCTCGGCTGGACGTCCTGAACTTGCCTGCAGTGAGCAAAGCTTCACTCCTTCCTCCTGAGTACTGACCAGCACCTGCTGCCCGTGGGCTGCTGTCCCAGGAGCAGCCCGGGGGAACGCCGATGTCCCCTCCTCAGCGTAAGTGGTGAGGAGAAGATAAGCATCACCAGGTGACGGTGGAGACATTCGCAGACATCCGGGCGCCTCGTGGGCAAGGAGCAAAGACCAGGGGCAGCAGGCCCTCCATGGGGCAGCTCAACACAGCCAGGAGGCGTGTGCCAGGGTGAGCACAGGGAGGCGCAGGAGAGG
>CM053407.1:126657207-126690163 GCA_028644305.1 Xerus rutilus | reverse complement strand
TCTTCTGTGGCCGGGGACTGGATGGGGCACGGCCTGTCACAGGCCCAGCAGGCACAGGCAGCCTGGGCGGCAAGGAGACAGCTGAGCCAAGAGCACAGCCGGCCTCCAACCTCAGAAACCCCTGGGGGCTCAGTGGGCCGATGGAGGAGCCAAGGGCGGGCTCTCCAGCAAGCAGGGATTCCAGAGGACACATGGAGGCCCACAAAGCAGCCAGGGATGGGCACCTGGAGGCCACCACCGTGCAGGTCGCCCCTCCATGACACCTGGAACTCCCAGGGAAGCGTCCTGCCGGCCTCGCTGCTCTGAGGGACCTCAGCTGCTGGTGCTATTTTTGTGTCACTGGGGACCGAACCCAGGGTGCTTTTTGAGACAGGGTCTCACTCAGTTGCGGAGGCTGGCCTGGCTTGTGATCCTCCTGCCCCAGCCTCCCGAGGTGCTGGGAGCACAGATATGGCCACCCACCTAGCCACAGTTGCCTCTTGCCACCTTGAGAACCTCGCACCAGGGCCACTCCTTCACAAGGGTGCAGACTGCAGACCCCAACCGGACAGGAGAGCAGTGCTGGTCACACGTGGCGCCTGGCCCACAGGCCCCAGGACCTTTGTGAACAGTTCTGCTGGCCAGGAGTCCTGAACTGGCCTGCAGGCCCCACCAGGGTCCTCTGAAGGCCCCAGAAGACTTGCTGCCTCTCTGGCTCCCGGGGTGTGGGCAGGCCTGGGAGTCTCCTCTGAGCCTTGCATCCTCTCTGCTTCCTGTGAAGACCGTGGTCATCAGATCAGAGCCCACAGTGTCACAGCAGTTGAGCTCACTGTGACATGACAGCTGTGAGGGCATCCGATGGCCTCAGCAGGGCCCCCTCTGGGGTTTTGGCCTGGCGTGAGTTGCCGTGGACGACGCCAGACACCCTGGTCCTGTGGAGGGGCCGCGGGGCTTCCCTGATCCTCAAAGCAGTGGACCTGCTGCCAGGCGCGCGCAGAGGGAGGGCGACCCGGGCTCCATGTCCCCTGAGTCCCTGCAACGGGTCCTCCAGGGAGCCGCAGCCAGAATGCGGGCCGCCCACCCTGCAGAGTCCACCACGCTTGTGACTGAGAGACAAATACTTACACACAAAACGTGGGTGGACCTCGGGGACTGAGCAGGAGCCCGAGCCAGGCCCCCCGCCCGGCCGGCCTGTCCTGTGTGGCCCTGTGTGTGCTCCCCTGGAAGCACGCCAGCTCTCCACCCGCGCCACCCGTTCCAGGGGCGGCAATTCCACTTGCCTGATATTCTTCTCCAAACTGGGACCCTGGGACTAACACGGGGACCCTCGGACACTCAGCAAGAGGCTCTCTGCGGAGCACAGGCTGCCGTCCTCCAGGGCATCGAGCCTCGGCCAAGGCGAGGGCCGCCCGGGTCCTGCGTGGTCTGCTCCCCGTAGGCGGGGCCGTCCTCCTGCAGCTCACGGTGCCCGTCCAGAACCATTGCCAAATGCCGAGACTCGGAAACAGGCTGCGACCCACGTTCTGGTGTGTGTGGATCGCCCTTCAGTAAGGGCGGGTTTTGATTTTAAAAGTACACAAGGCATGGTTGTGTTTAGTGAATGAAATCCGTGTTTGCACATCCGTGAAGAAGGCTGGGGACAAAGAGGCCTGAGCTGCTCGGTGGCCCTGGGTCACCAGTGACTTTTAAAAGATTTTTACCTCTTAATTTTTTTTAAATATTTTTTTAGTTGTAGATGGACACAATGTCTTTATTTTATTGCTTTGTACGTGGTGCTGAGGATCGAACCCAGGGCCTCACGCATGCGAGGCAAGCGCTCTACCGCTGAGCTACAATCCCAGCCCCCTTTACCTCTTAATTTTACTTCTGTTTTATCTGTAGTAAAAAAATTAGTCTATCATTTTCCCGTGATTGTGATTGTCATTATGATTAATAATAATAGAGTAATATTATGTTAGTTATGCAAGTAATAAGGTTTTAATTATAACCACAATGACCATGGTTATTCTAGAACATCTTTTATAATAAGAAACTTTTTTGGGGGGTGCTGGGAATTGAAGCCCAGGGGTGCTTTACCACTGAGCCACATCCCCAACCCTTTTTATGTTTTATTTTCAGACAGGGACTCACTAAGTTGCTGAGGCTGGCTTTGAACTTGAGATCCTCCTGCCTCAGCCTCCTGAGTGCTGGGATCTCAGGCATGTGCCACCACACCTGGCTGAGAAACAATTCTTTTTAAAATCAGGGATGAGTGGAGTGGGGTCCAGGAGTCTGTTCCACTGAAGGGACCCAAAGGGGTGCCCTTGGGCCCTGGGACAGCAGGGTTCTGGTGGCCTTCTGGTTCCCTGAGAGATGCCTCCTCACCTGAGATCAAGGGCATGCCCCTCGCAGGAAGACCCCGGGCCTGGGAATAGGCCACACATTTTGGGGGGAGGCCCTGGACCTCCTCTCCTGCTCTCTGGTGGGGAGGGACGGCCCCTGCCCACCTGCTGCCAGAGCTGAGGAACACTGATGGCAGCCCTCTGGGTGCTGGGCCCTCTCTGACTCAGCAGCCCTCACAGCCTCAGCCCATTCTGGAAACTGCTGATTTAATTTCCTGTCAGTCCCAGAAGATGGGCTGCAGCTGCTCTGGGAGCCGTTGCCCTTACGGGAATTGCGAGAGCCCATCAGCGCCAGGAGCCAGGTGCCAGCCCAGGGAACCACCGTCTCCACGTGTGCGTCCCCCACGCGCTGAGGGAGAGGGTGGACGGGCGCCTGCCTGAGCCTTGGGCGGGACTGCCCCGCAGGGCTCTGAGGTGTGGACCCTGGGTCTGTCCACAGGGGCCTCATCCAGGAAGGCGGAAGGGTGGGAGGCATAGGAGGAGGGACTCGCAGCCTCAGGGAAGCGGAGGTCAGAGGAGGAGGCCGGGGGCAGGGCTCTGAAAGTCAGGAGGCTGGAGCCCAGGAGTGCTGCCCCTCCAGAAGCAAAAGTGGGGCACGGATTCTCCCCAGGCTGAGGAACAGCCGCTGCCCGTGGCCTCTGGAACTGCAGGAGGATCCGGTGAGTTTAAAGCCATCAAACTGCTCCAGCAGGTGGAATGTGGCACTGGGTGGGGAGCACCCTGGAGGAGCCTCCTCCACCCCTCGCCGCCCGCGCGCTGGGTCCCACGTCCTCCCCTCTGCCCGGTGTGCGCCGTCCTGCGGTGTGTCCACACTGCCACTGGAGGAGATGAGACAAGCACACGGCTCACAGGCCACTCGGGTGGCCACAGGCAGTGCCCAGCTGAGGCCCTCGAGGCGCCAGGACCCAGGGCTCCTGCCTCCTGCCACACTGAGGTGCCTTCCGGGGCTGGGGCTGCGGCTCCGGCTCCGCCTCCCCACACACCCGCCGGGCCCTCCTACACAGCGGAGCCTCTCCTGAGCTCATTTCCTGCTGTGGGACAATAGTGGCCCTGTCCACAGGGCAAGGGCTGCCTGTGCAGCAGGAGGGAGGGAGGGACTCCGCCACCTGCAGGATAAGGTGGGCTCGGGGGCGAGACCCAGGGGCAGCTCACGCTCCCCTCTGAGCAGGGGGCCGCGTCCATGCAGATCTCAGACGGTGCCCCTTGTGGGTGGGGATCGCCACTAAGGTATTTCCTGGTCAGCTCTCAGTCTGTAAAGTGACCCCTTCGACATTCCACCATGGACTGTGGAGTCCACGTGGCCCAGGGGAGGGAGGCCACGTGCGGGAGGAAATCCGTGCATCGTGAGGAAGCCCTGGACTCAAGGCCCACGAGCTGCACCTGGGTGGCCGGGGAAGGTCCAGAGCACGGTGCCTTTTGAATAGGAGAGCCAACCGAGAGGGGGTGCGCAGGACCAGAGGAGGCTCCCCTCGCTGGCCCCAGGTCTTGCTCCTGAGGGGAGAAGCAGGCTACACCGGCAACTGCTCTGCAGCAGGACTCATGACAGTGGACTTGGGCCCACTGAGCTCGGTGACCACCATGCTGGGCTTCAGGTCCCCCTCAGGCTGGGAGCACACCAGTTGGCCAGAGACCCCCGCCTGGCCAGTGTAGGCAGAGCCCAGGACTCCGCACCTTGGGGACTGTCCAGGGAGGGGCACCAGGCCAGCACTGGGAAGGGGCGCGGGAGCTGCTCAGGCAGGAGATTCTTGGCAGACAGTGGCCACCCTGTGATGCCCAGGGAAGGTGGCCTGCCGTGATTCCTCTGTCCCTGCTGCCCCCACAGGGATGCTAGGAAACTCAGACTCTGGTGTGCTGCTGACGAGGCACAGGGCTGCTGGTCCCCGGGGATCTGGGAATCTCCTGCTTGACCCCAGACACCTGGCCATGGAGCCTCAAGGCCCTGAGGCTCCCAGAAAGGAGCCCTCCCACAGTCAGACCCACTGAGGCCCCTTCCCACACTGTGACAGAGCACCGGGGTGCAGCTCCCCGCTCCCAGCCGGTGTGGCTCACAGTTCCAGAGGCTGGCAGCTTCTAGGGCACAGAGAAGCCCAAGCACAACGCGGGGGTGCACAGACACACGGTGTGACGGGCAGCTGGGCACGTGCTGCATGTGGACACTGAATGATACCGGTGCACAGACCAACGTGACGGGGACGGGATGACATCACTCACACGGAAGGGCAGAGGTGCAGATGGACACACGGTCCCCACGAAGGACTGACGGGAGACAGGCGCACACGGGCCCGGATGAGCGTCACACAGACACACACATGCAGACAGATGGATGACGGACGACAGCTGGGTGATACGGGGGCGGCAGTGACGGGCAGATAACAGGTGGTGGACGGGTGGCGGCTGGGTAATGAGTTTTCGGCCAGCACCGTGGGGGGCAGCCTTGGCCCCGCGTGCAGTACTGGTGACAAGGAAGGGTTCCCAGCCACAACTGGAAGTCCCCGGGAGTCCAACCTCAGCGCTGTGGGGCCTCAGGAGTCAGCGCAGCTCCGGGGCCGTTTTCCCGGTTAGACAGGATGTGACCACACCGTGGCAGCTGGCTGCCTGCTCCAAACAGTGCCACCATTCCTGGCTTCTCTTGGCTCAGCACAGGCTGGGCTGTGCACCCAATGTCGTCTGAGAGGGGGTGGCGGCTCCCCCATCAGCCACGTCCCGGGCAAACCCTGTGCACGGCCCCTGTGCCTGGCTCCGCACCGCACTGCCGTCTTCAATCAGTTGCTGACATTTGGAAGTCAGGGGAGGTTTTCCTCGTGCAGGGAGTACACTTGAATGGCAGGTGCTGCAGGGCACACGGAGGCTGTACCCCCCAGGGCTCCCGCTCTGGCCTATGGCAGTCTTCTTGGAGGGGGTCTTCCTGCAGCCCTCTCCCACCTTGCCTGGGCACGTGGATGCCTGAGTGCACGCTGCCGTCTCCACAGGCCTTCAGCCTCCGTGGGGGCTCTGCCAGGCACCCGTCAGCTAGGACCCCCCTGGCCCAGGGGGTGCTGGGGCTGGAGCCAGGCTGGCTGGGGATGGACGGGGATCCCGGGGAGCCGAGAAGGGAAGCCTGTGAGCTGGAGTGCTCTTTGCCGCGGGCGAGCCAGGGCACGGGTTTCAGGCCACAGAGGGCGTGGCAGCAGAGGTGCAGGGGACAAATGGGAGACCCAGAGATGACGTCTCGCCCGTCAGGAAAATGGAGAGCACCCACTGCCCAGAGCCAGGGTCTAGTGAAATTTCCAAGCAGCCTTGGCCTGACCAGAGCCACGGCACAGCCCCTTCCCATGGGCGAGACCAAAAGGTGGGGCCACACCTGCCGGGAGCCAGCCTGGGCTGGGTGGAAGCTGGCCTTGGCTCCAATGGCCATGCAGGACTCCGGCTTCCAGCCACCTGCTGTTACCCCTGCTGCCCAGGAAGAAGCCAAGACCATTTCTAAACTAAATGAACCCCAAATCGACTGTGGTTAACAGAGGGAAACACTTCCAACCGACCATCCGAGTCTCCCTCCAAGCACACGGCTGCGGTGGTGCCCCAAGCTCATCAAGTGGGCAGCCTGGGGGCCCTAGACCCAAGGCCGCTGGCAGCTCCTGTGGTCCCCCTCGGGTACATGTCTCCTCACACCAGGCAGCCGGCAGCCCTGGCACAGGGGCTGGGAAGACCCCAGGAAGGACCCAGGCTCTCAAAACCCAATCTCAGGCAATGTGCTCACTGACTGCGGCTGGCAGTGGAGGTCAGGCCAAGCAGCCCACTGCCCCAGACAAGGAGGGGCTGCACCAGGGGGTCTCCGAGCATCTCAGAGGCGGGGTGTCCCTGTGGAGCAGGGTGTTGTGTGAGGGAAGATTACACATGAAGACTGGGATTCATGCAGAGCAGGGATGTGCATGTCCCAAACAAGGACAAAGAGGAGGCCAGGCCTGCCCCCGTGGGGCCTGTGTGAGCCGTGGTGCCGCCATGATATTCTCATGCCCTCTGTCTGTGGCTAGGCCCAGAAGCAGTGGGTGGGCTCTGCTCCACAGCTGGCCTCTGCTGGGCCAAGTCTTCTGCAGATCCAGATGTCCCATGACACCTGGCCCCAGCAGGTCCCAGAGTCCCGGGGCAGCAGAGGTGGCATCAGCTGTGACTGCATCCTATGTCCTCATGGAGGAAGAGACACCTGCCAGGCTGCTCTCAGCCAGAAGCATGGTCAGCAGGAGGCCTGGGTCCTGGGATGGGCTTCGAGCCCCGGCAGAGGGGCAGGTCACTGCTCCCAGAGCCACCTGCAGGCTGTTACCAGAGAGCTCTGCCCGGCTGCGGCTGAGCACACCCCAGCTGACGCTGCTTGCACTGTGGCAGGGACGCACGTGTCCTCGGAGGGCATGCCCAGAGGTGGCAGTCGTTCCTGGGCTCGAACATCTCCAAACAGTTGCCAGAGCAGGAGGAGGACCGTCACACGCGCGGTCCAGGGTCTGCTTGCTGAGCACTCTGTGCTGTCCAGGGAGCGGGACTTCACAGTGCACAGGAGGGGACATCTGCTCTCAAGGTGTGTCCCTGCAGGGATGGCCACTTCGGGCAGATTTGCTGGCTACCGCGTGACAGAGCCGCAGCCATGGAAACTGTGGTGTGAACTGTGACATGGCCGCACAGTGGCCCATCCCAGCTCAGGCCGGGCTCTGCCTGCTGGCCCTGGGTGGGGCTGGCCGGCGCCGGCTGAGCTGCACCGAGTTGGTGGCCCTGTACCAGCCGCTCTGCTCAGCTTCGGGCCTGCCACCCAGCTGGGGTGCTCCCAGGCGACGGCGAGAGGGGCAGGTAGGAGAGAGGGCACAGGCCAGCACCGTGTGCCCCCTGGCTTCCACGTGGTCACCCTGTGAGGCAGCCAGGTCCCCTGCTCTGTGTGCCCTGGCCTGGAACAGGCAGCGGGGACATGGTGGCCAGCGCAAGGCTCCTTTCCCACATCTCACTGGTGCTCTGGGCTGTGGTGACGGGCCCCTGCGCACCAGGCAACAGCGTGACGTGCCAGTGTCCTCCCACCCCTCGCCTGTCCTTCCTCTACTGCACTCCTCTTGATTCCTATGAGACCCTTACACCTTCTTAAAAATTTGTTTCAATGGATCATTATTTTTATTTATTTATGTGATGCTGAGAATGGAACCCAGGACCTCACACGTGCTGGGTGTGACAGGCTGTGGTGACAGGCCCCTGCGCACCAGGTGCTGCACCACTGAACCACAGCCTCACCCCCACACCGGTCTTTTCCTTTTTCCTCTCTAGCTTTCACAAAGGGAAAACACGCGACCCTTGACCTGTGCACTTGACCAAACGTGGGACGCTCCGCAAGTTGGCATGCTGTCCTTGTGCAGGGCCAGGCCAGCTCCTTCACGTGGTTCAATCCCAGCACACACACCCTGGGGGCCAGCACCACAGGGCTACCGTGAGGGCACCTCGTAGAGGGTTCCAGGACAGGCCGAGCGCGCAGGCTGTGTGGGCACTGGGCGACAGGACAGCGGAAGTCCTGCCTCTGGTGACCCCTGGGCAGGGAGTAGAACAAGGGCCCCGCACCCTCAGGACACCCTCGGCAGGCCACCCCCGCCCTGGCAGCGCCTGGCAGAGCCCCCAGGAGAACCCAGGGTTCCCACCCCTTCAGGCTGCAGGTGGGCAAGGAGGGTCCTCCTCCAGGGACCGGGCACCCCAGTGCCTCACTTGCCCCTAGCTGCAGCCCAGACGCTCTGAGCTCAGCAGACAATGGGCCCGCCAGCATGCCCACTGGCCCCGCTCTGCCTGCCAGGCTGTGTGGGCCTCTGCTATGCGGGGCTGGTGTCTGCGGTGATGGCAGTGCCCCTGTCCACCTGTGGGGCCCAGGGCGAGCCCGGGCAAGGCTGGGCAGAAGCTGGCCTGGGTCCCGGGAGCATATGGCAGGCCTCAGTGCTGCCTTGAACACACATGTGGGCGATGTCCTGGCCCAGAGGAAAGGACAAGGGGCCCAGAGGCCCTGCTGTTACTGCCGATCCTGTTTCTCCTCTTCCAGGGCCACCTGCACATGATCAGGAGCCCTTGACCCCGAACCCTCACAGCCAACCCTAGCCAGCAGGAGGTCACCTTGGAAGAGGGGCAGCAGCCCTTCCAGGTCCACAAAGCACACCTGCAGGGATGCCTGGTGGGTGGACGCCCTGGCATGGGGGACAAAGCCCTCCTGGCCACCCATAGCCCTGGGGGTGCCACCACCCCACCCCAGCACTCCTACCTCAAGACAGCCCTCCACACGTGCTCTGCACTTCCCGTGGCCCTGATGCCAGCCCGCCACGCCCACAGTAGGCCCTGTGCTCACCGTGGCCCTTGTCCTCAGGATCCCACCTGGGTCAGGGCCTCCTTTGAGCATCGACAGGGTACTGGGTGAACAGCACCCCACAAGGTGGCTTGTTTGGAAGTAGAGGCTTTGCAGGTGGGATGAGTTGGGACGGGGCAGAGCAGGGGCTGAACCAGCCAATGCCAACCTTCAACAAGAGGCAGAGAGGCCCCAGAGGCTGTGGGAGGTAAGCAGTCGGCTTAGGGCAGAAGGGTGGCCCAGCCTCGGACACCTTGTCTCTGGCCTCCAGGACTGTGCGATGAACCTCTCTCATTTTAAGCCCACCAGTGTGTCTGGAGCACAGCAGGTGTGGGGGACATGGCTGTCTTCTCAGGGCTGGCATCCTGGGAGGGTGGGGGCAACAGATTCCAAATAGCCCTTCTTCCCACTGAGCTAGGACTCAAGAAGAGGGAGCGGGAGGCCACAGAGGTGTGCTTGGTGGGGCCAGATGTCCTCCAGGCTGGAAACGTCTGGGATGGGGACGCAGGCTGAGCTAAGGATCAAGGTTATAAGAAGCCAACTTTAGATCTAAACTAAAATCTAAAGTGAATGCTCGTCAGGGTCTGTTCGATCCACCAGTGAACGGGGGCCTGGAAGGTGTCTGGACAGGGCCTGGGGGGACACTCAGACCCGCAGGCCCATGGGCATCTGGACTCACAGCTGCATCTCAGCCGCCCCCATGCAGGCCTCACGTGGTCATCTCAACTCAGACCTGCCAGGGGTGAGAAGGTGCAGTGATCCTGAGGTGGCTGGACCTGGGGGCCGCCCACAGCTGCAGGCCGGTGAGCCTCTGCTCCCCAATGACATATGGTGGCTTCCCATGGCCCACCGGCCTTCAGGGAGGTCACGCAGCAGGACAGCATGGGCCTCAAAGAGCATCCACTGTCCACTTTCCTCACAGGAGCATTTGTGGATAACCTGGGGCTGGATGGTGTCCAGCTTCCTCCGAAGATGCCTGGAGACCAGGCACACTCCCTCCTGGCCCCAGGCCCCGGGGCCCCTCCAATCTTCACGCCAAGCCTGGGATAACTATTCAGAGGAGCCAACACTCTGTCCTCTTGGGGGCCGTGTCCACGTGTCTTCATTCATCAGGCGTCCAGTACAGACTGTGCCCATCTCTTCTGACCTGAAAGGCCCGTTCACCCACTTGGTCACTCTAGCTGTCCCCAGAACAGCACGTGTTCCTCTGGTGGGGACCAGCCACGGCCTGGATGGGTGTCAGTGGACAGCCAGCAGCAGCCATAGACGTGTGCTAGACGGCCTCAGCCCTGACCTGCTCGGTGCCTGTCCAGTACAGATGAGCTGTCCCCACTGGGCCTGCCCAGCCAACACGAGACAGGTGCTGCCAGGCCTGAAGTGCCTTCTGTGTGGACACAGTGCCCGCACCTCTGATCATCTGCAACTGATTTGCAAAATGCCCACTAAATGCTCAAGTACCCTCATCCCTGGGCTGCGGCCTCCATCACTGAAGTGAAAGGACTCGACTGCCTGGAGGCCACATTCTCCCCCTGGGAGGAGAGGCAGGCGAGGCAGAGGCCATTTGTGAGGCTCTGCCCATGTGTGCACGGAGCCTCCCTGGCACGGGGCTGCTGCTCAGTGAGAAGTGGCCTAAGTGACAGTGCCTCCTGCATGCAGGAACTGCTCCTGCGGCTGTGCCACAATCCCCGAGATGAGTGACGGGCGCACAACAGAAATTCTGCTGGGTGGTGGTGCCCTCCAGTGGTCCCAGGAACTGAGGAGGCTGAGGCAGGACACTTAATGAGACCCTATCTCAAAATAAAAAGGGGGTGTAGCTCAGTGGTGGAGCACCCCTGGGTTCAATCCCCAGCACCAAAACAAAACCAGAAACCCTCTTGCTGTACCAGGCCAAAGGCAAGGCACTGTGGGCAGCAGCCTGCTCAGGCCTCGGGCACAGCATGAAGGGGAAGGCCTGGTGTTCACAGAAGATGGCCCCTAGTCCTGGGCCCCACAGGGAAGGGTCTGGGGAGGGGCCCGGCCTTCAGGGCTCCATGTGCCCGAGCCTGCATTTCTGAGGCTCGAGTGGCTTCTGGACGCACAAACTGCTGGAAGGTGAGGAGGGGTGGGATCTCCTACCTCGCCACCTGCAGGCTCCTACCCGTAGGAGCGCCAGAGCCGCAGGCTGTGCCAGGATCCTGGGAAACAGGCAAAGGCCCTCAAGGCGAGCTGCAGTGCCCAGACCCAGAGGTGACGGGTGTGGACGAGGCAGGAGCCCCCGAGGCTTCCCAGCACATGTGAGAGGCTGAGGCTCTTGCCAAGCCTGCCTGGCTCCCTGTGCCCTGCCGCCCTCCCCAGCACAGAGCTCCAGCTGCAGGGGACAGGGCAGGATGAGGCCAAGAGGGGCCTGCTCAGGATGACAGGCCCTGCAGACAAGGCCCCCAGGCCTCTCCGTCCACCCCAGGGCCTGGGGCGTCAGCAGCCTGACCAGCCCTGGTTGCACCATGGTGGCCTGCAGCTCTAGGATGCCTTGGCTGCCCTAGCTCCAGCACGTGCACCCAGCCCCTGCCTCAAGGGCCTGCCTCAGCCACACTGCCTTTAGAGCCCTCACGCACCCCTTTCCTGGCTCCCAGGGGCCACTGCTCAGCACACATTGCTGTGGTTCCCAGAACCGGCCTGGTTCTTTCAGAGGGGACCCGTGACCCGCTAGGGCCCACCTACTGCAGCCCGTCTACCCTGAGCTCTGCACCTCTGGGGAGTCCCGGCAGGGCCAGGCTGCCCTCCCTTCCAGCAAGGGCAGGTTCCACATACAGCTGGAGACAGTGTGGGTGGCTGCCACCCCTCGCCAATAACGCCCCTTCCCTGTAGCCTACATGCTACGGTGGCTCCCACAGGAACGTGGGGTGGGCTGATACAGGGTACCGCAGACCTGGTGGCCCAAACACCCCGTGGTCCCAGTCTTGGAGGCAGGGGCCCAAGATCCGGGGGTGGCGGGGTCCCTGTCCAGGTTCCCCCTGGACTGTCATGTCAGAGGGACCCTTGTGACCTCACCCCTACTTGACAACTCTCAAGGCCCTACCTCAGGGATGTCACATCCTGAGGTCCTGGGGGTCAGTGCTGACTTGCTTTGGTGGACATGCTCCAACAGCAGGCTGGTTTGGGGCATGCTGGCCTGAGTGCTGCCGACTCCCACCTCATCTGACTTAACCGCAGGACAGTCACTGCAGACCAGCCTCACAGCCCAGCAAGGAGCCCTCCACGACACCCTCGTGTGGCCTCGTCCCTGTGGGAAGATGGCTGCGGCACCAGCAGGGAAGTACTTCCCAGGGGTGGAGCAAGTGGCCCAGCCCTCGCTGGACCCCAGGGCACAGAGCCAGAGGCCTCTCAAGTGATCAGCCAGCTCAGGCTGGCACAGTGCCCCACTCTGCAGTGGGAGGCTGCGGTCAGAAAGCTAAGAAACAAAGGGTCCCCCAAGACGCTGCCCATCTCCACCCAAATGCTGCTGGCAGGCCTGGGGCCAATGGGCATTGGACCAGGGAATCTATGCCACAGTGAGGACCCTGCACACAGCCCATGACGTCGTGTGGGGCACTGTTGGCTGTGTGATTCATAAACTTAAATTCTAACTTGTCTCACTGGTATCCTGGGGAGGCCCACCAGTGTGCTGGAGGGCCCAGGAGCAGCCTTGGGAGCCATGGCAGCCCCTGGTGGCTGCCAAGAGCTCAGGACCCAGCCCTCCCACCACAGTAGAGGGCAACTGACCGGGAGGCGCAGAGTACAAGGGTGCATAGCACAGATTCGTGTCCAGAATGGGCCCCAAGTGACAGGGCCAGAGGGAAGGGGCCACAGCAGCTGCAGCTGGCAGCAAGGCCACCTCCTTCTTTTTTTTTTTTTTTTTTTAAATTTTTTTTTTTTTTTTAGTTATAGATGGACACAATGTCTTTATTTTATTGCTTTGTATGTGGTGCTGAGGATCGAACCCAGGGCCTCACGCATGCGAGGCAAGCGCTCTACCGCTGAGCTACAGTCCCAGCCCCCAAGGCCACCTCCTTCTTGCAGGTGCTCCCTGAAGCCCCTGCAGGACAAACAGAGCCCCTGGACCAGTCCTGGCCCGAAGCAGCTCCCTAGAGAAATACAGCCATAGGAGGCTGTGCAGGGAGCCACTGTGCCCCCTGGGGGCGTGCAGGGCCTGGACCACTCGGAAAGGGGAAGGCCCAGCCAAAAGGCCTCACTCTCCTGCACTGGCCAGTCCCCACTGAAGCCCCACCCTCAGCCTAGCTGCTTCTCCTGCCCTTCATGACTAGATGTTCTTTCTCTTTTGCTCCCTTCCTTCCCCCAGTGCTAGAGATCAAACCCCAGGGCTTTGTGCATGCTAGGCCAGAGCTGAGTGTGGTGCGCACACCTGTAATCCCAGCAGCTTGGGAGGCTGAGGCAGGAGGATCATGAGTTCAAAGCCAGCCTCAGCAACCTAGTGAGACCCTCTCTCAAAATAAAATACAAGAAAAGAACTATGGATGTGGCTTAGTTGCCGGTATTTAAAAAACAAAACAAAACAAAACAAAATCAACTCTGCTACTGAGCTATGGTCTAGCCCTTTTTAATTTGTTTGACTAGAGACAGAATCTCGAATTACTCAGGGCCTTCCTAAGTTGCTGAGACTGGCCTTGAACTTGGATTCTCCTGCCTTAGCCTCCTGAGGCTGCACGGGATCACAGGTGCATGCCACGGCGCCTGGCATAAAAACAGGCTTTTAAAGAGGAAACTTGGGGGCTGGGGCTGTGGCTCAAGGGCAGAGCGCTTGCCTGGCATGTGTGAGGCACTGGGTTTGATCCTCAGCACCACATAAAAAATAAACAAAATAAAGGCATTTTGTCCATCTATAACCACACCAAAAAAAAAAAAAAATTACAGAGAGGAAACTTGGGGCCCTGTCCTCAACGGACAATCGGGCTCATGTGATGTGAATGGGTCCTGGTACACGAGAATGCCACTTCCAGTCACCCGGAAGAACCGGCTGCCTCAGACGGGGAGCAGGGTGCAGGCACGTGCCCCTGGACTCTGCTGGGTGGCTGCAACCCTCGTGGTTCCCGGAACAAAAGCATCCTCTGAGCCAGGGGCAGAGGCCATGCCTATGATCCCAACAACTAGGGAGGCTCAAGCAGGAAAATGGCAAGTTCAAGGCCAGCCTGGGCAACTTAGTGAGAGCCTGTCTCAAGATAAAAAATAAAAAGGACTGAGGATGTGGCTCCATGACAGCGAACTCCTGGATTCAATCCTAAGTACCAAATCAACAAAACCAAAACCAGCATCCTCTGAGAGCCCAGAGGGAACACTGCCCATAGACATGTACACACACAACCCTCTCACCATGACTGAGCAGGCCAGAAAGAAGCTGCTGGCCATGCCTGGGTCTCAAGGCAGTGGGAAGGACAGGTACCACCACCCTGTGGGGTGGACCCAGCACACTTGTGCTGCCGTCTGCTTGGAGGCAAGGGCAGGGACCGCTCCAGCAAGGCACACGCCGCAGCTCAAGGCAGTGTCTAGGGCCCCTCAGCACCCCAGTCTGGCTGCCCTCCTGCTCGGCAGGGATGAGGCAGCTCCCTGAGGCTTGCTCTGCCTGGACTCACTCTTCACAAAACTATCTATTTGGGGTGGGGGAGGGTGGCAGCCAGGGTCAGCTGAGCGTGAAGAGCTGGGCACAGAGGTCGTCCCGCCGGCCCAGCAGGCCCTGTGCTGGGATGAACTCCAGGGGCACTGGCTCGGGCCCCTTCTTCTTCAGGTCCTGCTCAAAAACCTGCGAGGAACGGCCATCAGCCCTGGGCTCATGCTTGGGGGACCCTGGGCCCCTCACTCCCACAACCCTCCTCACCTCATATGCAGTGAGTTCCAGGAGCGGAGCAAGGCTGACCTCAGGGACAGACAGCACCTGGTTGATGACGCTGGCGGCTCTGGACACCTCGGGGTGGTAGTGCTGCTGGAGAGTCTGGCAAGGGCACGTGGCCCGTCACTGTGGGCTTCAGCACCAGGACAGTGACGTGCCACGCGCTAGCACGCTCCCATTCAGGCCTCCGCGGGGCCAGCCCCAGGTGGGCAGCAGTGCCAAGAGCTCAGGCCCAAGAGCCCTGAGCAAGGGGGACCCAAAGCTGTCACGGCACAACCCTCATTAGGGACAGAGCAGCAGCCTGAGGGGAACAGGCTCCCCAGGCAACCCGGGAGATGGGGCCCAAGGCCACACGTGCCCTCTGAGGCCCAGACACCCACCTGTAGCTCCCAGAGGCAGCTCTCCAGGGCGCGGCTCTTGGCCGGGTCCTCCTCCTCAGGGTCATAGGGATCACTATCCAGCTCTAGGAATGAGATCCAGGACTCAAGGCCGTCTGGACCCCTTGGCGCAGCGGGCGCTGGGAAGGGTCCTCCCAACGCCCCCCAAGGCAGCCCTCGCCTGACTCACCAGGGCCCTGCGGGCGGTGCACCAGCACTCGGCAGGCAGGGTGCCTGCGCAGCAGGTTGCAGATGAAGGGCAGGACCAGGAGCAGAGCCTCTGGAGGCGCTGTCAGGGCCAGGCGGGACAGGCGCTTGGCGAAGGCAGCCACCAGATACGCAGGGAGATGGCTGGGCAGGGAGGCGGGCGTGAGGCACCAGGGCTGCCACCGTCCCCCACCCTCGCCCCAGGCTGCAGCGCCACAGCTGTGTGGGCCCAGGCTGCTGAGGCAAGACCAGTGCTTTTGGACACTCACGAGGACGACAGGAAGAGGTCGGCCAGGTGAAAGAAGCGAGCCCGGTACTTGACGTGGAAGACAGACGGGTCCAGGAGGCCGTAGAGCTTCCGGTAGAAGTCAGGGTATTCCCTGGGGCACATGGGCCACACAGGAGTGAGCTGGGGCCCCAGGGGACCATGGTTCCAGTTCCCTCCATCCCTGGGCAGGCCCTGTCAGCAAGGGGAAGGCCTGGCCCCTAGGCTGCCACTCACAGATTGTGCTTATGGATCAGGATGAAAAGTCCATTCAAGGCCAAAAGGCTGACGGCGCCTCCTGCAGAGAGACAGGGTGAGGCCCTGCTAACAGGCACGCCTCACCCAGGCGGCCTGTGGCTCCCAGGCAGCTGCCCACCCCCACTCTCCTGGCCTGCAGCAGGAACCTAGCAGCTGCACAGGTGGAGGCCACGTGCAGGGATGTGTCAGAAGTGGCTGGACCTTCATCAGGCCCCAGTCCACACAGAGTTCAGTCCACACCCGCCACCCACTGCCAGGCAGGGCCGCTCACCCACATCACAGGCACTGGTGAGGAAGTCGATCATGAGGGTGGGCTGGGCCAGGTGCGGGAGGATGGAGTCATGCATCACCACGAGCACCTTCTTGTAGAGGCTGAGGGGCAGCTGAGGCGGCAACACAAGTCAGCTGTGGCCAGCCCACCCCCAAGGTGAGAGAGGGCGCCTGCCCCACCAGGCCCTACCTTGTGCTTGAGGAAGCCAAGCCACATGGTCTGGAACGCCTTCCTGTGCTCCTGCAATGGGATCAGGGTGTACACACAGCCTCCCGCCCGTACCCCAGCCTGCAACCAGTCCTTGTCCTCCTCCCGCCCACGTTCAGCTGGGAACCTCCCAAACCCTTGAACTGGAGAACCCCAGGATGGGCCTCACAGGACCAGGTCTCAGACCTGCAGGGAGCAAATTTCAGCAACAGGAAGATAAGCATGTCCCTCACAAAAAAAGGACAGAAAGACTTGAGGGCTAAAGCCAGTCACAAGTTGACAGGCAGAGATGGCTCAGGGGACAATATGAGGCACACACACGCACTGCCTACAACCAGGAGGTGCTCTATTGGGAAAGACTGCCCACACCTCCAAAGCATCTTACCCTCAGATGAGTGACCTTCCACTTGTCTGACGGCTCTGCGAGGAGAACAAGGTCCAAGTCACTCAACACACAGGTGAGGGCCCCTGCTCTGCCGGCCCTCTCACCAGGGTCCAGGTCCCGGTGCTGCAGCTGCCCTGGACACTCACCTGCATGCTTCACATAGAAGCTGGAGAGGTCATGCTCCTGGTGGGGCAGGCTCACAGCACACAGCAGAGTGAAAGCATTGTTCCAGAAGGCGAGGGGCGGCTGCAGAGGGCTGGCCTGAGCACCAGGTGTCATGCCACCCCGCCCCAACTCCAGGAGGCACCAGGACACCAGTGGGTCAGCCCTAGCCACTCACCTCAGGCTGCTGGCTGGTGACCCGGGCCACAGCATCTGAGGCAGCCTGCATCGTGTGGTAGCGAATGTCGTCAAACTCCAGGTACTCCCGGAACTGGGAGAGGAGCAGGCTGTGGTCCTCCGTGGGTGAGAGCAGGCCTCCCACTACTGCCTGGGGGCAGAGGCAGGTAAGCCTGCCCAGTCCCAGCACACCAGACAGGGTGCTACAGGCTCACTAGGCCACGTGACACCAAACTCCTCTCCAGCTAAGGAGCACCCAGGGGCCTCACTGGGCCCCCAGTGCAGGAACGAGGCAGGAATGTCACACCTCCCATCCCACAGCCACCCGCTCAGGCAGCCGGCTCCCGGGGCCCTCAGAACCCACCAGCTCCTCACCCTGAACAGTGTGCGGGGGAACAGGTAGTGGCCTTCCCACTTGGGCTGCTCCAGCGGGTGTGCTCCTTCCAGCTGCACAAATTTCATGAGGGTCCCAAGGGCCAGCTCCTGGGGAGCATGGAGGCAGAGCTGCACCAGCCCAGGGCCCTCACAACCAGGCCCAGCGTGGCCAGGAGGACGAGGGAAAGGCACCCTGCCTTGTCTGGCTCTGCCCACGGCCAGCCACAGTTCTGGACCTCCACATGCCACCCACGAGACAGGTGACGTGACTTCTTCAAGACGAGCAGGTGCAGAGCTCCTGGTGAGATCTGGCCCAGGGGGCACACAAGCCAGGTCTGCATTCTGGCATCTAGCCAGGAAGGTGCCACTGTAAACCTCACGACATCAATGGAAATTCAACAGCAAGAGACCAGACGCAGAGCAGGGCCCATCTCTAAAACCCTTGGAGCAAGGTAAGGGCACTGTGACACAGGCGCACGTGAGGAGACAGGTGGCAGGACTGTCTGGTTAGCATGCAGCCTCGCTACACAGCCTGGGAAGAGACCTCCATACCCACAGCCCAGGACCCCTGCTTCATGGAGAGCCTGAAGGGGGGTGCAGGGGACAAAGGAAGCCAACCCCAAGACAGAGCCTCACCTTGACCTGGAAGGCGGAGTGGGCCAAGAGCTCCCCAAGGCGACTGCAGCAGCTGCAGTACCGGTGTCTCATCCACACCCTGTACTTGCGCACGGCTCCCTGGGACCCTGCAGGGAGGGTCAGGGTGTCCCACTATAGGCCAGGCCCACCCCTACCCTGCCACGCTCCCTATCACTGCAGGTGAAAACGGGCATGAGGCCCCTAGACCCAGGCAAGAACCACCCCTTCTCTGTTCTCTGCAAACAGGGGCAGTACTCTCCAGCACTGCCCTAAGATCTCAGGGGCAGTACCTCTTCCCTTCACTTGACCCCAAAACGTGACTGCCCCGAAGACTGGGACTATGAGCCCCAACTGCAACTGACTGCCTGGCCTCAAACGACTAAGTATAAAGCGGGTATACAAGTCCCACCCTAGCCTGTCCAGCCAGACCTTGCTATAGACGTCTGTCTCCCCGACCAACCCGCAAGAGAATCCCACGGCTAGCCTGGGCATCCTCCGTGCAACTGGCACGCCCTGTGACAGGCTGGGGGTCTCATCCCACGTGGAGGAGGCCTCCCTCCGACCCATGCTGGAGCCGAGGCCTAGCCGCTCACCTGCCATGACCGTGTCCTCAGAGGGCAGCTGGCCCACAAACAGCTCCCCCCGCTCCAGCAAAGCCCCAAAAAGTCGGCTGCACGCGCGGACTGCCTCCTGGACCTCCTCCTGGTGCTCAGACTGCGGTGCGGCGGGCAGGGCGGGCCGCGCCCGAGTGAGCCGCGCCGCCGGCGCTAGGCCGACCCTCCGCCCCGCTCCGCCCGGCCCTCCGCCCGGCCCTCCGCCCCGCTTCGTCCCGCGCCTTCCGCCACCTGCAGCGCGGCCAGGACGTCGAACACGGCGTTGGCCTCGCCGCGACTGGACAGCACCGCCTGCACCAGGCGGCCCAGCGCACGGCGGGGGTCGCGGGGAGCCCCGCGCTCTGCCTCCCGGGCCTCCTCCTCCATCTCCACGCCGTGTGGATCGCGCAGGGAACGGCGCCGGCGCCGGCGCGCCCGTGACGTCAGCCTGTGCGCCAGCGGCGCGCCCGTGACGTCACCGCCGCGCGCCGGGAAGGCGGCGGCCGGGGCCATGGCGCTGTTCCACGTCGCGCGGTACCCCGGCCCCAAGGCGGCCGAGGCCGGGGCGGCGGAGGCCGGGGCGGGCGGCCGGGCGCGCGCGCTGCTGGAGCGCCTGCAGTGCCGGGCCCGCGAGCGGCAGCGGCGGCAGCAGCGGGAGCCCGCGCCCGCCGAGGCGGAGGCACGGTGCGCGGAGGTCGCGGGCAGGCGGCGGCGGCGGCCGCGGCGGAGGCGACAGGCGAGCGGGAGCCCGGGCGCGCGGCTGGCGAAGCGGCGCAGAGCGCTCGGCGGGGACGAGGGCGAGGACGCGGGTGCGCGGCGGGAAAGCGGGGCGGCGGCCGGCCTCCCTCCCGGGCCGGCGGCGGCGCTGACCGGGCGGGTGTGCGGCGCAGGGACCGGCGAGGCGGCGCCGGAGGAGCGCAGCGCGCGCGCCGAGACCCGGGCGGCCGCGGACACTCCGGCCCCGGAGCAGGAGGCTGGGCGCCCGGCCCCCGGCCCGGTGCTCGGGGGCTTCGCGAGGAGGAAGACGCCGAAGGTGAGCGGCCGCGGCGTGCCCGGCGCCAGTCTCGAGGGCTTGGAGTCGCGCGGGCCCGCCGGAGCCGGGCAGGGTGGACGAGGAGTCGGGGCCACGCGCAGGGCGCGGCGGGCGGCGGCGAGGGCCCGCGCGGGCCCGTGGGCGGGAGGGATGCGCGTGCGGGTCGGGGCCGCGGGCTCGCGCCGCGTGCACCCAGGTGGCTGTGGTCGGAGGCGGCGTCCCAAGGCGGTGGGAACCGGGTGGCGCTGGGGAGGATCCTGGTCGGAAGGGTCCCAGCTCCTCCTGCCCTGCTCCCCAGCCCAGAGAGCTCTGGGAAATTCTGGTCCTCACTGCCTTTGGGGTAGGTCCAGCCTTTCCTGCCTGCATGGCTGGCTAAGCCAAGCTCTGTCGGAAAGAACGTCACTGAGGGCCTTGTTCCAATCGAGGACATCCCCCAGGTGCATCCCGACCTGCAGAAGCAGCTGCGCACACATGGCATCTCCGCCTACTTTCCAGGTGCCCTACCCTGGGCGGGCGGGCAGGGGGCCTGGGCACTCCTCAGAGCACCTCCCCTGTGAGAGCCTCACGCTGGGCCTGGGCATCAGGCTTGTGGTTCCTCCCAGCCCTGTTGCTGTCTTTGAGCGGAGGTCCTCTGGGGGCGTCAACTTGATGTGTTCCCTGTCCAGTCCAGGCAGCTGTGATTCCTGCTCTCCTGGAGAGTGTGGCCAATGGGTTCCTGGTGGGCAGAGGTGGCTACCAACCCAGTGACCTCTGCGTTTCAGCCCCCACGGGCAGCGGGAAAACACTGGCCTTCGTGATTCCCGTGGTGCAGGTGGGTGTTGTGACGCCTCCTCTCCAGTCTGGGGTGGGTGGCAGGCAGCCACCCTGCTGACAGGCGGCCCATCCTCTCCGTAGGCCTTGTTGCACCGAGTGGTCTGCCAGGTCCGAGCACTGGCTGTGCTGCCCACCAAGGAGCTGGCCCAGCAGGTACAGGGACCCCACACCCACAAGCCTACGCTCCAGCCTCAGTGGGCCTGCTGGGTGTGTGGTGCTCAGCCAGAGTCCTTGGCACTGCCCTAGAGGACCAGGTGGTACTCAGGCCAACTGCAGACCTCTCCTGTAGGTGAGCAAAGTGTTCAACATCTACACAGATGCCACGCCTCTGCGGGTTGCCCTGGTCACTGGACAGAAGTCACTGGCTAAAGAGCAGGAGAGCCTTGTCCAGAAGACGTAGGTTCTGTGGGTGGTAGGTTCTTTGGGGGCTCCCATGCAGCCCACTGGCATCCATGCTGGGTGGAGTCAGTGCTGTGCGCATGAGGCGGCCGCACTTGCCATCAGAAGGCCTTGGAGGGTGCTTCCCTTAGTCAAGCTGCTCTTGTTTGTAGAACAGACGGCTACCGCTGCCTGGCTGACATCGTGGTGGCCACGCCTGGCCGCCTGGTGGACCACATTGATCAGACCCCAGGATTCAGCCTCCAGCAGCTGCGCTTTTTGGTAGGCTGCCTGCTGGGAGGCCCAGGCTCCATGCCAAGGTTGGACCTGGTGAGGAGTCTCTCTAGCCAATGTGGTTTCGCCTGCAGATAGTTGACGAGGCTGACCGCATGATAGACAGCATGCACCAGTCCTGGCTGCCACGGGTGGTGGCCGCAGCCTTCCACAGCAAGGGCCCCGCAGACCCCTGTGCCCTGTTCCAGAGAAGGCAGCCCCAGGCTGTGACTGCCGCCAGGTACCCTGTAGTGCTGGGGCTGACCCTCTTCCTCCCGCTCACGCGCTGCTTTCCAAGTGCTGCAGGAAGGCCACGTGAGCCCTGACGGTGTTCCTGTTGTGCACGGGGCCTGCGAGGAACCTCTCCTGCCCACACCCTCTTCTTTCCAGCACCTGCTGTCCCCAGATGCCTCTGCAGAAGCTGCTGTTCTCAGCCACCCTGACCCAGAACCCTGAGAAGTTGCAGCGGCTTGGCCTCTACCATCCCCGGCTCTTCTCTACAGGGCTGACGCACAGGACCCCCCAAGACAGGGATGTGGAGGCGGACGGGGACTCGGGGGGGAAGTACGCCTTCCCTGCAGGGCTCACGGTAAGTGAGGGGGTCCAGGGGCAGGGTGGCACCAGGCCCAGGGGCAGGGTAGCGCCAGGCCCAGGGCTCTGCCCACCCCTCCTTCCTCCACAGCACCACTACGTGCCCTGCAGCCTCCGCTCCAAGCCACTTGCTGTCCTGCACCTGGTCCTCGGGATGAGCGTCTCGAGGGCCCTCTGCTTCACCAACTCCCGAGAGCACGCTCACAGGTGAGCGGGGGTGCAGATGAGGCAGGCTGGGGCTCTGGCTCCGGCCCGTGGACTGTAGCTTCACCTCTGCACAGGCTCTTCCTGCTAGTGCAAGCTTTTGGGGGTGTGAACGTGGCTGAGTTCTCCTCCCGCTATGGGCCTGGCCAGAGGAAGAAAATCTTGAAGCACTTGGAACAGGGCAAGATCCAGCTGTGAGTACAGGAGTTGGGGCGCTTGCTCCGGCTGTCACCCTGAGCCTACTGAAGGGTGCGTCTTTCTGGAAACTGGGCCTCTGCACCCCTAAGTCTGGTACATTTCCAAAAAGGCTTGGGGTTTCCCCTCAGCAGGGCGGGCATGGGTGTAGGTGTCCCTGCTTCTAGCTCAACTGGGTCCCAGGCTGGGGGTCCCGGTTGCTGCCGGGCAGGACCACAGGGCTGCGTGCTTTCAGCCTCATCAGCACTGATGCCACCGCTCGCGGCATCGACGTGCAGGGCGTGGAGCTGGTGATCAACTACGATGCCCCCCAGTACCTGAGGACCTACGTGCACCGGTGAGGGCCAGCAGCAGTGGCCACTGGGCTTGTGAGCTCCTGGGTGTCGTGTGTGGGACAGGTGGGGGTGGCCTGGGAGAAGCCACTGTTCCCTTGCGCATCTGTGTGGTTTTAGGGTTGGGAGGACGGCTCGAGCTGGGAGAACTGGACAGGCCTTCACGCTGCTCCTTAAGGTGCAGGTGAGGCTGTGCGTCTCTGGGATGGGACACTGGGGAGGTACTGCTGCCCAGGGTACCAGGGCCGGCTGGTCGAGACCCTCCCACTTGAGGCCCTTCCCTCCAGGAGAGGCGGTTCCTCCGGATGCTGGCAGAAGCTGGGGCGCCTGAGCTAGCACGGCACGAGATCCCCAGTGAGCTGCTGCAGCCAATGGTCCCTCGGTATGAGGAGGCCTTGTCTCAGCTGGAGAAGACGGTCAAGGTGAGGCCTGCAAGTCGAGCTTGCTCTAGAGCAGCCAGTGTGGAGAAGAGCCGAGGAAGCAGGGCAGGACACAGGGCCGGACACACGGCCTCGAGCTCCTGGCCCCGGCAGGTGGCGATGCTCCCGAGCGGGCCGGCACTGCGGCTTCCAGGGGGCTGGGAGTGCTCACGTCAATTCCCCTTCTCCTCCTGCAGGAAGAGCGGAAACAGAAGGAGGGCTAGCCGCCAGCAGCACCTCTGCTCCCCATCTCTGGTCCCAGGGTTCCTGAAGCAGCAGCGGTGCAAACAGCCCTCTCCCCCAGGCACGCAGTTGCTCCCCAGTCGCTTGGCGGCCTGGAGCTCAGCTGAGCCTGCCAGGTCAGGCCCTTGCCCGAGGCCATGCAGTGCATCCTAGGGCAGCTGGAACCTGTAGTGTGCTTGACTGAGGCTGGGGTCACCTTGATGATGCCAGATGGGCTGCTGGGTCACATCCCACCTTCAGGAGAGGCCCTGGGGAACCCTGCTGCGTGGGCAGGCGGGAGGCAGCCTGACCAGGAGGCCTAAGGCTGCCTCGATGATTGGCCGCCACCTGCCCTGGGGCAGACCCACAGCGGGGATCCTGTGCGCGGACCAGGAAGAGTTAGAAGCACTCCTGTTGATGAGAAGCCTTTGTTTTAGAAATTTTATGATAATAAATTTTTTAAAGAACAGATGTGGGGCTGGGGCTGTGGCTCAGCGGTAGAGCGCTTGCCTCGCATTCGTGAGGCCCTGGGTTCGATCCTCAGCACCACATACAAAGCAATAAAGACATTGTGTTCATCTACAAATAAAAATAAATAAATAAAAATCTTTAAAAAAAAAAAAGAACAGATGTGAACTGATTCATTTGAAGAAAACACGATGTGGGATGAGTGACCGTCCTGGTGCCTGGAGTCTGCTGGACCCAGCTCCAGTGCCGCCCAGATGCCCACCCCCAGCTCCGGCGGCCCTCTGCCTGGTGGACGCACCACAAGGGCATTTGACAGGTGGCAGGCGCAGCTCTGGCTGGCCCTGGGGACCTAGGTTTAGCAAGGGCTCCTGTTGTCCTCTGACCCCAGGCTCTGCCGCCCGCATGCCTGTGCTGTTCCTTGGCCTTGACATCCCTCTTGCCATAACCATCCAGAAAGTCCTTGCTGCCTGACTCCACTAACAGCAAGTCCACACCACACCTCCCTCGGCCAGCACCTGCCCTACACTTCCCCATGCTGATCACCAGGACTCTTGAGTTCCTTGAGGCCAGACACTCGCTTTCCACTTCCAGTAGGTGATTAAAAAGGAAATGGAAGCTGGGCATGGGGGCACACTGCCCGTAGCCCTGGCACTTTTTGGGAGACTGAGACAGGAGAATCGCGAGTTCAAAGCCAGCCTCAGCAACGGTGAGGCGCTAAGCAACTCAGTGAGACCCTGTCTCTACATAAAACACAAAATAGGGCTGGGGAGGTGGCTCAGTGGTCGAGTGCCCCTGAGTTCAATCCCCAGTACCAAAAAAAGAGCAAATGGACAGCTGGTATTGTGGCCACACCTATGAGCCCAGCTGCTCAGGAGGCTGAGCCAGGAGGATGACAAGTTCAAGGCCAGTCAGGGGAACTTGGTGAGGCCCTGTCTTAAAATTAAAAAGGGCTGGGGTGATAAAAAGCTCAGTGGTAGAGCACTCCTGGGTTCAATCCTCAGCACTGGAGGCTGAAGAAAAAAGGGGGGCCCTTTCAGGGGGCTTTGTTGCCCGAGGAGACAGACCAACCCACACCTGCAGCTGCTGGCCAGTCCCCAACACTTGCGAGCACCGCGGGCTGAGAAAGCTGGGATCTGATGGGTGTGGTGAGGTGGCTTCCGGAAGCAGTCCCGAGACAAGGCCCTGGGGTAGAGGGCGGGAGGTCAAGGCAGGGGCAGCAGGCAGGTGACGAGCCAGCGGGGTGGCTGCTGCCTGTAGGAGCCTCACGGCAGTGGCCCAGTCCTCAGCAGGGGGCAGGTTCTCGGATCTGCGCTGAGAAAAGCTGCTCCAGCCACCAAATCAGAGGAGAGAAGGGACAGGTGTGGCTGGAGACTACCCTCGGTCAAGGCCTCACGTCACAGGCCAGAGGCTGGCTGCCATCGTGTGAGCTGACACCTGAGCAGCAGCAGTGGATGTGCTGCAGGGCTGAGGCGCTGCCATCCTGTGGCCATGGCCCCAGCCCCACCCGACGCTCAGCTCACTGCCAGCCCATGTGGGCAGGACCCGACCAGGGCCAGGACCAGGGACCGGCACCCTCCACAGAACTGTCACTGAGAACCACAACAAGGGACTCGCCCACCTGAATGCTATCCAGACATCCCGCTGCATTCTCAGCCACCTGCCTAGTGAAGCCTGGGGCCACACAGGTGCTCAGGCAGGGGACTGGGCAACAGCCGCCCAAGGCCAGCCCGAAAGCTGGGTGCAGGACCTGCCGGGCTGCCCCTGGCCTACAGGCTCCTGGTGCACAGTCTGTGCACCCCCATCTGGAAGGGCACCCCTGCGAGCAGGGGGCTTTAGGGTGGGGCCCCAGGACTGCCCCTTGGTTTCCAGCCTGCTTTTTATTTTAATTATATATGTATTTTTAGTTGTTGATGGATCTTTATTTTACTCATTCATTTACATGTGGTGCTGAGGATCGAACCCAGTGCCTCACGCGTGCCAGGCAAGCGCTGCACCCCTGAGCCCCAGCCCAGCCCACCAGCCTGCTTTTAATGAAAGCTTGTAAGCTTTTGGTCTCTAACAAGAGGAAGGGAAGTCCAAAAGCAATAGGAGAGACAGGAGCCACTGGGCGCCTGGAACCACAGCACCCACTTCGTGCTGCGAAAAACACAGCCAGCGTTTTACTTTAATACTGGTCTTCTAGGAAAAACAAATCAAGCGTATAAAAAGGTCACTTTATTGAGCCGTCTGCCTGGCAGGACCTCGTGCCCTGAGATCCTATTCTCCAGTACAAACGCTTGTGTTTACAAAGTATCACAGTCGGTCTCGCTCCGGAGTCTGAACGCACACCCGGCTCTCTGGCTGCAGCAGTGAGCACACAGGCCTGCGACGCCCGCAGCCAGGGAAGCCGGCCTCCACTGGGACACCCGGCGTCCTGGGACACAGGCCTCTTCTTCCAAGTGCGACTGGGTCCAGGTTCCATGGGCCAGTTGGAGGCTGGCGGTTGGGGCTGCTGGCTGCATGCTCCACGTTCTCAATCCCCCCGTCCTGATGGGCAGGAAGGCCCCGCGGAGCACAGGGAGCACGGTGTCACCCACGCACACCCAGGACCGCAGCTGGAGGATCAGCCGATGCCACTGACGGGGTGACAAGGGGAACCCCCTGTGACCACATCTTGTGGTCGGGCTCACCCACTGGAGCCGAGGGCGACACCGAGCAGCAGCGGGAGTCCATGCCGCGCCAGACCCCAGGCCGGCTCTGGAACAGCTTTGCGGGGTGTCCCCACGGCCCCCCTAGGGCCTCAGGTGGGCAGAGCACTGTGCTCGGTGGTCAGGTCTGCAGAGAGGCCACAGTGTGGGAGGGAAGGACCAGGAAGGCAGCGGGGCCCGACCTAGTCCTGCGCGGGCAGGGGAGGAGCACGGGTGCTGAGGCTGGGAGCGGGGACGCGCACGCGGGGCCTGTAAGGGCGCACTGCTGGGCAGACGCCAGGCCAGCTGACCAGCACGTGGACTCCAGCGCTCGATCTTGAGGCGTCAGATGGGCTGAACCTTCAAGCCCCCCGTTTTCTAACGCCTGTTTTTCACTTTCTTCCAGATTCCTCACCAGCATTCCCAAGTCAGCCCCGGGGGCTGGCCACACAGCGCCAGCTCCTGCCCCTTGCGCAAGCCCTTGGCTGGCGGCACACAGGACAGACACGACGGCGGGGAAGGTCAAACGCAGCGCGCAGACTAGGGCTTCCAGGGGCGGCACCCACGGCCGGCAGAGGCCACTGCTGGGCCGATGCTGTCAATCAGAGGACCCCAGGGCAGCGGAGGGCATCCTGGGCTGGTGCCTCCTGCGGGTGTGGCACCAGGCAGTGAGCCCTCGCCAGCCCCTCGGTCCCTGCGTGGCACCTGCCCCGCTGAATGCCCTCCCCTGGGCACAAGGGCTTCTCCAGAGCAGGGCAGAGCTACAGCAAGCTCATCCGGGAGACGAGGAGCCTGGCAGTGTGGACAGGGCACTCCCGACCTGGACCAGGCCAGGCCTGCAGCGAGCTGTGGCCATCTCGCCAACAGATGAGCTGCACAGATCCCCGAGCCGCCGGGCACACCCAGTCCAGATGTGAGCTCTGTCCACAGGGGGCACTGTGGGTGCCCCTTCAAATGGAGCCAGCAGTGTGGGCAGGCTGAGGAGGCTGCACTTGGAGTGGACGTCAGATCACAGGCCGCCGCCCTCTCGTGTCCTGTGCACTGAGGTGGCACCAGGGCCAGACCCTCCCCTTCAGAGGCAGCCCCCTCACCAGGGGAGGTCGAGTGCAGAACCCCTTCCCCTCCTGAGAACCACAGGGGTGTCCAGTCGGGCGGGGCGAGCTGGGCACGGTGCCAGGGCCACGACAGGTGCCAGCCATGGCGACCACGCTGCGCCACCGTATGGGCGCCCGCTCCTCAGATGGCAAAGCACCAGACACCAACACGAGCTGGGTGGCTTCAAACAAGTGCTATTGGTCTGGAGGACACGAGAGGGGACATGGTCAGGAGTCATCGCTGCCACAGCTCTCCAGGCAGCCTCGTGGCGGGGGTGCCCGTGCTCTCCAGGCGACTCTCGGGAGGCCTACTGGCAGGGGGGCTTGGTGGGCGTCTTCAGCCTCACGGCCGGGACCCTCATCTGCAGCTTTGGCTGCTGGCTCGGGCTGTCTGAGCTGGCTGGCACCTGCGCTGGGCTCGGGCCGCCGGGGGTCTGCAGCGGGGCTGAGGCCGTGGTCACCACCTGCTGCTGCATGAGCTTCTGCTGCACCGCCTGGGCCGTGGCGGTCACTGCGGGGATCATCTGCACCTGCTGCCCCGCTGCCGTGGCCTGCGTGAGCGTCACCGTCTGCGGAGAGGCCTGTGCCAAGAGTCAGAGAGCACATGTCAGCAGAGCCACGCGTCACCAGGCAGGACGGCTGCCCTCGCGGGCAGTCCTCTGCTCTCCAGCAGAGCAGGGGTGGACGGAAGCACTGCCTCCTGGCTCTGGGAGAAAGGGCGAGGGCTGGCCCTGGGTGCGGCTGGCTCCGCGCTGCACGGTCTCTGGGGACCCATGGCCAGCGTGGCCTGAGCCACAGTGCAGTGAACACACTTTAACCCGAGCACATGGCGCCCTGGGCACCCTCTTCAGAGGCAGCAGCAGGAGAGCCTGAGGGCCATGTCGCCAGGGGACGCCAGGACTGCCCCCAGACGCTGTGGGGTGCAGACTCCTTGTGGGACCAGTGAGCCCAGGACGCCGCAGAGCCCGGGTCCTGAGTCCACGCAGCAACGCCCTGTGCAGCTTCCTCCTGCGGCTGCAGGAAGCAGGCCCCCGTGCTTGGCACCCTGCTTCCTCGTTGGGGAGCCACAGATCCCAGCACCCAGACATCAAGGCCGGGAAGCCCGAGTTTGCAGTCCTACCTGCTGAGAGGCCGAGGCGACCTGCTGCATGTTGGCCACGGGCGCCTGCTGCTGTACCACCTGGGGGAGCTTTGCGACCTTGGGCAAAACAGAAGCAGCACAGGACTCAGAACACGTGCGCGGACACCTCCGCCCTCTCCTTCTGCTGTGGTGTTGTCTGTCTGTCCTGGGGACTGAAGCCAGTGTTCTACCACTGACCAGCACCCAGCCCTGCATCCCAGGGTCTGGCTAAGTGGCTGAGGCTGGCCTCCTGCCTCGGCCTCCCGAGCCCTTGGCATTGCAGGCAGCACTGGGCCTGGCTCCTTCTCGGTTCTTATACAACCACTGAGAGATCCCAGGAGTGCTCCTGGGACACTACCCGAGACCCCCAACGCCACACCAGGGGCAGGTCCTGAGGCACCCACAGGAGCCCAGCAGAGGTGAGAGACCACCTTCACCCAGGCCATAAGGAAGCCTCACAGACAGACTTCAAAGAAAGCTGACAAAGAAAAAATTACTAGAAAGAAATGTGGGACCCAAGGCAACAAGTCAAGCCAGCCAGCCTGGCCTCGGATGGGGCTTTCAGAGTCCAAACCACCAGGTCCACACTGGAGCCTGGACAGGGAGCAGGAACACCAGGCTGACATGGGACTTCTGAACCTAAGGAGCAACGTGGAACTCGACAAGCCCAAGGGCAGGACAGACCCAGCCCCACCGCCCGCGTCAACCGGAGCAGTAGGAAGCGGTATTCAGAAGGCAGGGAGACCGAGGGACAGAGACAGATGCAGGCGCCTGGAGGGGCGCATGGTGGAGGCAGCATCCACACCAGCCCAGGCGGGGGCTCCACACACCCAGTGCGGGGCTGCGAGGCCGGGAGGTCCACGGCATCTGAGTGCAGGGCGGTGTGCACGCCACCAACAGAGCAGCTGCCCGACGCCAGGGCAGGCCCGCGACCTCTCGGGAACAGGAGGAAAGCAGGCATTTGCAAACACTGAAGGAAATTCCCAGGGGCACCCTCTGCTGGCAGAGAGGCACCTCGGGAACAGTGTCGAGGAGAGAGTGACAGGACTAGGCACACTCCCGGAGCCCCGAGGCCCGGCCCAGGGAGCGCAGTGCGTTGGGGCTGCTGCTGGAGCACGGGGTGGGGAACCCCAGGAGACCCCGAGGGGTTCTGCGAGAGCATCACCAGCTTGCAGCTTTCAGACGAGTGGAGGGGCAGAACCCAACAAGGAGAGACAGGCCCCAGGGACAGAAAGAGATGGCAGAGCAGGCACAGCAGGCACGGCCAAGAGCACGAGAGCCAGCACTGCTGCAGGCCTGGGCGGTGGCAGCACCCCTCCGCAGCACCAGGACATGATGCAACGGTGTAAGCCCAGAAAAGGTGTAAAAGGGAATCTAACCAAAGATGCAGCCTGCCCAGCTGGGGTCAGACCTCTCCATGGAACTGTCCAGAGCAGCCAAGACCCAGAGTCTGCAAGTGGGTAGCAGCTGGTGCAGACCTGACGGGCACCCCAGCACCTGGACAGCAAGCACCTACAGCCCCGAGCCTGAAGGAGGCACCCAGGAGAGGGTCAAGACACAGACAAGAACCTAGGGCAAGAGGAGGAGGAAGTTCTAACAAATCAGGAGAGGACGGAATTATTCTTCATGTAACAATAAACAATTAAAAGAAAAAAGAGGGGCTGGGATTGTAGCTCAGCGGTAGAGCGCTTGCCTCGCAAGCTGGCTCAAAGCCAGCCTCGGCAACAGCAAGGCGCTAAGCAACTCAGTGAGACCCTGTCTCTACATAAAACACAAAATAGGGCTGGGGATGTGGCTCAGTGGTCGAGGGCCCCTGAGTTCAATCTCCTGTACCAAAAAAGAAAGCACACTATGTACAAAAGCACCAGGAAGCACCACTAAGTCATCCAACACAGCTGCAAGGCCCCTATGAGAAACAGAAGATAGTGCGATACACACTTTTCAGAAAACTTGGGCAACAAAGGATCTCTCTCGCTCGTGACCCTGCAGCTCAGGGTGTGAAGACAGCTTCCCCACAGAGCCAACTGCACTCTACCAAGGCTGCAGCGATGGCTGGTGGTGCGGCACTGCCCAGACCACGATGGAAGGGCGAAGCCCAAGGACAGCCGGGGCGTGTGGGCTGTGCCTTCAGGGCCCGGAGGCCGGCCCGCTAAGAGCCAGGCAGCCTTCTCATGGGTGAGGGCACCACAGGTCAAGGGTGCAGCTCACACCTTCCAATAAGCAGGGCTAAAAACTCAGGTATTCCACGGAAGTTAAACTGGCCCTTTTTTCCTGTGTCACATGTAAGCAGAGGCTTAAGGAACAAAGCAAGAGAGCAAGACCACAAAGGCGGAGGACAGAGGACATGGGAGAGAGCTCCGTGTCCACTGGGCAGGGTCTTCAGTGCTGGCCAGGAAGGCAGAGCCTGGCGCAGTCCAGGCTGAGGACCTGAACCGAGTGTGCTGCCTGGGAGAGTCCACAAGGGCCCAGGAGCTGTGGGAAGCGTCCAGAACGCGAGACAAAACCAGCCCACAACAGGCCTCATGGGGAGAGAGCGCTGCCACGGGGGGAGGGCGAGGGCAGCAACGCCAGCCCCAGGAAGTGCCCGAGGTGCCCGCCTGCAGGTGCAGGAGCCCAGACCTCCCTCCAGAGACTCCTCCAGCACAGCCGGCGCCTGCCCCACCCCAGAGCACACCCTGGCTCAGCGGGCGGGGCCCCTGTGCCCTGCTCACCTGGATCTGGGTCTGCACCTGCTGAGTCCCAGCCAGCTTCTGGGCCTGCGAGATGGGCGTGGTCAGAAACTGGGTCTTAAGGGCCGGCTGGGCGGCGTAGGCGACCTTTTGCTGTGGGCCCTGAGCGGCGATCTGCTGTGCCGTCAGCTGGAGAGAACAGACGACCATGGGTCAGACTGCAGTCAGCACCGGCGGCGGCCACGCGCCCTACCCAAACCCTGCTGTGGCCTCCACTGCCGGACCCTAGGCCTTCACCACTCGCTCCCAGATGAACCCTGCAGTCCCTGGACTGAAATGGAGGGCTGGCCTTGCAACCAAGCGACCTCCACAGCCCCTGGTGTGTGGAGGCTCTTGTGCAAGTGACTGCACTTCACCAGTGTCTCAAAACTGATCACGACTTTGGCAGACGCCAGCAAGCACTCGGCGTACGCGGCAGCAAACCCGCAGGCCCTCTCTGCGCACAGCGATTCTGACGTCTAGTTTCCTCTGCCAAGAGAACTGAGCGCCACGCAGGAGGTGCAGCCTGTGGTCTGCACTCTGAGGCTCCTGCCCCTTCCTGGAGCGAGCCAGGCCTGAGGCTGCACACTGGCCAGCTGGCCTCCCAGCAAGCCCGGCACCCAGGGAGGCCACCTCTGCCGACTGTGCAGCCGTCCTGCTCCTGAGCCTGGGAAGGTGGCTGAGCCATGCATTTCTGCAACCTGTCCCCAGGAGAGAGGGCACTGCATGAAGGTGAGAGTGAGTGCTGCCTTGGCCCCAGGCACAGTCCTCCCACATGGGGCCACGCCTGGTGTCACACGGGGACCCGTCTACCCACGGTGGGCAGGCACACTGGCCAGTCGCCCGTGCCCTGCCTTAGGCGCCAAGGGCAGGCGCCTTGTCTTCTGTCCCCTGCCTCACAGCACGCCTCAGCGCCCCCAGCCTAGCAGTGGTGCCCCTGTGGTCAGAGCTGGCCTGCCACCTTTTGCCAGCTCTGCCACCCCGGGCAAGTCCTCCTCCTCCTCAGAGTAATGGGCTGCTCGGGGTCAGCCCCAGAGGCCTGCAGAACTCCAGGCTGCACCACGTTCGGGGCAGCAGTGCGGCGGCTCGGCCAGCCCTGGGAGGCCCTGCACCCTGACTTCCACCCAGAGGGCAGCACGCAGGCCTGTGGCGCGCGCCCACGGAGGCCCCGGGGGCCCAGACTTCCCCGGCAGCCACCTCTGTCCTCAGGCTCCCTCCTCACACCAGACCCTCCCTCCAATGGTCTCCCCAGGAGCCAGAAGAGCACCCACAGCACTGTGCCCGGCCTGGACCAGGAGCCCCCCAGGCCTCACGCTGAGCCGCCCCAGCCCTTCAGGGCCTCAGTCACGGTTTCATGGCTAGTCAGCGTCCTGTCTAGGGCCCACCTATCCTCACAAGCCCCCAAGGCCCCTTCCAGGCTGCGTCCTCAGACCAGCACGCCACACAGCGTGCACCCCGAGAGCAAGCGGCAGGGAGACACCGCTCACAGGTGGCCCTGGAGCCGCCGTGGCCTCCGGGCCTGGCCTGCTGTGGCGTCGACCAGCCCCCTGCTCAGCAGCAGCCCTACCTTCTGCGGGACGGCACTCTGGCCCTGGGCGACCTGCGGCTGGATGGCCTTCTGCTGCACGGCCTGCTGCTTGAGCTTCAGCAGCTGCTGGACGTGCACGGGCTGGGCCACGACGGTCTGCCCTGCAAGAGCAACACAGCCTGGGTTGGCGCTGGTCAGGGGCCCACTCAGGCTGGGCCTGCTCAGACGGACTCGTCTCTACAGCAAGTGGCGATCCCCGCAGCCGCAGCAAGACAGCCCAGCTCAAGGTGTCTCTGGGTTCCCGGGTCACGTTTAGATAAAGCAACGAGAGATTTCAGATGTTAGTGCTCAGTTAACCGAGGACCAAAGCAGATTTGGAAAGTTCTGAGGAAACTGCACCCTACAGCATGACCTGCGTGAAAAGGGCCCTTAGGGACAGGGCGGGCTGCGGCTGCGG
>CM053407.1:126644424-126657107 GCA_028644305.1 Xerus rutilus | reverse complement strand
GGGGTCACTGCACACAGCGTCCGGCAGAGGGGAAGGGTGTGGGGTCACTGCACACAGCGTCCAGCAGAGGGGAAGGGTGTGGGGTCACTGCACACAGCGTCCAGCAGAGGGGAAGGGTGCGGTGTCACTGCACACAGCGTCCAGCAGAGGGGAGGGCGGCGGGGTCACTGCACACAGCGTCCGGCAGAGGGGAAGGGTGTGGGGTCACTGCACACAGCGTCCGGCAGAGGGGAAGGGTGTGGGGTCACTGCACACAGCGTCCGGCAGAGGGGAAGGGTGTGGGGTCACTGCACACAGCGTCCGGCAGAGGGGAGGGCTGCGGGGCAGGCACCTGCTGCTTTCTGTGGCTGCCCAATTGCCACGCTGATGCCCGCGACGTTCATGGGCAAGGTCGTGACGCCCGGTGAGGAGACCACCGCTGCCGGGACAGACACCACCGGGGGCTTCGCCAAGGCCACCTGAGCTGGCTGCGGCGCCTGCGCTTGCATCTGCCCCTGGGCCTGCAGCTGCGAGGTGGGAACCCGGGTCTAAACGAGGAACAAGGGAGAGTCCAGAGCTCGGGTGCTGTCTTTCCAGACAACACTGCACAGGAAGTCCCGTCCTGAGGACACCCACAGGGCCAGCCACAAGCCCAGAGGGCAGCAGGTGCCCAGGCCGCAAGGACAGGCCCTAGGGCCAGCCCGCCCACACTCACGTGAGGCTCCCACGCCTCCCCCGCCACCAGACTGTGCTGGGCCCCCACTCGGCTCCCACGCAGGCCAACAGTGGATCACGCCATCACTCCTGCCCGCAGCTGCCACCGCCCTACCTGCCCCTGCCAGCCTGCCACACTGCTGCGCGCCCTGAGGTCCTTAAATGACATTGTGAAAGATGGAAATGAAAACGCATCCTATTTTATAAGAAACCAAAGAAAGTGCCTAGAAGCCGGGCGCGGTGGCCTCGCCAGTCATCCTGCACTGTGGGAGGCTGAGGCAGGAGGATCGCGAGTTCAAAGCCAGCCTCAGCAACGGCGAGGCGCTAAGCAACTAAGTGAGACCCTGTCTCTACATAAAACACAAAATAGGGCTGGGGATGTGGCTCAGTGGTCGAGTGCCCCTGAGTTCAATCCTCGGTACCAAAACAAAACAGTGCCTAGAGTGACCCGCGCACCAGTGCTGAAGCTGGCACGCAGCTCCAGGGCACGCCACCTGACCCCCTTCCCCACTCTAGCAACCGCTCTTCGAAGCTCCTTCACTCTCTGCCCCTCGACCCTCCTGAAACAAAGGCCCGCACACAGCGCTTGCTACAGCTGGCCCTCCCTGGGGACTGCGGGTCTCACTGCACTCAGCGGCTCGCACCCTTCAGGTCAGAGGTCAAGCAGTTGGCGGAGCTGAACGGGACTCAGCCCACAAGCCTCAGCTTCTCTACCTCCACACGCAGTTTGCTAGGCACCTCTCCCTGCCTTGGGGCCTGAGCACCGGGCCAGGAAGCAAGCAAAGCCCAGGCAGCACCCGGCCCCCAGGAGGGCTCTGGCCACCCTGTGTGCTGGCCCTCCATGCCCACAGCCCACCCCTGCACCAGGCTGTCACGGCCTCCTCCGAAATCCCTCAAGGCGCTCGCTGTGTACAGAGCTCTCCCTGCCCACCTGGGCTGCCCACCCCTGACCACCTGCATCACAGCGGCACAGGCGCCTCTGCTCCAGCCTCGCTGCCCTCGCCCACCCCGCCCTCCACAGCGCGGGCACAGCCCCATTGCTCCTGCTGCACCGCTTAGTCTCGACCACGGAGAGCCTTGGTGACAGCCAGTTCTGGGGAGCTCTGCTGCTGACAAGTGCGACGTGTGACATTCTCATCCTCTCCCAGCACGGCTGATGCTCTGGGGACCCACCCCCCCAAGCTCCCCTCTGAGGCTGTCAGGACACCCAGCACCCTCAGCAAGGGGCTGCAGCCCCCAGGGAGCCAGAACGCTGCGCTCGGAAGGGGAGCGTACAAGCTGAAACTTACGAGCCGGGCCACTTGCAGGTTGGCCACGGTGGTGCCCGTGAGCAAAGCCCCAGGCCGCGGGGCTGTGACTGTGGCGAGCTGGGGGCTCTGCTGCTGCGGGGGCTGCGAGGGCGGCACCTGCACCTGTGCTGGTGGCTGGGGGGGCCCTGGCTGGGCCTGTGGCGGCGGGGGCTGTGGGGGCAGCTGCACTTTCTGCTTCTGCATCTTGATGATGTGCTCCTGAAACCCAAACAAGGCACGTTTTCTTCCAAAGGACGCTTCACTGACGTCCTGACGTGAAGTTCCTGCTCTGCCTCCGCCAAGCACTCAGGTGCTCACGAGCAGAGGACAGCCATGCCTCGATCAAACGCTCCTTCTCAGAATTAGCCTTTCACCAGAGAAACTGGAAAGGATTCTGACAGATGAGCAAATGCACAGCAAAACTTCTCGGTTCTCATCTCTCACAAACAAGTCAACTTACGTATTTAGCACTAACGTACTGACTGGTGAATTAGTTAGATGAGGAACGGTGACCTGCTAACAGGTGCCATGTCTTTCAAAGAAGCAGAAATACCACGCTATGAAAACACGGGGTCCACACACACTGAGAGATGAGTTTCCAGGGGCACCTTCACTGAGACGCAGGAGCATCAGCTGCTTCGGACGTGTTGGAAACAAAGGTGGTTGTGCAGTTGCTACAGAGGGCAGGGCGGGAGCGAGGGGCCAGGAGAGCGGGCGGGGCTGCTGCCCGAGGCCAGGCAGGCAATGTGCACAGGCGTCTCAGGCTGCCCTGGGGTCCGGGAGCTGGACAGTGCCTCTACTGGACCCAAGGACTCCTGGGCACAGTGACTCTCTAACACAGCCCTGTCCAGGGGAACCTGCTGCCAGGACAGAAGCAGGCTGATCCTGGACTCCAACAACGGAGCCAGGCCCCGAGGCCAGACCCGACAAGCGGCGTACTTCACTACACATCGGCCGACTTCAACATCGCCTTATAAGCAGCGCAGCTCCAAAGGCAGCGCGACGGGTACCACAGTGACCACTAGGGCATTCAGGCTCGACAGCACCAGGGGACGCTGGGTCATAGTGTCCCTGCCCCTTCCAGAACCTGGGGACAAGGCCTCAGCTGGCAGGACCACCCCCTCATAGCAAGGCCCCACTGATGTGCGCATCATGTCTCTCTGGTCCCCTCCACTGGTGTGTGTTCATGAGTCCCCACTGGTGGCAGGGACATAGCGCTTCCTTCTGTGTGATCTGCATAAATGAAGGTGCAGGCGCACAGACTGGCAAGGACCGGGGCACCAACGTTCCCCTGGCCGCTCTGGAGAAGCAGACTCCAGCTGAGCGCCTTCTGCAGAAGCCAGGCTCCCACCCTGGTCTCAGAAACTGTGGCTCACGCTGTCACCATGCCCTCAGGGGGGAGGGGGGGAGGGGCGCAGGGTGCGCAGGATGAAGTGGGGAAGGAGCAGGCCTGAGCGGCCCTGGGAGGGACACAGTACCCCACAGCACACTGCCCGCCCCAGGGCAGCACACAGCCTGCAAGGCGACTGCCACAAGAGTCCGAGTGTTTTCTGGGAAGGGCTCACCGGTGCCAGCTTGCCCACAGCTTTGATCTGGGCCTGGGCCTGCACCTGTGGGGCCTGCACCTGTGAAGGCGGTGGTGGTGGTGGCGGCGGCTGCTGCTGTTGCTGCTGCTGCTGCTGCTGCTGGCGGAGGAGCTGGAAGTGCGCAGGGGAGATGGTTTTCCCAGGAAGCTGGACGCCTGCGGCTGAGAAGAGGCTGGTTAGGCTCCCGCGCTTGCGCCTGGGCGTGTGCAGGCGTGGAGAACACCAAGCCCTTTACCTTGAGACACCTGGGTCACCAGAGACCGTGTCGGGGTCTGCACGGGGGTCAGGTTAGTAGTGACCACGGCTGAGGCTGTCACAGAGGTGACTGCTCGGACGCCCTGGGTTGTTGCCATGGACACCAGGTCGGTGGTGGCGGTGGCAGGGGAGCCGACCGCTCGCTGCTGCGTGTGAACCACCTGGGCGGGAGCAGAGCCACCGGACGTCTAGAAAGGCAAAGGCGGAGCTCAGCACATGCCCCACATGGCACTCGGGAAAGTGGCACCCAGACTCCAGACCCAAGGCCCACGGCACCTTCTGCTCTTCTTCCTGCACACAAGTACCGTATGTGGTCCCAGGAAAACCCAAGCCCGAGCGCCTTGAGCTGCAGAGCAGCGTGCCCACGGCCAGCCGGCACCGGGGCCAGGGCCCGCTCCTTCCACTTCGTGCTCAGACTGTCCAGTCCCCAGGAGCACGTCAAGGTCCTGACAACCCTGTGTGGGTGCCGTGCTGACCCAGCTCACGCGGCCTGTCATTTTCCCCACCTGTGCAGGGGCCGCAGGCGCACGCCGTCCGGCCCCACAGCCCTTGCCAGTCCCCTCTGAATCGCCTGAGAGCGGGGCTGCCCCTGCCAGCCACCCGGCTCAGGCAGCCCCTGCGTCCTCACAGCCCCGGGTCTGCCTCCTCTTCCCGCGTCTCTGCTCTGCACACCTGGATTTAAATCTACGGGCTGTTCTGCACTTCCTGGTCAACTCAGCTGTGTCTCTTTCAATCTCCTTTCTTACTTTCTTTAGATTTTTTCATCCAAGTTCCCCCTTCAGTGTTTGGATATCACACACTGTTATTTTTATTCTCTTGGTGATGTGTCTAAAAAATCTATCATGAATGTTTATCAAAACCTAAAGCTAATCCGTACAGATTCTATAACACTTCAGCACCTCTAACCATTTACCAATTTACATGGCATCACTTTCAGCTTTTTGGGGAATGAGGGCAGTGGGGATTGAGCCCTGGGGTGCTCTACCACTAAGCCACACACAGACCTGTGTTTTTTTTGGTACCAGGGATTGAACTCAGGGGCACTCCACCACTGAGCCACATCCCCAGCCCTATTTTGTGTTTTATGTAGAGACAGGGTCTCACTGAGCTGCTTAGCACCTCGCCATTGCTGAGGCTGGCTTTGAACTCGTGATCCTCCTGTCTCAGCCTCCCTAAGTGCTGGGATTACAGGTATGCGCTGCGCCTGGCTCTGTTGTGTTCCAACACAGGGCCTCGCTGAGTTTCCCTAGGTTGGCCTTGACCTGCCAGCCTCCTGCCTCAGCCTCCAGTTGCTGGCATCACAATGTGGCGTCCGTCACCGTCTTCACGCTGCACACATCTCACCATTCGCATCGCCAGTGTCCACTGTTGCTGGGGATGCCAGTTCCCACCCACCTGCCCTGCCCTGGCCTGCCGCGCCCACCAAGCCTTCAGGCCACTTGTTCCCTTCTGCAGCGAATGCAGTCCCTGAGGGTCCCTGGAGGTCAAGCCCCTCCTTGTTGGTAGAAAGCCATGGTGGGGCTGGGGTCATGGCTCAGTGAAGAGCACCTGCCCAGTACGTGCGAGGCACTCGATCCTCAGCATTTCTTAAGAATAATAAATAGGTAAAATACAGGCATTGTGTCCATCTACAAGTAAAAAACAATTAAAAAAAAAGAAAAGAGATTGCCTTTGTTCTATGCCTGTGCTTTAACATTACGGTCAGAAGACAGGACACCGAGGTTGGCGCTCTGTCCCTGTGCACCGAGGACGAGCTCCAGGCTCCCGCAGCATGGTCCCCTCGGCTGCCTCTGTGGCGATTCCGTCTTATCCTCCCCTGGCACCACTGGCTCTCCGTATCCAGGGACTGGCACCACTAACCACTCCTCTTCCCTCTCTCCACCCTGCATGGCGCCCAGCTCTGTCTGCCCACAGTGCGCCTGGACGACTCCTCGCCTCTCCCCTGCTACTAGTTCTCTCCTCCACCCTGTGACTGACGCCCACTCAGAAGGGCTCCTGCCCCCAGTTTGGAAACACACTTGTCATTTGTAGAAGTTCTCCAAATTCATTTAAACTACAGCTGTGGTTTCTTTACAACAGCAAGCCCAGCTGTCACAGCTCCGCCTGCCCAGGGCTCGGTCTGCAAGCCGGCGCTGGCTCCTGGTGCCCGTTTTCCTGCCCTGTCGCCTGTGTCCAGCTTCTTACTTGGCCGTGGTCCTGAGGCTGCGCAGCCGCAGGCCTCCTCCTGGCTGGCTGCACACCCGCGGCACCGTCAGCGGGCTCGTCCTGGCCTTGTCCCCTGAGAGCTTACTTCCCACTGAACGCAGTGTGTGCAGAGCCAGGAGGGCGGGAAAGGCGCCTGCGTGGCCTCCTTGGGCACCAGGCACCACCTCCAGCCCAGGGCCGCTGCGCACGCTGCACCCTGGAGAGCAAGGCCACCTCAACTGTGAGCCCACAGAAGATTGAGGCCACAGTGCCACCTCCGCCCTCGGCTCCACACAGGGAAGTGTCCTTTCCACCCAAGGATGGGGTCACTCCTGGGTCACTCCTGCCCCAGGTCCCAGCTCAGGCAAGCCTGGCGTCAGGCTTGGGTAGAACCGGCGTCCCCGTCCACATGCCGACGCTCGCTCTCCAGGCAAAAGCACCCCAACACAGCCTGTTTTTCTACTTCTCAAGGCCCCAGCCTCCCCAGGCCAGTCATCTGGGGGCCACAGTGAGGTCTCTGTGCTTCCTCACACTCGAGCACACCAAGTCTGTGCCTGCACCTGCACGCCCAGGGCACCAGGGACAAGGCGAGGACCCTGGTCCAGAAAGTGTGGCCAGAGTATTCTGGGAGCTGGAGCACCCCCGTACGAGGGACCTCGGGGAGGGAACCCGATCCTACACACATCACTTCTTTACGCCTGATGCGCAGGACCTAAAGGCGATTTTATAAAGAACTTTTAATGATTTTGTGTGAAACAAAAGTTTCAGTGGGAACTTCTCAGTGTGTCTCCAAGTTCCAGACTTGGGAACATTACAGATTCTGGATTTTCAGATTAGGGCTGCTCGATTAGGATCTTGCCCATCAAAAGCTGCTCAAAATAAATACTTTATGCAGTGTTTTAAAATAACACATGTAGGGGCTGGGGTTGTGGCTCAGTGGTAGAGCGCTTGCCTCGAACGTGTGAGGCACTGGGTTCGATCCTCAGCACCACATAAAATAAATAAAGCTATTGTGTTCATCTATAACTAAATAAAATATTTAAAAAAAAAAAAAAAAATAAAATAAAATAAAATAAAATAACACATGTAGATCTTTTTCAAAATAGAACACTACATGCTACGATTCTGGCTTCCTACCCAGAATCACTAGAAACAGAGGGACCAGCCACAAGGAACAGTCCCAATGCCAAGGCCCAATAGCATCTGTTATTTATGGAAAAGACAGAGCCTAAATTGGCTTATGGCAAAACAAAGAAAAATAAACCAAACACCTCGGCTAAAGGCGGGAGGCCCCGTCCCAGCTCTCCCCTCTTCTCCTGTGGTGCTGCCCGCGGCGGGGGGGCTCAGCAGGACCTCTGGGCAGCGCCCTGGCTCCAGGCACCTGGCCGCAACACAGCCCAGCACAATGCCCACGTGGCCCTGCACGTCCCCAGGCTGCGTGGCCTGCTGTGTGTCCCTCTCATGACAGCCTCTGCCTCTGCTCTCATGTCCCCAAATGCAGTCCCAGGGCAGGAAGAGACAGGGGTGGCGCCCGACTGCAGGAGGGGGAGGGCAGCAAGGGGGCCAGCATCCCCGCACTGGGTCCTCTGTAGATGCTTCCATGTCTCCTGAGCAGTGACCGATGTCACCTTCTGCTCGAGAGGGCTGGTACCTGTGCTCCAAGCACACGCGGACGCACGGTGATGCAGGTCTGGCCCACTGCCCCTCCCTGGCGACAAGCAACACCCAGCACCTTCTCAAGACTGACTGGCCACCGTGCGCCCTCCTGGTGGACTGACCGTTCCAACTTCTGCCATGTTTTGTTCTATTTCGTCTGTGGTTCTGGGCAGTGAAGCCAAGGGCACTATACCACTGAGCGGCACCCAGTCGCCCTTATACTGAGGCACTGAGGGCCTCCCTAAGTTGCTGAGGCTGGCCTTGAGCCTGCAATCCTCCCGCCTCAGCCCCCGGAGCCACTGGGATCAAGGTGAGCCCTGCCCGCCTCAGCCGGGTGCTCGCCACGCTGAGGAGCCCCACGCCGCCTGCGAGCTGGGCCTTCTGGCTCTGCTTCTTTGCTTTTCGCTTTCTTACTACTTCTCAAGAGCAAGTCCTGATCCTGACGAGACCCATGTCACCACTGTGCTTCACGAGCTCTTGGTGTCCTAAGAGAGGTCTGTTGGAACCAAGGCAGCAAAAATATCCTCTGATGTTTTTTTCTCAAAACGGTGTCTTGGTTTCAAGTCTGCAGTGTGTGGCCAGGCTGGCGATCCACTCCCAGTGATGTTTTGTACACAGTAAGAATGGTGGGTCAAGGTTCTGTCTTTCGCGTGGCTACCCAGCTGCTTAGGCACTGCTGGGTGAAGATGCCCTTGCCCACGGGACCCCCGGGCACCTCCCTGGAGATCAGCGTGCTGCAACCAGCACGTGCGCCTGGGCTACTCAGGCCCGCTCCCCCCAGCCAGACACCTCGGCACTGCCACAGGACAGACTCTGAGCCCAGGGAGCCTCACTCTGCCTCCAGGGCACTGGGACTTCATTCAGGTGTGCGCTGCCTTTGGGTCTGTGACCGGCCAGGAAGTCAGGACACGAATTTAAGTTCCTTAATCTCAGTTGTTTCTTGGTAGTGGGACTGAACTCAGGGGTGCTCTACCACTGAGCCGCATCCCCAGTCCTTTTTAGCTTGAGACGGAGTCTCACTAAGTTGTTGAGGCTAGTCTGGAACTTGGACCCTCCTGCCTCAGCCTCCTGAGTTGCTGGGGTCACCAGCGTGCGCCACCCCACACCTAGTTCTATTTCTCATGGTGCACCACAAAGGCGCGGGAGGCTGAGCCTGGACCATGTCTTCGGCTGCGTGCTCAGGTGCACCTTGGCTCCGCGAACTCCCTCTCCACTCCCTTGGCCAGCCCTGCTGGCCTCTGCGCACCCTAGAACATGCCTCCCCTCCACTCCCCCAAAGGCGCGTGGCACCTGTGCACAGGCACCTGTGTTGACAAATGGACTCTGCATGCTCGTGTCCTGCCCAGCGCCTCCCTCTGCGGGGGAGCGCTGCACCCGCACCAGACTCCCATCTTCATTCCCTCTAACTACACGAGAAAACCCCCCATGCCAGCGTGCCGGGCCGTGTGCTGGCAGCTTCTGGCTGCAGAGCTCCAGCTAGGTCTGTGCTTTTCTCGCTGATGGAGTCTTAAAAAAGCAAATCATCTCCCTGCAAAGCAAGCCCATGGTGCACCCTCCAGGCGCAGGGACAACTCACAGTCAAGGACCCTGGGGCCACAGGCGAAGCCAGGCGCTTGTTCATGGACTGGAAGGTGGCGGCAGGGACACCCGCGATGGTGTTCACGATCACGTTGCCGCTCACTGTGCCTGGCAGGGAGACGCACGTGAGGCAGGCCCAGGGCGGCCCTCCCAGCTCCCCTGCCCACTGTGCCTCACCTGCTGGTATGCTTGTGCCAGTCACGGATGTCTTAATGGTTCCTGCCTGTTTGAAACAGAAAGCACACCTGAGTGTGTGTGGCCTCTCCCTGGCATGCCCCCAGGGCTCCACACTGCACTCAACACCAGAGGGAAGCCCAGCAGGTCTCAAGCTGCCGCCCCCTCACCCATGCAGCCAGCCTGGCTCACGCACTGCCCTTGCTTGTTCCCGTGCCTCTCACGACCTGTGAACACCTGGGGCTCAGGCCTCGGCTCAAAGGCCACCTCAGAAAGGCTCCTCCTGAGCCACCAGTCACTGCTTGACTGCAATCGCCTCCTGCTCACATTTAAAGCGACCTGGCCAGATGTGGTGGCACACACCTGCAATCCCAGCTGCTCAGGAGCCTGGGGCAGGAGGATTGCAAGTTTAAGGGCAGCCTCAGCAACTTAACAAGGCCCTAAACACCTTAGCAAGACTCTGTGAGTAAATAAAAAAATAAGAGCTGGGGAGGTGGCTCTGTGGTAAAGCGCCTCTGGGTTCAACCCTCGGTGCCAAAACATAGAACTGGATCTGTTGTCCTCCCCAGCTGTGCCAGAACAAAAAGGCTGGCAAGTGGGACACAGCCTGTCTCACTCCCCGTGAGGGTCCCTGCACCCAGCAGGTGCCTGGGGAACACATCATCGTAACCTGCTCGGGCGCTGCAGAAATCCCCGAGGCCACAGACAGAAACAAAACCAACCAACCTAATGGAGAAGAACGTTCTAAGAAAGCCATTAGACAGTATTTCTGTGCCTGGCCGAGGCCAGCAAGCACCCTGGTCCAGCCAGACCTGCCCTCTGCAGGCGACCCCGTGCGCTACCTGCCTGCGCGGCCCCTCCAGTGGCTCCCCTGCCTGTCTGACCGGCTGTCTGCTGCAGCACGCAGCCGGCCCCGCCACCCAGCCTGCAGGCTCTGCCTTCTGCTCCTCACACGCCCTCCACGGGCTCCCGCAGCTGTGTGGGTGGAGATGGAGCACACGCTGGGAGGGGTGGTACATTCTGGGGACAAGTGGCCTGTGTGGCTCTCAGAGCACAGATGGTCCGGCCCTGCACGTCCTGGGGACGAGCTATCGTGGTCCCTCCCGGCCCCTGCCTCCTGCCTGAAAAAGCACTGCCTGGCCTGCCCACCTGGGCAGCTTACTGAGCCCTGGGCCTCCTGGGCTCCTCGCAGGGCACGGCCACTCACCAGCACGGCTGCGCTGCCCACGGTGGTGATGGCAGGCTGCCCCTTCGCCGGCGCCTGCACAGGTGGCGGCTGGGCCTGGGGCTGGGCCTGGGGCTGGACGGCGGGAGGCCCTGCGGGCGGCTGGCTGCCCGCTGCCTGGGGCTGGGGCGGAGGTGGCGGGGGCTGCTGTGGAGGTGGCGGGGGCTGCTGCGGGGGTGGCGGCTGTGCCACAGTTGGCTGCTGCGTCTTCTGCTGGTCAGCCAAGGCCTGGAAGGGTCAGACAGGCAGGGGAGCCACTGGAGGGGCAGCACAGGCCCTCCACCTGCGGCCGCCAGCCCTGTCTCAGTCCCAGGCCAGCAGGAGGAGCAGCACCTCACCTTCTTCTCCTTTGCAATCCGCTCTGCACGCAGAGACGCGACCTGGATGGGGGGCAGGGGCTTGTCATAGTTGATGCCACTGAAAAACAACAGCGAATGCTTGAGCACAGGGGCCCCGTCCACAGCTGCAGCCTCCTGTGGTCAACGGAGTCTAAAAGTGTTAGGTGAAGAATCCCAGAAGCACATCACTTGCAAGTTCTAAATGTCACTCTTCAGAGCAGTGTGACGAGACGCACTGTCCCCTCGCCTCCCTGCCCGCCCCCGCCCGGCAGATCCACGCTGGGTGCCGCACTCCTGCTGATGGATCCTCACCAACCATCCCGGGCAGCAGACTGTCACCCTGTTGCAGAGCAGCAGAGTTCTGTCCCACCCACTTGCACCCTGCTCTATGAGGGCAGGCGATGCCCCTGGGACGGGCAGAGGGGCCCCTGCTCCCAAGTGCGAGGAAGCCCCTACGCCTCCCTGAGAACAAGCCTCCGTGTGCCCAGTGCCGTCCGCAGTGCTCGGCACCGCCTGGTGGGCACTGACCCCCACGGGCTCTGTAGATATGCTCTGGACCAGCCAGAGTCCAGCCCCTGGCCCCTGGCCAAGCCCCAATGGCCCCAGAGACTCGCCCCTCAACAGGCACCAGTGCATGCTGCCCTTCAGCCCATGGACACAGCCACCTGAGCACCTACATCCCCTGCATGAGGCCCCTCAACCCTCCTGCAGCCCCTGCCCTGCAGAAGGTCTGGTGGTGGGACCGTCCTGCCCTCAGCCCCTCTCCACACCCGGCCCACGCCACTCCATGGGGAAGTGCTTCTGAACAATCCCCGGGGACCTGAGGCCCTCTGCCCTCAACGAGGATCCTTGTGTCTGCAGGGCTTGTGCTCAGCACACCAGAAACACCTCAGCATGTCTGGAGATGATCCGGCCACGGCAAGACTAAGATTTCCAGCAGGGCAGTCCATCCCTAGAGGCCAGCACCAAGGTGCCTGGTAGGAGGGAGCTGTCCCAGGACACGAGCTGTGCCAGAGCTGATGCCCTTTGACAGGAATACTCCCTGCAGCAGTGTGCGACAGACACAGCGAGCCCAGGAGGCCACAGAACCAGGCGCCGTGCCCTGGCCTGCATGGGGCAGAGCAGGCCTCCCTGACACCGCCGTCCAGCGCCCAGCCCTCGCTCGCCCTGCTCACAGCCTCGCCACCCGTCTGTTGGGGAGCCCTCTTCCTCAACCTGATGTGTTCATAGGCACAGCTGGCACGACAGTGCTGACGAGGCCGACGTAGGGCGCAGGCCTCGCGGCCACCATGGCCTTCCACACCTGGGCCTGCAGACGCCCCGCTGGGGTGAGTGGGCACCACAGCCCCCCATTCAAAGAACATAACTGTCCACATGCCCCGCTTGGCAGGAGCACCCAGCACACCCGGCCAATAGCAGGAGTTCACGGGGTCCTAGGCTCGGCCACCGTGCCACCCCAAACCCCTCGGCCCTGGAACACGCCAGCCACACAGCTCACTGGACTTAAGTGAATGCTGAACCAAGACCTGGTTTCATATAGTAAGAGATGTGTTGCAAACAGAAATACCTTTCTGCCAACACGGAGGCGTGCTTGGGGTTTTTCTGAAAGGGATTCATGCCAAGCCTGCGGTTCAGAAAACGAGACACAATTACTACACAGAAAAACAGAATCAAGAACACAGGGCGGCTGGGCAGCAGTTGCCGG
>CM053407.1:126576354-126644324 GCA_028644305.1 Xerus rutilus | reverse complement strand
CCCCCCCCCCCCCCCCCCCCCCCGTGCAGAGAGAAGAGACTGCAGGTGCTCGGCCCCGGTGGGCGAGGGCAGAGCAGGACAGACGCCTTTCCCAGGAGGACCACCCACCACAGGCGCAAGGGGCAGTGCTGACCACCACATGCCTTCGTCCTCCCGTGGTAGGTGGCAAGGGCGGCAACAGCCCCAGTGCTTTCTCAGGGGCTCGGCACCACGTGGGCCGGGTCACCTGCCCTCTCGAGCCCCGCAGGTGAGCAGAGTCACTCGGCTGTCGCGCACTTGCTCCAGAGACACGGACAGCACCCATGCGAGGGCTGCCGTCTGCCCAGGACCAGAGGTGCCCAAGGAGCCCAAGAGCAGAGCCCTTCCTGGCAGGGGCCCTTCTGCTCGGCATCTCGGCACGTGGACTGCGCCCACGACCACAGGCCAGCGTGCTGAGGCAGAGATGGGTCCTGGCATGGGCACAGCAAACGGCACACAGGCACGTGTGTGTGCAGCCACTGCCAGAGAACGTGAGGGCGCCCCATCCGCCTGCTGACCGCCCGCACGGGAGCCCTCCCCACAGAACCTGGTCAGCCAGGCATATCCGGATGCTCCATACCCAGGGCGAGGTGAGTGGGGCAGAGGCAGGACTGTCCAGCAAGGGACCTGCCGGCCCCGACGACAGCTCGAGGTGTCGCACCCCTGCACGGGCTGGACGAGCACGGCGACCCCCTCCTGGCAGAAGCCAGCCCTGCAGCACAGGGTCAGGGAGCAATCTGCTGGCTGCTGCTAGGCAGGTGCCCTCTGGGTCTGCCCTGCCCCTCACAGAGGCAGCACCATCGCCCCACACTGCGCGCCTGGCTCGGAGGCCTTGCCTCACAGCCCGGGTACACGAGGAGGAGACGTCTGGCTTCGCCCCGTTATGACAGTGGCCATCAGCACACGTGCTTCCAAAACACATCACCTGCAGCGGGAGCCCAGGGCGTGTCGTGGCGGGAGCACGTGGAGGGCAGCACGGGGCAGCGGGAGGGAGGCCTCGCCTCCTCTAACTAGCGCGCGTTCTCCGGAGGACGCGGAGTGCCTCCAGCACAGACTGTCAGGTAAGCCCAGGGCGTCCTTGTCCTGAGCACAGTGCTGGCTCCCCTACAGAGGTCCTAGTTCTCACAAAACGTGACCACACGGCACCCCGAAGGCCTGCACCGGGCGCCTGCCCCTGCCCCTCCATGCCGCCCACGGCAGCCATGGCTGCTGACAGGACCCCCCTGCAGATGGCGGCCTGATCAGCACACCTTGCCCTCCTCTCTGGGGATGATGACGTTCTCGTAGCGGCTACGGCACTGCTTGGAGGAGCGGTAGATGCGGCTGCAGGAGTTGACGACATCGCTGACCAGGTCCCAGTTGGGCGTGTGGGCCGGCGACACGATCGTGAGGTTCAGGGGCAGCTCCAGCAACTGCTTCACGGCCTGCAGGGCAGGCGGGTCAGCGGTGCGCCAGCGGGCCCGTGCCAAGACCCGCCAGGCCCGCAGGCCTCGGTCGCGCCCGCACACGCACCTGCAGCAGGGCCCAGTCCTCGCCAATGAGCCACTCGGGGCTGTCCTGGGCGGGCTCGCCCGAGGACTTGGCGCAGGTGGGCAGGGGCCTGGCGAAGGGCGTCTGCTGCCTGAGCAGCAGGTTCTTCTTCTGCTCCTTGCCCTCCCGCCGCGTCTTCAGCACGCCTGGAGCCGCCCGGTCAAACAGGGAGCGAGGCGGGACGACCACCTCCCCGTGACGCTGCTTCTTCTTCCTGCCTGCGGCTGAGCAGAGGCGGACGTCAGCGAGGGACGCCAGAGGACGAGGGCGCAGCAGGAGGGACAGGGCGGGAGAGCCTGCTACAGGGCAGACCACCTCGCTGGACGGGGACTCGTGGAGTGGGATGAGAGGTAACAGGCGGGCTGTGGTGCCCCCGTGGGCAGGACAGCGGCAGCAGCGGGCACCCACCCGAGGGGTCGGTCCTGTGCCGCTTCCGCTCCTTCCTCACATACACGGGGGGCAGGCGGGCCTCCGGGATGGGCGTGGCCTCGTACATGAGGCACAGCACCGAGTCGATGTACACGTCGTTGTCGTCCTGGGGCGGGGTGGGCGGGGTCCAGAGCTGCGCAGAGAGGCTCCCTTGAGACTGCAGCCACCGAGGGCTGGCCGAGGGCTGGCCGCCGGGCATGGGCAGAGGGTGGTTACTTACAGGCATGACCTCTGTCTGTCCGTCAGCGTCCTCATAGACGTATTCCTATGCAAAGTGGACCAGTGTCAAGACCCAGCCAAGTCCCGGCCTCGTGCTGAGCAGCCCGCCCACCACGCCCACAAGTCTCCGGGGCAAGTCTGGCAGCACGACCCCAGACTTCAAAGCGTCGCACCCACGGCTGGCCATTCGCTGTAGGGCAAGCCAGCACCTAACTGCGCGTCCCCCCCAGGCGGCACTCCCATGGAGGCGGGCCGCACCATGCTGTAGGCGTCCTCCCGCGTGTAGGTGAGCAGCTCGGCCTCCTCCTGCTCGCGCTGCAGCTGGGCCTCCCGCTCCCGCAGGGCCCTGGCGTTGTGGGTCTCCCAGTCCCTCACTGACGTCATGACTGCGTCCTGGAGGGAGGATGGTGGGAGAGGCGTGGAGACCACAGCTGGCAATGCTGCCTCCAGCTGGCCGGCCGTTCAGGGCCTGGCTGTCCCCGCCACATGGGTGCATGGCCCACTGCCCCCAGGGAGCCCTCTGGGGCATGCAAAAGTTGCTTCAAGTCAGACAGGACTGTGGAGGAAGAGGCAAGGGGCCGGAGCGCCTGAGCGGGCCTCTGAGGGCTGAGCTTCAAGGAGACACTGCACGGCTGGGTTGGTGCTTTGTCCTTCTAATTTAATGAAATCACGTTCCCTTCAAATCAAAGCCGACACTCAAAAACTGACTCCTCACACGGGAAACTGACCACAAACCGACTCGTACCTCACTACTTCTCTCTCTCTCTTGGTCAACAGTCGAATGGAATAACTCCAGGTAATTCAGAGCATACTTTTCAATTGGCGTGAGCTATTTCAAAAAAATATATTTTTGGAATAGGATTAGTAGTAGCAAATTGATAAAAGTCAACAGAGTTCTTTATGAAATCTGCTCACCATCACGTCACTCAACAAAGTGCTCTAAGTCAAAGTGAAGACAAGTTTTTTACCCAAGTATCAAAATCCTAAGACATCCAGCTCTAAGGGGCGACTTCCCCACACCTGCTCCATGAAGTCTGCCAGCTCCTCCAGCTGCGAAGGCTCCTCGCACCTGGAGCCGTCCGCGTCACAGGACAGGCCAGCGCTCACCCCGGGCACTGCCTCCTCCGCGGCCTTCTGTGCGTCCTCCTCCAGATCTTCGATGCTCTTGAGGGCCTGAGGAGAGAGTCCACCTCAGCCCACCGAGCTGCGCTTTCCCCGAGAGCCCTGGCGGGTGGGACCAGGCTCCCAGAACATAGACAGTGGATGCGAGGAACCCTGCAGGGGCAGGCCCTGGAGTGACAGGACCAAACGCTGTGGCCGCGTGCACAGATGTGTCACGGCGAACCCCTGCCAGGTGTGTCACTGCGCCACTCAGACCCACTCAGGGCCCTCCAAACCGGGGCAGCTGAGCACTGCACAGCCCAGGGCCAGGGCTCCACCTCCAGAGGGAGCGGGTGTGGCCTCAACACCCAGCCCTGGGACCAGGACCACCATGCACAGAAGAGCAGCCCCCACAGCGGCAGCCCGGCCCACGCCAGCTCCACCTGCCAATCACAGCCATCGCTGTCCACTCCAGAGCAGCCAGGCACACCCCACTCCTGAGCTGGGAGCAGCTGGTGGCCAGGAGACTGGCACTGGAGTTGCAGCCTGCGTCTAGGGCACGCGGGCAAGACCTGCCAGGGCTCACGTTTCATGGCACCTCACACAAGTTATTCCCAAGGAGACAACAGAGAGACCATGGCGACTCAGACAGTCTCTCTGTGCAGCACAAGGGTTCAGACCCGGGGGTGCGCCACCATGAAGCCCCAGCCCCAGGGTCACGCTAAGCCGCTGAAGCTGCCCTGGAACTTGCATCCTCCTGCCTCAGCTTCTCCAGTGACCAGGGTCACAGTGTGGCCACTGCACTGGCTCAGAGAATCTCAAGCAGAACACAAAGAGCAGTGACCACAAAGAGAAGACGTGAGCCTCCCATGACTGGGCACTCCTGCTCACCAGGGGACAGCACGGAGGCCACAGCAATGAGGAAGTGGCCAGAACACCTTGAACATATAGTCTTCACTGCCAATCAAATAGCGTTCAAACCTTGAAATGTTTTAAAAGTAAAAAAACAAAGACAGCACTGAGAAAAGAAAACTACAGAGTGGACGCCACACAGGTGCCCAGCCACGGCCTCAAGTTCACACCACACAGAGAACTTCAGCAGCCGTCCAGACAGATGGACGACCCAGTCGGGCACGGGGTCCATGCCTGTGATCCCAGCGACTTCAGGAGGACTTGCAGAGGACTGCAAGTCTGCAGCCACACTGGGCAACTTAGACTCTGTCTCAAAATAAAAGTAGAGTAGGGGGTGTAGCTCACTGGTGGAGCCCCTCTGGGTTCCAGTAAAAAGGAAAAAGTGGGGGAAAAAAGACAATCCAATTTAAAACAAATAGGGAAACTTGACCAAGCACTTTATTTTGAAATCATCCGGGGGCTTCGGTGTGGGCCAGTGGAAGGGCACTTGCCTGGCGCACGCAACCCCTGGGTGGGACGCTAGCAGCATGTGGGCTGGGGAAACGTCCAAAGTGCCACTAGCGCAAGGGGGCGTCCCAATGTATCCCTCAGCAGCAAGACGCAGATGAGAGCCGCTGCCAAAGACTGTCACACGTCCCCAGGCCAGCTCCCATCTGAGCCAGGGCTGAGCGCTCAGACGTCCAAGACGGAGCGCACCAGCCGCCAGGCCCCGCAGGACGCCCTCCGCCCGGAGGAGGCCTGGCCTGCCCTCACCTCTATGAATGGCCTCGCGATCTTGGGAGCGATCGTTTCGCTGACAGAAGGTTCCTGGGAGAGCACCACGAACTCCTCGGCTTTTACTGGGAAGCCAGTGTCGTCCAGGGGCGAATGCACTTCAAACAGCTCCTGGATGGTCCGCTGAACACAAAGGAGAGGTCACTCTGCAGAAATGTGGGTCCCGCACCAAGGAAACCCTCAGATGGCCGCCCCTCCTCCCTGCGTCTGCACACGAGGCACACCTGAGTCAGGAAGGCCATGGAGTAGTCGTTCCCCTGCGCAGCCACTTCTCGAATCAAATCCTTCGTTCCATTTTTCAACAGTTTCTCTTCAATGGAGTTGCCACTCACAAGCCTATGCAAGGAGCATGTACACAAGGTCGCCTGGGACCTGGGACACTTAGCCAGGCAAGGCAGGTGCAGAGGGGGCTGGAGCCCACCAGCCAACCGCCACTCGACTGCCCCAACTTTGGCTCCCGTGCTGGGGTTCCCAGCACGCCAGTCTCGACCCAGCGTCGTTCTGCTGGGCCTGCTGAGGCGCTCACGGGACACATCTCTTCACCCACAAGACAGCAAGTGGCCAGGTGTGACAGCAATGGCCCGAGGGTCCTCGAAAGTGGTCCAGGCACACTCACCAGCCTGTGGCCTTCCCACCATGCTTTAAACTTCTAAATGCTAAACCCAAGGAGGCTCAAATTAAATAATTAAAGATTTTCAAAAGGGGGCAAGTGAAGTTTTCCCAGAAATTCCCAAATAAGGAACCTAAATGGAAACCATCAAGGAGAAGTGACAGAGTGATTGAGTCAGAAGTTCCCGGAGGAACCGAATGCCCAGGACCACGGAAAGGAGACGAGGGGCCAAGGGCACCAGCCCTGGCAAGGACCGGCAGCACGCTCTCACACAGACGTCTGCTCACCAGCCCTGCCAGGCGCCCAGATCAGCGTGATGTTGCCCTCCACCCAGCCTGCGGGCACCGATCGAGACAAAGCCCGCGGGCAGCGGGCGGCGCACCACACCCGGCTAAGCAGGCAGCGGCTAGCCCTGCCCAGGAGTCGTCCTCCAGGCTCAGGGCCCGGCAGGTCCCCGTGCTCTGTCTGCAGCACGTGGGTGCCATCGCCTCATCATGTCCTGGTCCACACTGGAGAGCATGCCCCCGAACCCCCACTGCGCTCTTGTTCCCCCTGGCTGCTCAACGCAGAGTGTGACTGTCCCTGACAGTGGCACCCATGGCTCCTGTTGTGCACACAGGCACAGCTGCAGCAAGCAGCCTCCCTTACGGGGGAAGTTCCTCGGCAAGGACACGGGCCCAGGGGACATCACCTGGTTTCCACAGGCCTCTGTGCACTGCTTCAGGAAGGCTGGGAGGCCCAGGCCTGGGAATGGCGTCTGCCTCACTGCACCTGCGGGAGCTGGGCTCCCCTGGCCACTGCCCGCCTGCCCGTGCACACGAGGGGATCTCCTCCTCCTCCTGCCAGGCAGCTGGCTGTCCCAAGCTGCTCTGCTACTTGAACCGACTCTCCACACACCTGGGTTTCCTCCCTCCCTGCCTCCTCCCTCTCGACCGGCATGAGACCTGCGCACGGCACGCCTGGTCTACCGCCCACCTCCGTGCTTCTGCTCATGCGTCTTCTTGCTACGTTAACTTTCTATGCTGTTTCTCTCAGATACTCCTTTTCACCCTGCCCAGGTTTTGCTGCCGAGGCTGCAGAACGGCCTCCTGGACACTGCTCACCCTCATGGTCTGCACGGGGCCAGGTTCTGAGGTGGGCAACCGTGGCCAACACACCCTGGCCTTCGGGCAGCTCAGCATGCACGGACACCCCGTGTGTGGGCGTCACACCACTGTCCTCCAGGGATTCAGAAAGACGCAGCATGCCTTTCACGTGTTTTCTCTCATCAGCCATGTCTGGCCAGCTACACTTTCTACGCTTGAAATTATCGACAAACCTAAATCCTTCCAATGGAAAATTCATGGTTCACAGCAGGTGACACAACCCAAGCTGTGAGCACCCACTGAGCTGCGGGTGCGCAGGGAGGCAGGGAAGGCTCTGAGGGCTGCAGGCTGCACGGGCAGCAATGCAAGCGTGGAGAGCAGATGCCGCCTGGGAAGCAGCCACCAGTGGCTGCTGAACCCCTGCAGCATGGCACCCTCATGCCCTCAGCACGGGCCCCTCACAGCCACCGGGGCCCCACCTGTATATGTGGATGTCCTTGCACCTCCCGATCCGGTCGCACCACTCCTGGGCCTTGGCGTCCATCACTGGGTTGAGGTCATTGTCGTAGAAGACCACGGTGTCCGCCTCCACAAGGCTTATGCCCGTGGCACGGCTATGGGTGGACAGCAAGGCACAGAAAACCCGCCTGTCCCTGTTGAAGCACCGCATCAGCTCCTGTGACGAGACAGAACACCCAGCTAGCACGCCCAGAAACTGCGGAAGGGCCCCTACACTCCCGACAGTCACCAACACTGCAGTGACATTTGCGTTAGCATCCACACGCCTCGCCTGTGATCCCTGCTGCTCGGGAGGCAGAGGCAGGAGGACCACAAGTCCAAGACTGACCTGGGCAACTTGGCAAGACCCTGTATCAAGATACAATAAGGGGCTGGGATTGTAGCTCAGCGGTAGAGCGCCTGCCTCGCATGCGTGAGGCCCTGGGTTCGATCCTCAGCACCACATACAAAGCAATAAAATAAAGACATTGTGTCCATCTACAGCTAAAAAACAAAATATTTAAAAAAAAAAAAAAAAAAAAAAGATACAATAAAACAGAGGCTGGGGTGCAGCTCAGTAGTAGAGCGCTTGCCTAGATGGGCAAAGCTCTGAGTCTTGAAATAACAGAACTGTGTGGTTGGGCTCCACGTGAAGTGCGTCCATGGGACTCAGCACCACCAGTGTCGCCTGTCACACTGCACTCTTCGGGCCTGTGAGTCGCCTTCTGCTGCGATCAGAAGCACCTCTGAACTCGAGGAGCACGAGACACGAGGCCACAGAGTGGCCCCCGGCGTTTACTGTCAGCTCAGTGCGTAGGCCCCACAGGAGAGCAGAGTCTTGTGGGGAGGGCATGTGCTTTCTCTTATATCCTCAGGCAATGCCAGGGCACTTCACAGGCAAAAAAGCCCCTGGAGTAAGGCTGAGGACGGAGGGACAGCAAGTGCACACAGAGGCCCTCCTACCTGCCAGGACCACGCACCGCCATGGCAACGTGAGAGCCTCTCTGTCGACTATGTCCAGGCCACAACAAAACCCAAGAGTTAACTGATCCTCCTTCAAAAATCACATAAGCTGGGTGCAGAGGCGCACACCGGTAATCTCAGCAACTTGGGAGGCCGAGGCAGGAGGATCACGAGTTCAAAGCCAGCCTCAGCATATTAGTGAGGTACTTAGCAACTCAGCAAGGCCCTGTCTCTAAATAAAATATAAAAAAGGGCTGGGGACTGGCTCAGTGAGTAAGCATCCCTGGGTTCAGTCCTTGGTATCAAAAAAAAAAACCAAAAAACGCCAAAACAAAACTACAAAAAATTGGCAAAACTACTGCCAAGAACACCGGCTATTTTCCCCGTGCACGCGCACCACGAGGAAACCCTGCACCTGCCAGGAGACACAGGCGGGCGGCACCCGCCTCGGCCGGCCGTGCTCTCTGCAGGCGTGTGCATCCTCAGGGGCACGCTGCCACTGGGTCAGGCCCCTGTCCACCTCGAGGTGACCCAGGCGCCACACTGCCCTCTGGAAGGCACATCAGTGCCAGTGCACAGCGGAGCGTGCAGAGGGCCACACCTCATGGGGTCAGAACACTCTTCAGCAAACCTGATGTGCTAAAATAGGCCCAGTGCACTTCTTCAATCCTGTCACCCAGAGTCACCTCCCAAAGTACAATGTCGTCCTATAGCGACTATGGTCACCACCTTGTCCCTGAGAACCCACCTGTTGGCCAACCGGCCCATGCAGCAGACATCAAGGAGGGAGCCGGGCTTAGCAGAGCTCACACCCGAGTCGGGTGAGTCCACACAGTGCGCAGAAGCGAGGTCAGGATGGGGTGGGGGTGGGGGGACCATAGCCACCAGGTCACAGAAGATGACAAGGTGACTCATCCTTACCTGCCGCTGTTCACTGTTGGCATTTTCGTCAATTCGTATGTAGGTGAGATAATGGAAGTTCAAGAACATCTCCAAGATGTCCAACATGAGAACCATCTGTGACAGGATCAGCACCCGGCGCCCTTCAGACTTGAGCTTCTGAAGTAAGACGGCTAGAGCTTCCAGCTTCCCTAGGAACAAACACCCGGAGCACCCGAGTCAGGCAGGCGCATTCCACACAGCAGACCACGGGGGCAGGACACATGGCTACCTGAGTCGAACTGCACCAGCCTCAGCTCGGGGAACTGCAGTGAGCGCAGGGCGGTCAGCTGCCTCAGCTGCTGGACGTAGGGGGCAGTGTGCTCTCTCAGGCACTGCCTCAAGGCCTGCAGCCTGCGGCGGTGTAGGGCGGGTGGCCTGGCCACCCACAGGGAAGGGGGTGCGGCCACCACCGGAGGAATCACACAGGCCACCCTGTGGACCAGAAAGCACAGAGCACATGCGGTCACTGCGTGGCCCCCAAGGCCCCCGACAGGCAGAGAGGCGCAGACGCATGAGAGCAGAGCTGTCTGCAACAAATGCAAGGGAGGCAAGGACACCTGGTCGGGCGTCAGGAGCACCACCCAGTGTGGCCCGGCAGGGCTGATAGTGCAGGTGAGGACAGCCACTCAGGGGCCACTTCAGACAGCCCAGGCCACAGAGCTGGCTCACAGGTGGCCCGGTCTGTGTGGCGCTCCTGTCCAGCTGGGAATCTGGGGGCGGGGCACACTGTATCTTAGACCTGACCCCTAGGGCTGCTGTAGGCACCACGCAGAGGTGGGTGGAGGGACCCTGCCGACAGGACCGTGCCATCGCCAGCCAAACCCCTCCAGGTCACCTGCACCAGAAAAGCCTTTCCTGTGGACATCAGCTGAAGCTGGGCTTGCAGTGACTTGCTCCCAGCTGGGTTCACAGGGGAAGGCTGCCTGCAATCTGCAAGGGCAGCAGCATTTGAAGGGAAGGAGAGTCCACCAGAACAGGCCACAGGCCAGGCACACAGAGGCTGGGAGTGCTGGCGCTGGCGCTGAGCCCAGGGAAGTGCTCCCAGCTTCCTTGCTCCCTGCTGATTCTGTGCCTGATCTGACCCCCAAAACAAGCAGACCCTGAAAGACGAGCTCAGGGTCTGGGCAGGAGAACCTCCCTGTGGATGAGGAATAACAGGAAAAATGCAGTCCCCAAAGAAGGGGGATCAGTCCCGATGCCGAGCCCAGACATCAGGGCCACACACACAGGGCCGCATGCGAGGCCAGCGCCCTGGGCAGAAGGAGCCCAGACCCCCAGGCACAGGCCCGCAGGTCGCAGCACTCCAGCCCACTCAGCGTGTGCTCGGCAGCGCCTGCTCGGAGTCCAACCCTTGCACCACTCATCATGCACAGGGTGATTTTCAAGCTGTTTTCCTGCAAGGGCAGGAGAGGCCAAGCAGCAGCGCAGGACGCGGTGTGCCGAGGCCCTGCCGCAGCACCGCCCACGCCACGGGGCTGCCCAGCACCAGACAGGCCTCTGGCCCTGGAGCTACAGACTCCCAAAATGGCTTCAAACACTCCAAAGGGGAAACTCAGGGGGAGGAGTAGAGAATAAGAAACCCAACGAAGGGGAACCACCAGGTGCGGCACTGCGAGGGAGCAGGGGCAGAGGCCTCCCCCACCTACTCCCCAGCTTACCTGTCCAGAACGTCCTGCAGGGACTCCTGGCGTCGATTCAGGCTCAGAATGAGATCGTCTGCACTTCCCGAGGGGGTCCAGGGAAAGCTCACTGGTCCCACCCACTTTCCCAGGCTGTGGTCAGCAGACGTGGGCCAGAGCGCCCGTCCCCGGCCTGGCGAGGAGCAGATGCGTATCAAGTCCCTCCCATACACCGGAGCCCGGGAGCAGCGCCGCTCGTTGACAAAGTGGACCTGATCCAGCCGCTCCTTCAGAAGCCTGGTCTTCTCCTCCTTTACCAAAAACACGACGCAACACGGTCACTGGACAAAAGCAAGGCCAGGCACTCCCCCAGCACCAGGCACCCAGCCCAGCGTCAGCTTCAGCATGCGAGGCCTTAGGAGCAGGAAGCACCAGGCTTCGTTCCTCCCCAGGACATGGCGAGCACACTGATGCCCAGGAAGAGGCATCTCTGTGACCACAGAGCCCAAGTTCATTTCTCTCACTAGTTATGTGTGTCCTAAAATCAAAATTCTGGGGATGACCTTGAGCCCTCAAAGCGAGATGGCAGTTCTCTTGAGACTGAGTGTCCTCTAAGGAGGCCAAACTCTGGCCAAGTCTGCTCATGGGTCAGCATTTCCCAGGGCCAGCCTCCTGGGATGGGGATGGTTTGGAACACAGCACGTGCCCGTCAGCAAGCTGCTGTCCTGGCCCCAAGGCCACAGCTCCCAAGCGCTGGCAGTGCTCTGCTGGGCCTGCTCCACTGCGCTGGACCCAGGCCCCTGGCTGCCGCCCTCACTCTCTAGTCACTGGGCTCTGCATAAGCTGCTACTATGTTCCTAGGGACGCACGGCAGAAAGCCACCAAGGCAGCCTTGGGGCACTCTGGGCTATAACTGCTGCTGGGCTGACACTCTGACCGCTGGCCATCGTGATGAGCACTGGAAGCGGCTGTGTGCCGTGGGGCTCCGCCCGCCTGGCTTGCTACCTCAAGGACTGACTGTGCCTCATGCCCTATGTCACCGGGCTGCTCAGCCACAGCAGGGAAAACAGCAGTGAGCCCTGTGGCGCTGGCCTTCCCCTGACCACCTGGTTATGTTCAGAACTGCGGAGGAACAGGCTTGGGAGGAAGTGTGTCCAAGAAACAGGGACTGAGTTCTGTGCTCTGGTGGGTGGGAGGTTGACTCCCAGCTCACAAGACGCACGCGTAACCAGTGTGACTAAACTTGACTGTGACCTGTGCCTTTTAGTGTGTCCATCTCTTACAGAAGGTCAGCTTCATTATCATCAACTCCTGCATGTACCTGTCTTGGGAATACTAGACAAAAGAAAAGACTACTGATTCTTGAGAAGATGCTGCAGGAAATCAGATCAGGTGTGATATTTGGAGATGCCCCTCTTTGTTCAGTCAACACCAGCCACCATGACCACTGGGTCCAGGCTGAAACAGACCACGGCGTCTGTGCCCAGGAGGACAGCTGGGAGGCCAGAGGACTTGCTGGCGAGCACGTCTCTCTCACAGACCACAGCCAGCCTTGGTCCTGAGCTTCGCCTGTGCTGAGGCATCTGCCTACAGACACACCACAGGGACGCCGAGTCACTTCCCACCGTGGGAACTGCTAACACAGAGGCCACTTGATGAAACAAAGTGTCTCAAAAACACGACGTGCTGTGAAAAAGACCTGGAATTGAGGCTGCAGCTCAGAGAAGTGCGTTTCTGAGCTCAGGACCGTGTGGGGGCGCACAGGGGTCTGCACTGCAGCTTCCGAGGGCCGCCTGGGCACCGGGCTCAACCCCACGACGCACCTGCTAGCCTAGGCCTTACCTGGGTGGGCCCTGCGGCAGGAGAGGCTGGCTTGGAGGCCAGCCCGGGTTCTCCCACAGCCATGGCGGTCACTGCCACTCGCCCAGGAACTCCAACTACAAGTGCAAAAGAGAGCGTAAGGGGCAGCGGGCGTGGTACAGCCCATGGCACAGCCTGCACCAGGCCCAAGGTGCTGGCAGGGGCAGCCGCTGGCTCCCCAGTTCCCAAGAGGCAGGGGAGCTGGTTCTGCAGTTCTGGGATGTGGCACATGGCAGTATCGCCAGAGGGGGGCGGGGACTCCAGGGGCACCCACAGGGCCACCCCGCACAGCACGCCTTGCAGCTTCGTGGCCCATGCTACAGGAGCATCAGGGTAGGCGGAGGCCCTGCCCAGCACCACCAGGGTTAAGTTGGCACACATGGCCAGGGCTCTGGGTCAGGAGGGAGGCGCACTGGCCACACAGATCTCCTGCTGCTTCCACACATCAAACCACCCACTTTTCCCGGGGAGGGCACATGGGGAACCGGGGGCTGGGACCTCAGGAGACACCAGCAGGGGCACGACGGGAGCCGGGAAGCCAGCGGCTAGGTCCCCAGGGAACGCAGCATGCTCCCTCAGTGCCCTCTGTGACACGTTAGCAAGTAAAGACTCTCAGGGTCCCAGAGCCTCCTGCTAGGACAAGATCAAAACAGACCCCAGGACAGGGGCTGGTCCCATTTAACCAACACCAAGAACAAACGGGGACAAGCCAAGCACACGCCATCACTCGGCAGGGGCAGCTGCAGCGGGCTTGACTAGCACAGGCTCCGCGTGGCCAGAGATGCAGACGCCTCCCGGCCACTCACCAGTCAGGAGGCGGGTGCAGGCTGTGCCTCCCCTGCTCAGAACACCCTACCTTGTGGGGTCAAGGGAGTGGGGCTGGGGCCGCCAGCCGGGGGCTTGCTTCCCAGGGCGCCATGCACAGGGCCCGCCTGAGACATGGTCTGCATCACCACGGGGCCAGGGGCTCGCAGGTAGGGCTGCCCGGGGGCGGACACGATCTGGAGGACGCTGCCTGCAATCACATGTCCGCCAGGTTGTCAGTCACAGTACACGAGCGTCACAGCCACACACTAGTCACTTCTAAACCACAGAGAGAAGCCTGAGTCCACCACTGGAGACTCAAAGGCAAATGTCCAAAGCCAGGAGGAAGCAACTCGACCCCGTCCGTGCAGGGGCCTCCCGAGGCCGAGCAGCAGCCCCACCGCACGGCACCCGCCGCAGCACAGCCCAGGCCCCACACCTTCCAACCGCGCCAAGGAGGGTGAAGACCTCAGAGCAGCTGGGGTGGCCCAGGCCCTGCTGGGCTGCACAGGAGCCACTACTGACTCTGCACCTACCCCGGCCTCCCACGCCTGCCCCCAGAACGCTCCCCAGTGTGCATCAACGAATCCATAGGTGCTCTTGGGGAGCCCTGCTGCTGAGGCTCGAACACTGGGCAGGAGGGGACTCGCCCACATGGAGCGGCTTCTCCCCCAGCAGAAGCCCTGCCCTGCCAAGCAGCCCTCATGGGAAAGCTGCAGGGGAGGGTGCTGCCCTAGGCTGTGGGGCCACCACTCCTGACTCCTCACTAGCACTGACAGGCAGCTGGCATCACCTCAGGGTGGAGCCACAGCCACTAATCGCTGCCGCCATCACTGCAGATGACTCATTCTCGCCTTTAAAAGCAGCAATTAGGCACATTACACTCAGCCAAAGGCCTGTGAGTTCAAAAGAAAACATCCAGCAGGGGTGGCGGTGTGCACTGTGATCTCAGCTGCTCGGGAGGGTGAGGCAGGAGGATCACTCGAGCCCAAAAGTTTGGAACCTGCCTGGACAACACAGTGAGACCCCATTTCAAAACAAAAACAAAACAAAACAAAGACCATCTGTATATAAAAGAAAATAATTTCTCTTACACAAATCTCCAGCTCACTGGCCTGTTTAGGAAAGTTCACTTCACACTCCCACCGCAGACATCTCTATACTGACTCACAAAATACACTCTTTTCAAGGGGCTGACGTCATTAACAAAAATGACTACATCTCGCACGCACCAAGCAGCCGGAAACCAGGTGGCTGCGAATGTCACCCACCAGTCCCCTAAACCCCATGAGGTGGGAGTCACCAACTCCACTCCCAGGGGAAGAGCTGGGAGCCTGAAGGAGCTGGATCCCTCGCCCAAGCCCCGTGCGCAGGACGGCCCCTGCACGGGCCCGCGCCATGTGCTGCTGCCGTCCGTCCTCACCCTGCAGCTGCAGAGGCTGGCCTGCCGTGAGCTGCCGCAGCTGGCTGTGCGACAGGGTGAACTTGTTCCCCTGGAACTGCAGTGTCACAGGCGTCTCGGGCTGTGCCACGCGGCTCTGCGGTCCTGCGATGGACGCCAGCTGAGCTATCTTTACTACTTCTCCACCTGTGGAAATGCAGAGGCAACGCTGAGCTGACACCACCTGGGAACAGGCCGGGTGCTCATGTGGTGCGCCAGTCACTTGTGCTGAGCGACCCCCCTCAGCAAGCCAGGGTCCGCAGCGCTCCCTGGGCACCGCTGCCGACTAGTGCCAAACACTGCCTTGGGGCTGGGCTGGGCTCAGTGGTGCAGCGCTTGCCTAGCGTGTGTGAGGCACTGGCTTCGATCCTCAGCACCACATACAAATAAAGGTCCATCGACAACTAAAATAAATATATTTCAAAAAATGTGTTGATTAAAAAAGAAAAAGAGCTCCCTTGGCAGAAGACAGAAAGCAATTAAGATGGTAGATTTTAATGGCTGACTCATTTAACCATAACTGGTAGAGATTTTTAGATGTCAAATATTAATACTACTAAAGAGCATTTTCCCCCAAATACTTAAAAAAAAAGCAAACATCAAAAATAGAAATCTACTTTGTAATAAACCTAGAAACCTTCTTATCAACCTCAACTTTAAGAGAATTTTTAAAATTTGAAAAAATATGTGCCCACTTAAACTCCCAGAGGCAAATAAGACACACTAGACAAAAAGAATCAATGCCTAGCTCCCTTACAACCAGAGTTTCAAACGCTAGGGACGTGTTTAGATAAACCAATCACACGCATAGCTTTAAGGGATCCCAAGCACTGCACCCCTGACACACACTGCCAAGAACGTGAACCATGGTGCTGTTCTGAAACACCACCATGCGTCGTCAGAGGTACTACTCAGCAGCCTCGCTCAGGCCACGACTGCACAACAGCTCAAAGGCTTTGCCCAGCCCTCGGCATCCGAGGCTACGTGTCCCTCCCTGGGAAATCCATGCCAGAATCATGAGCGACACCATAAAGAGAGGGTTAGTAAGGATGAGGAAATTCCAAGGGTGTCTTGCCACCGAGCAGCTGTGAACGAGAGGGGAAATGAAGGCAAGAGGCAGAGCTATGCACAGATTCCACTCCCGTCAGCCCCCTGGGGTCCACAGGCAGCGATGGCCAGGTGAGGCGGAGAGTAGCTCCGCGCACTGCCCACGCTCCCTATGCTTGGGCCCGCTAGCAAGGCACAGTGGCTCTGGCCTCGGCCTTGGGGCGAGCAAGGGCCTTTCTCCTGCCTAAGATGGCCGCTCTGCGGGTGGCATGGAGAGGCTGGAAACGAGGGGGGCTGGGCGCAGCGCCCCCTCTGTGGCGTCCTCCTCCCTTCCTGGCTCTCCAGGAAGCCTCACCAGGGTCTGGTCACACAACAAATAAAGTCCACGAGGCGGCGTCTGAGAAGCTCATCGCCTGGGACCCTGAGCTAGGACGACTTCTGCAGCTGCAGGTGCAGGTCCGTGGGCTCTGCAGGCTGCCAGTCCCACCGGCCACAGTGGGAAGCTCTGCGCAGGAAAGAGAGCGAAGCTGCCCCATTTCGGCTGCTGCATCAGGACGAGGGTCTCTGCTAGCAAGTACCCGTTCCAAGCTGACACCTGGCAACCCATGAGGGCCAAGGGGCCGTGGCTCCTGCTGCTCTCTCTACCACTCGCCCCGTGGCCGTGGGCTGACGGAGCGGGACCTCGGCGGACACCAGTGTGGTGAGGGGCAGGAGGAAAGCAGAGCCGAGAGGGGTGAGGAGAAAGTGCAGCGAGGAGCAGGGCCCCGGACGCTGCCTCTGGAGAGGCCTGCCCTCTGGCAGACGCCCTGCTCAAGGCAGCGCCACGCCTGGGCCGAGGGATAGACAGAGGCAGTGGACAGCAAAGGCTCTTCAGAGTTCCCGTGCTCCTGACACTGCTCAGGGCAGCGAGAGGCAGAACCGGAAGGCAGGGCCACTTACTGGGCAAGCGTGCCTGGGCCTGCGAGGTGAGCACCAGCCGCTGGGGCGGCGCGCTCTGCCCGGCCGCCAGCGAGGGGGCCTGGGGCGGGGGCGGGGGCGGGCCTGGGGCGCAGGCAGGGGCCGCGGTCTGAGCCCGCGGTCGCGCAGGATGGGCTGGGCCAGCTGCGGGGCTGGAGGTCGTGGCGGGCTGGTGTCGAGCGCTGGCGGAGGCCTGCGAGGTCCGCAACGGGGCCACTGCAACTGATAAGTTGGCGTGTGCGAGCCGTTAAGTTAGCGGTTCTTCCCCAGCAACCTTCACACCCGCACTTCAAAGAAATCACACAGGCGTTATGCAGCTGTCCTTGCAGCTGTCCTCGGCGGGAGCCCTCTCGGGAAAGACAGGCGGGGCGGGGTCCTCATGGAGAGGCCCTGCTGGGCCTCCAGGAGCAGGCGGCCAGAGCAGAGCCTGCCACCTCTACTTCCCCACACACCGCCGGGGGAGGGCACTCTCATCAAACGCAGCCCAGAGCGCCTGCTTACCTCTGAGGAACAGGTGGCCCGATGAGAACCTCCGTGGAGGCCAGATGCCACGTCTGTGACCCCTGCCACCTAACCCTATCGGTCCCCAAGTGACCTCCAGTCAGGCTGAAATGATGGCACAGCGCAACAAGTGCCTCCAGCAGCGTCCCAAGCCCTGGGTCAAGGTGGCCGTCAGCATCAATGTGCTCTCGGCCAACAGAAGGTTCTCACCAGGAGAAGCCCAGCGTGAGAGAAGAGCGTCCAGCCTCCTGGGCACCAGGCTACAGGGGCTGCGCCAGCCGACCCTGAGGGTGCTTGCATGGAGCCCCTGGCACTGAGGACCAAGTGGAGGTACCTTTCGCATCCGGGTTTGCAGAGAACGTGGCGATCGGCGGCCGTCCGCGGGCCTGGCCCTGTGGAGCTGCAGTGGCTGTGTTGGCAGTTGCTGTCCGGGGTGGGTGGGTGCTGGGGAAGGGCACGGTGCGGCCCTCGGGCTTCTGGCCATACTGCACAGGCTGAAACAACCTAGACGCCCACGGCCAGGCGGAGACAACGTCAGCAGGCTGCTGAGAGCTTGGGCTCCACAGGTAGCCGGGAGGGCCTGGGAGGCTATCTGAGGGTCCCAGCTCTAGGAGCGTGGACGGGGCGGGGTGGAGCCCCCTTGACTAGGGGGCAGGGCCAGGGACAAGCCGCACTTGAAATTGGTATGTGGACCATGACTCTTGGTGATATGGTGACAAATGCAATCTGAACTGTTCAAACATCAGCGTGGCTTAGGAGAAACCTCACATATGACACCCAGGGCACCTCGGGTGAGAGCAGAGTGGGAGAAGAGCCCCCACCAAGGCGCGTGATGGGTGGGCGCAGGGCCAGGTAGGAGGCAGAGCCGCGACGTGCTGGCAGGAGCGGCGGAAAGCTGCCCACGCCTGTCCACAGGCTGCTGCCTGGACGTCGCCACAGTGGAGTGTGCCTTTCCCTTACCTAGGGATGTGAGGGACAGAGGCTGCAGCTGCAGCTGGCCATGAAGCCAAGGGTGTGAGCAGTGGCAGGAAAGGGCAGCGTCACAATGCTGGCCCCTCCCTCCACGAGTCCTGCTATTTTCTTTTTGATGTTTTTTCTTTGCAGCTGTAGATGGACAGAATGCCTGTTTCGTCTGTTGGATTTTATGTGGTGCTAAGACCCAGAGCCTCACACACGCCAGGCAAGTGCTCAACCACTGAGCCACAGCCCAGCCCCACAATTGCTGCCGTCCTCCTTTCCACCCAAACCTGCAGCCTGCTCCTCGCTAACAGCGGAGCTGGCGCCTCCCCAGCCTCACCTGACCCATCTGGCCCTGCCTCCTGGCGACCCATGCCAGGCTACTACTCCCTGTGCTGCGGTGACCCGCTGTCCAGCCCGCCCTGCCCTGCTGGCTGCCACCACATCAGGTCCTAGACTTAATCCAGCCCTGGTGCCCCCGAGACCTGATGCCTGTGTAACGACCACCACGCACAGGCTGACACAGGTGGAAAGCAGCCCCAGTGCTGCCCAGGGGCCTGCATGGCCATGCTCATCAAACCAGGATGTCTGGGGAGCTCCCCGGGGAGCAGGCAGCCACGTTAGGGCATCGGCCTTCCTTTCCACCACTGAGCACCCAGGGCCAGCAGGAGGCTGACCTGCCACCACACCTTGGAGCAGGCCAGTGGACAGGACAATGCCCGGCTGCTCCCAGCCCTTGCCCACGTACCTGCTGGCCTTCAGCTTCACTGCCGCTGGCCGGGCTGACGGGGGTGGTGAGGTGAAGGCCTCCTCCATCAGCTTCCGGGTCACCTTTTTCTTAGATAGCAATTCTGCCTCACGGCGGGTGATTTTATCCTCTAACCCAATGAGGTCGAATACAGAAAGATCGGCTTCCTAAGTAGAAAAGCAAACAAAATAAAACAAGCCACGCTGCACCGGGTGGCCGAGGGCACACCTGGAGGTGCGGCCCAGCCGAGCGGGCTCCGCAGAGGGGTCCTCCCTGCCCATGCAGCTGGGCAGGCTGCACACCTCGGGGCGACGCCCTCCTTCACAAGGAGCCCGGGGATGCAACGGGAGTGGAGCAGGGCAGTGTCATGGCGCAGTTGGCACAGCTGAAGGCAGGGCTCCCGGGAGAAGCGGGCAGCGCAAGGCTGGTGCCAAAGCCCATGCCTGTGCCCTCAGCAGGGCCAGGGAGGAGCACACACACTGCCCTCCCTGTCACTGCCCTGTGCTTCTCAGGACTTGAGACAAGGGCAGCCACACACCCAGGAGGGCAGTTACCGCCCCGAGCAGGGTGCTGGGAGGAGGGAGACCAGGCATGGGGCACCGTCAGCAGCTTCTCCAAGGGTCAGGCGCAGGCCGACAAACACCCAGCTTCTCCCCCTCCGGCATACCCCGGAGAAATCAAAGCCTACGTGTGCACAGAACTTTGCAGGAGTGTTCTCTTGGCATTTCTCGTAACAGCCAAAGACAAAAACACCAAAATGTGCACCATGGCACCTGGGCTGCTCTTGCCAGCGGGTGTCCCTCTGCCTCAAAAGGCAGTGCGATCTAGCTGGGCGCGGTGGCTCATGCTTATAATCCCAGCACTTTGGGAGGCCCTGTCTCTACATAAAACACAAAATAGGGCTGGGATGTGGCTCAGTGGTCGAGTGCCCCTGAGTTCAATCCCCAGTACCAAAAAAAAGGGAGTGCGATCTGACGCTACGACAGTGGCTCGAACCTCGAACACACGCCAAGTGGAAGAAGTCAGATACAGGCCACAGGCAGGCATGGTAGTGCAGCCCGTGAGCGCAGCCACCCAGGAGGCTGAGGGAGGAGAACTCCAAGTTCCAGGCCAGCCTCACAACTTAGCAAGACCCTCTCAAAGTGAAAAGTAAAAAGGGCTGCACACGGGGCTCAGTGGTGTGCACCCCAGTCCCGCAAACACAAAAAGACCAGAGACACATCAAATCCCATTTACGCAGAACGTCAGGACAAAAAACGCAGAGCCTGAGGTCAGGCTGCCAGTGGCCAGGGAGGCCGAGCAGTGAGGGGCAGGGATGAGAGCCAGCACGTGTGCACGTGCGCTGGCTTCTATCTACTGTGTGCCTGGCAAAGACCGAACAACCACCCAGCTTTCTGGACCCTTTCCTTACCTCCCAAAGGCCTCTCTCCAGTGCCTCGAGGACAAGGGAGGCCGACCGGTGCTGCAGGGCACCCGCCACGTAGGAGGAGTCTGGGAGCCGGGGCTCTATCAGCCCGGGGTGGTTGCAGATGCGCTGCAGCCTCATCAGGATGCTCAGGACGTTGACGAAGTGCCCGCTCTTCAAAGCTTCCTGAGTCCTGCTCGGGGGACAGCGTGGTTCAGCCTGAAGGCAAACGCGTGCTCACCCCTCAGCCTCCTCGCAAGTAGCTTTTCTGGACACAGTGACCAGCACGTCTTCTCCGGACTGGCTGAGCACACCAGTGACCTCCAGAGTTCCACGTCCAAATCCCAACACATCCTATTCACCCACTGATACACGCACATCTCCGTGCAAACAGATACCCAGGCGAGAGGCAGGGGGGACAGGGCCAGCCGTGGGCCAGTACTCGGGAGGAGGACTGTTACCAACTGCAACTGAGGTGAGGCCTGAAGGCAGAGGCGCCCGGGAGGCACTGTGAAAGCTGGAGGGCTCACCCACCCCGAGCGAGTGCTCCCCAGCACCTACTCATGGCAGGCGGCAGGCAGAAGCCACCGCTCACCAGAGCCAGGTCCACGAGGAGCTGGGAGCTGCAGCATGGAGCCGACCTCCAGGGAGGAGGCCGTGAGGCACCGCACACCCAGGGTGCCACTGGTCTGCAGAGACTCGGGACACAGACCTGGGGCCATGCCACAGGACTGTGCCACCTCCAGAGAGGCCTGAGAGACGGAGTGCAGGAGAGAGCAGAGCTCAGAGAGGGCGTGCCAATTCCAGGCACTTGGGGACATCTCCAGAGCTGGCAGCGGTGGCAGGCGCAGAGAGCAAAGAGCTGGGTGAGCAGAGAGACGCACCACACGCCTGGCCAGCAAGCAAAGCAGGGAAGGAGGGATGGGGGAGTCATGAAATCATGCCACACTCGTCTGCACGTGGCCAGCAGAACAAGTCAAAGGACACAGAAGATGGAAACAGAGGCAAGGGACCCAGCACAGGAGCTAAGGACAGAAAGGCAGCTCCCTCAGGAGCCAGGAGATGAGCAGAGGCAGGGTGCAGTGGCTGGCGTAGTACTGAGCAGAGGGCTGCCCAGGACAGGGCTCTTGGCTTCCACTTCAGCCCAATGGTGCCTGGGAAGCTGGTGACGGGGATAGAGGTGTGGAAGCAAGTGTTGACCAACTGCATGAAGAAGAGGCCACCTGGGCTCCCTCCAGAGACGGCCACTGCAACAGTGGACACCCGCAAAGCGAGCACCGCCTTCACCCAGGGGGCCCAGTGCCATGGGCCCTTAGGCCTCCACGCCAGACATGACTCCCAAGCAGGGTCTGACACCCTGGGTGTGACCAGGGAAGAGCCCCGAGCCTGGGCGAGGCTTTCCACTTGGGCCTGGGCCAGGCAGAAAGGCAACCTCGTGCCTCAATCCCCTGCACTGGCACCTGGCTCGAGAGAAGCTGCCTTCCTGCCACTCAGCCCACTCCTCCAACCACGGCCACTCGTCCCGTGCAGGGCAGAGGGCGGCGCCAGGCACACAGACAGTGAGCTCCGTCTCTGTCAAGTTCCCACAATGACCCAAGGTCTGTTTGGCGCCACATCTGGAGGGGGTTCACTGCCCCACACTCCACTAATGGGCCGGGGCTGTGCTGTGACTGGAGTCCACCAGACGGCCCAGCAACCTGCCGACCAGCCGTCCTGCACATTGGCTCACGTCTCCAACTTCCCAGTGGGCCTTCTGTCACGCTGCAGAAATGGCCCGACCATTTCTGGGGAGCCCCTGGGACCCATGCACGGCTCTGAGAGCCACAGACACACCACCTGGGGCCCACGGACAGCGCTGTGCAGCAGCAGCAGAGGAGCCAGCAGGCCACAGCCAGCCACGGGCACCGGGCCTCACGCCTCCGCCTCCCTGCATCCCAAGCCATCCTGGCCACCACTGAGACTGGGGCCACATGATCACCCTGCACCTGCCCCTCTCTGCCATGGCACCCCCGAGGGTCCTGGCTCTTCTCTCCCCCGACAGAGCAGGTCCAGATGCAGCCCTGGAGACTGCTGCAGCTCTTGGCTGCCCCTGAGTGGACAGAGCAGGGAGGAAACACTGAGCAACAGATCTAAAGTCCTTCACAGCCGGGCACAGCAGCCATGCTTGTGCCACCAGCCACTCTAGAGGCCGAGGCTGAAGAATGGCAAGTTCAAGGCCACCTTCAGCAACTATGAGACCCTGTCTCAAAATAAAAAGGAAAAAGGGCTGGGGAAGTGGCTCAGTGGTTAAGTACCGCTGGGCTCAATTCCCAGCACCAAAACTTAAGATCCTTTGGAATGTGGTTTCTATGTTTCTTGTACCTGGCCTCTCTAGATAGGGAAACACAAAGCCCAACCAAAAGAACCTAGCACCATGAGGGCCACAGGAGTCCATAGCAAGTCTACTCTGAGCTGGCCTGTAGGCAGGGCCTCACTCACCACCTCTCCCTGGCTGGGTGCAGGGAGGAGGCTGGAGATGGCCATGGCATGATGTGGCCTGCTATGGCCAGAGGATGCCCCTCTACAACAGGCATACTGTGCCCCTCACCTGTCCCCCACAAAGCAAGCTGCCCCAGGTCCCACTGCCCCAGCTGCTCGTGAGAGGCGTGCTACCAGTGTGACACCGCAGACCTGAGAGTACCCCGGGCAGCAGCAGCAGCTGCGGTGGACATCAGGCCACATGTGTGGCCACTGAGACTGGCAGAGGGGCAGAGGGAGTGGACATGGTAGAGCCCAAGAGAAACAAACAGGGACGTCTGGGAGGCCACTCCAGGCCCCAGTCTTAGGGACAGGAGCCCCTGCTGTGCTCCCCAGAGCCAATGGGGGCTGGCACAGGCCGAGCTGGCACTCACGCAGGCTGCAGGATGACGTCCTCGTACAAGGCCTTCTGCCGACTGGACAGGCGGCACTTGAGGACGTGCTCATACTTCCTGGTCAGCTGCTTCTCCACGTCTCTCTTAGTCCTCCTCAAGATAAACGGCTGTGTCACCTGGAGGAAAACAACCGGCCTTTCTCCTGCAACGTGCCATCTCCCGTGCATGGCAGGCAGCTCTGCTCCGCGCGGGCGGACGTACCCGGTGCAGCCTTATGACCACCTTGTGGTAGTAGTCCTGGTTCTCCTCACTGGGGGCTCTCAAGGGGAAGCTCAGGTAGGGCCTGGAGATCCCAGGGATGAGGAAGTGCACCATGGTCCAAAGCTCCAGGAAGGTGTTATGGAGCGGTGCATCAATCAGCAGCAGACGCTGCTGGCTGCAATTAAAATGAGACCATGCTGGGAGAGCCATGGGCAGGCCGCCTGGGCAGCCAGATGACCCTGCCGCAGACAGGGCTGGGCATGCTCAGTGGGCGCCTGCCTGGCCAGCACTGCAACGAGGAAAAGGAGGCAGCGCTGGAGGCTGGGATCCGGGACATGGCTCACGACCATCTGTGCAGGCCTGGGGGGGGGGGGGCAGCAGCCCATGGAGCAGGGCACATGGGCCCAGGTCCTGAGCAGAGGGGCTGAGCCACCGCATGTCGTGGTCTCCCCCCAGGCCATGACAAAGGTGAAGGGCAACTCCCTGAGCTACAGGACAGCCCCGTGTCTGCAACAACCTGCGTCCCTCTAAAGAATGCACAGGTGACAAGGACAGCGGGCAGCACCCAGCCCTCGAGCGGTGGCACACCTCTGCAGGGTGAAGACAGCCGCCCAGTGCCGTTCGGTCATGCCCTTCACACGTTGCATCTCGTCGATGACAAGGCACTTCCAGCGCACTCGGGAGAAGGCGGTGTAGCCCCCGAAGAACTGCTTGTAGGACGTGACGCAGATGTGGAAGCTGTTGGGCTCGGCCCACGCCTGCAGCACAGAGAGGCCACCTTGCCACCGGCCCGCATCGCGCCCTTGAGCACTGTGCCAGGCTCCTTGCTGGCAGCCCGTGCTGAGAGCAGCCCCACGGAGGCGGCTTAGCAGCCTGCTCCTGCACACTCGGCTGGGCTGCCCATCTGCCATTTCCTCCAAGCTAAAGCTCTTTTGTTAACAGACCACAAATGCCTTGGAGGCAGTGACAACTGCCATTTGAAAAATATAGAGATTAGCCAGGCACAGTGGTGCAGGCCTATAACCCCAGCAGCTCAGGAGGCTGAGGCAGGGGGATCGTGAGCTCAAAGCCAGCCTCAGCAACTTAGCAAGGCCCTAAGCAACTCAGTGAGACCCTGTCTCTGAATAAAATATAAAATAGGACTAGGGATGTGGGTCAGTGGTCGAGTGCCCCTGAGTTCAATCCCCAGTACTGAAAAAAAAAAAATTCCACAGAGGAGATTGCCAAAGGGGACCCTCAAGGGGGACCACTTCTATAGTGGACAATCTGAACAAGTAAAAACTGTGTTCAGGGAAACACAGACATCTGCTGCCAGCTGCCTGCTTTATAAAGCCTTTTAAAAGCAAGTCAGTAACTGGATGCAGAGCTTTGGTTTGAATGCGGCCCCTCCAAAATTCCTAAAAGCCAGGTACATGCTGTGGAGTATGAGGCCTTGTCTGCCCTGTGGGCAGGTGGGACCCTGACTGACCAAGGCTGCGGAGAGCAGCTAAGGCTTCCGCCCACCTGCCCCATGTGAGAACACAGCAGTGAGGTGCCATCCTGAGAGCCGACACCAGGCCTGCACCCGCTGTTGGCCTGGCAGACGCCTGGCCTGATCCACGAGAACGAAGGCCTGTGTGTGTCATGACCAGCCTGCAGCCTCTGGCACGGACTGAGAGAGGCTACGCAAGGCACGCACGTCTCCAGTGCCTGCCGCTCTACATAGTCAGTCCCCAGCGAGCCAGCGCTCCAGACACAATGAAACCTGCACTCAGTGCACACTGGCCGGGGGCCGAGGACAAGAAACTGCAGCGGGGACAAGAGGAAGCTCCTGTGTGAGTTGTGAATCTTCCCAGGAACGCGGCCACGGAGAGGGCCCATGCGTCTGTGAGCCTCGACTCCGGATGCATCACAACCCCTCACTGTGCTGCTGAAAACCAGTGTGGGCCCGAGGCAGACAGCACCGCAGCCTGGAAGGAAACGAGGCACTCCCCACGAAGGGGAGGCTGAGGGGCTGTGGCCCCAACAGCCGGGAGGCCTGGCAGTGCAGGACCAGCGACACCCGACAGACCTTAAGAAGCACGGCTTCACACTCTGAGATCTGTCGTCCATGGAAGTTAAGCTGGTTCTTTGTTCAGCTTTATTTTGGGCTTAGAGAGAGAGAAAGGGGTACCTGTCTCTTTGCTTTGAGTTCTCTGTGGCTGCCAACATAGGAGAGGGTTTTGAGCCCCGGACACCAGCGTTTCAGCTCCAGTTCCCACTTGAGTATGTTACAACTTCTCACGACAACAAGGTGGGGGCCCCAGTTCCCTACAACAGAAGAAGGCAAGAGCCACTTCAAATGGCAGGTGCAGGCCCGGTGCACCACACCAGCACGGGAGGACACCAGCACCGAGGGAAGGCACACCGTGCTCCCCAGTGCCACGCCAGAGACTGTGCAGGCCTGTCCCCGCTGCACTGCTGCAGGCAGGCTGAGGAGCACTGCCAGGGGTGGATCGCGAGACCCAGGCTGGTGAGGGCCACGCGGATCCCACTGCAAGCCCAGGAGGAACTGGCCACAGAACCACAGGCAGGAGCAAGAGAATAGGCCACGTCCGCCCCAGAGCAGCACAGGCCCCAACATGATGGACAGGTCCACACTCCTCGCTGACATTGATCCCTGACCACAGCACACCCAGGCCACCAAAGTAGGTAATGGAAAACTAAGGACTCCAGAGCTACTCAGAGTAACCCAGACACAGCAAATTTCAACTTCTGCACTGTAACTGAAACACAAACCAAGTTAAGCGACGGAATGACAGACTTCAAAAATACACGTCTGCAGCCCCTGCTGGTGAGGCACGGAACGACAGGTCGTGGGGCGAGTCACTCCAGGGGAAACGAACCGCACAAGCAGGGACTGCACAGAGAACAGCACCCGAGGGCGGCAACTCTCCCACGCACAGCCCCATGTGACGGCACCCCAGGCCGGCACGCCCCAGCACCACACGGGCCACCAGACACGTGGCCTCCTGGGAGGAGAACGTGGCCATGCCTGTGCATCAACATGTCTGCTGAGGTGGCCACTGGATGGGACACTCACCACTCTGCCTGTGGTCCCCATCAGGGAGGGCAGAAGCAGACCAGGGACAGACGCCTTCTCTCGTCTGCAAGTATAGAAAACCCCATGCACTCTGGGTGCTGAGCCTGCGGCCAACTCTGGGCTGATCAGCAGTCCTGACAGAACACCTTGCGGAATGCACACTGCTCGGGATGCTTCCTGCTGCCCAGGGAGCAGGAGCCAAGCAACAACAGCATGTCCGACCCAAGCGAGGCACCTGAGGCCCACACCAGCACGGGCGGGGCAGGCAGCACACACTCCTCCTCCTCCTCCCAGCGCCTGCAGACCTGTGCCTCCTGCGCAGCCGCCATCTCTTCCCTAACTGAACCCTGCCCCTTCCGACCTTTGCTGCCACCAGCAGAGCAGGCTGGAGCCCACCTCCCCCAACACAGGGGTCTACATTGCACAGACCTCACAGCCCCCAAGGCTGGCCGGCCCTTCTGCCTGCCCTGCCTGTGCCCTCCCAGTACAGATGACCTCGAGTCTTTACCAAAGTCCCCACCCATCTCCCAAGGCTTCAGTGACATGCAAAAGCAAGCGAGTACCGACTGTAAATGAGCGTTCTGAGTTGCAAGGGGACACGTGCTCCGCCCCTCTCCTTCCTGCCCAGGACACAAGTGTTCTCTGCAGTTTACGCCACATGTGACACCCGCCAAGCTCTTGGTAGCCCTCTTGGCTATCAGATCGATGGCCACAGCATCACGGTGCTAGTGTTCACGTGGCCCTAAGCACCAGAGCAGCAACACACCTCAGCAGCACGTGTGCCCAGAGAGGCACAGCACTGGCCTCCAGTGTGCAGGGGGGTGTCCTCAGCTCAGGGAAAAGGCAGCACAGGCAGCAGTGCTGTGGAGGCTCAGGCACCCCGGAGTTCACAGCACAGCCTGCAGGGAAGGGACTACTGTCCTCAAAACATGGCAAAGCACATATTCTCTTCACTGATAAAACAGCAAAGCAAGCGGCGTTCCCATCCTGAATTAGGTATACATAAAAATCTGTTTTAAAGTGTTACATTTAAATCGTATAATATTAACCAGGCGCAGTGGTGCACGCCTGTAATCCCAGCACTCTGGGAGGCCGAGACAGGAGAATCCCGAGTTCAAAGCCAGCCTCAGCAATGGCGAGGTGCTAAGCAACTCAGTGAGACCCTGTCTCCACATAAAACACAAAATAGGGCTGGGGGTGTGGCTCAGTGGTCGAGTGCCCCTGAGTTCAATCCCTGGTACCAAAAATAAATGAAGAAATAAATAGTGTAATGTTGGGTCTAAAAACAGAAACAAATTAATGGAAGAAAATAAGAAGCCAAGAAGTTGAAGTACTTTTATGTACTTAAAAACTGATTATGAGGCAGGTGTGGTAGCACAGGCCTGTGATCCCAGCTATCAGGAGGCTGAGGCAGGAGGATGTCAACCTCCAGGCCAGCCTGGGCACCTTAGCCAGACCCAGGCTCAAAATACAAAAGGAAAAAGGCTGGGAGGCAGCGCAGCGGTAGAGCACCTGGGTTCACCACAGCACAGGGAACGCAAGGGCCGAGCCCAGGCACGCCTCGCATCTCCGTCCAGGCAAATTGGCCTGCTCCACAAGAACGGCAGGCACTCACCTTCATTGCAAGCGAGATGAGCAAAGAAAGCGATGACCTGCACCGCCTTGCCCAGCCCAGCCTCATCCGCCAGGATGCCATTGAGGTTCTTCCTGTACAGCTTGGCCAGCCAGTCCAGGCCGATCTTCTGATAATCTCGAAGAGCACCGTACAGCAAGGAGGGCGCGCTGAACTTCACCTGTGGCGATGAGAGCACAGGGCCACTCGTGAGAACGTCACCAGACCTTCCTCGCCTGGAAGGGAAGCAGCTGTGGCACACTGCGGGAGCACCGGGTCCGCGGGACACGGGAGAGTGAGGACTGCCTCTCCACAGCATGAGCGGCCAGAGCAAAGCAGGTCTGGAAGCCATTCGCCCCCAGCGCCTCACCGTGGTGGTGACCCGAGCGCTGCCCTTGGGCAGCACGGCCTCGGCCACAGCAGTGACTTCTGCGATGTCCTTCGTGTTGGGCTTCCCCACATTCACTCTCTCTGCAGCTTTAAACTGATCCATGATGAAGAGTGAGTCTATGAGGACCGAGTCCCTCCGGCTCTCCCTGTCACTGGAACAGTCGTCTGCATCTGGAACAAGAAGAAATGCACGGAACTGGCGCTGGCTGCTGGGAGTTTTACGAGGCTGAACGTTAAAGAGAAGGAAAACCAGGAAGAACATTTGAAATACGGTATCGGGCAGTGGTCGTCTCGTCTGCGATCCACACTATGATCTGCAAAGCCGTCTGGGCCAACAGTGGCGTTCAGGACCCTCCTGAGAAGTCCTAGCGGTGCCAGGACTCTTTCAGGTGCCACACCGCCAGGCACCTGAAAGAGGTCTCTGTATCGACTGGCGGCTAGCGTCACGGGGAGGCTTATGGTAAATCCCCACCCCAGTGCCAAGAAAGCAGAAGTCAGGAGGTCTCACAATCTGGAACCAGGAGGCAGCCAGCTCCCCACCCCAGGCCCTGAGGTCCTAAAGGGCCTGAGCTCCTCAGGGACCTTCGGGCATCTGTCTCGGCCTCTCAAGGCCCCACTCCTGACTGTGTCTAAGAAAATCAGAACAGGACAGGGAGATGTTTTTGGTGTATTCTGGGTATCTATCTGGAATATCTATTAATAAAAAGCAAAACTACTTGAAACATGTTAAGCTAACAAAGAACAGCTTGGATAAATATGATAAAAACCTACGTCCATAAAACAATGAGCCCTATAAATCAGAGGGAAGTATCCACCCCCTTATGACTAGTTAGTAAGTAAAAAGCACAGAATTTAAAGTTCACCCAGTAAAACATGACACAATAAATATTCCTGACTAAAGAAAAGGGAAGGGAGGCTCTGAGGTCAGCTTCCAGCCTTTCTGGCGGGGTGCGGGCTCCAGCTGCTTGAGCCCACACACCTGCCCCACCCGGCACGGCTCCGGCTGCTGAGCCCACACACCTGCCCCACCCGGCACGGCTCCAGCTGCTTGAGCCCACACACCTGCCCCACCCGGCACGGGCTCCGGCTGCTGAGCCCGCGCACCTGCCCCACCGGTACCTACCCTCCTCTCCACTTGTCTCATCACACTCGGGCTCAGGTTGGGGCCACTGGAAATTTGGCAAAAAGGCACCTTCGTACAACTTCATCAGATCCATCAGGGGCAGCTCAGCTGGGAAGAGTGCAGGAAGAAGGTCAGTTATGGCGACTCGCTCCAGCGAGCCCTGCAGGAAGGAGGCACGCACACCTTCACTGCCACACAAGACGGCACGCGTGGCAGCAGAGGCTGCCTCTGTTACCTGACACACTTGGCACCACAGCGTCTCTGATTTCTGAGCTTTTCAGATTTTGAAAGATCTGCATAGACTTTACCACCACCTGAGCATCCCTAAATCAGAAAATCTGAAGCCCCAAATCTGAAACATTTTAAGCATCATTTCCATGGTGCTTAAAAAATTTTGTATTTCAAAGCATTTCGGATTTCATATTTTCAGATTAGGGATATCAAAACCTACAATTTCTAAAAGCATATTTATTTTTTTCTAAAAACTAAGAGGGTTGCCATTACTGACACAAAGTCTAAATATTTTCTTCATAAAGTAGAATGAAAATCTTTGAAATACAATGAGAAAACAATTTGCATTCATAAAAGAACATGACTTTTTTTCCGAAATCATCTAATAAATGTATAGTAACACCCATAAATAAAAATACAGCTGGGCATGGTGGTATACCCCAATAATGCCAGCCAGACAGGAGGATTGCACATTTGAGACCAGCCCAAGCAATTTAACACAATCCTGCCTCAAAATTTAAAAAAGGGCTGGGGTGTAGCTTCAGCAGTAGAGCACTTGCCTAGTATGTGCAAGGCCCTAGGTTCAGTACCCAGCACAAGAAAAAAATAATGAAACCATTATTTTTGGTAGAAAATACCAGATGATTATGGAAAATAGCAGATGATTATGATACATTAAAACACCAGCAGTTAAATAAAAATATAAAAGAAAAAAAGTTCATAAAGTATGGCAAAAGATCAAAGCTTCCTTACACTCACCCTAACTGCTTGAAAAAAATCACCACACCAAAAGCCTGATCACCACTGGTAAAGGGGGATTAGATGCTTTACACAAAAAAACACACAGCAGGGCGGACTCTGGGCACCTCTAGAAACCAGAAGCGCACGGCCAGCTGTCCAAACCAGTGACCATCTCAAAACCACACCACTGCAGAAATATGTGCACAGACCCTGAGTGCTGCTAGGGTGGGAGAGAGTGGCCTCCTTTTTCTGGACACCAATATAGGAAGCTAAAGAGCTTTAAAACCTGGTACCCTTGAGATCATCTCATGTTTCCCACAGAAGGATTGAAAGCCTGGACCCAGGTCTGTGTTCAAAGCGCCACACACTGCTATCTCTGCTAGGGGATGATGATGTTCAGGGCCAGCGACAGTGTGTCTGAGTGCACACTGCACACTGACAGTTATGGACAGCACAACAGGTCACACCAAGTGCCCAGGACCCACTGCAGCTCGGCCCAGCTGAGACAGTAAGGCAGGAGTCTCCCTGAATCCTTCTGTCCATGATTTAAAGTGCTCATGGCCTGGAGTGGCAGGCAGATACGAGACAAAGCCAAGTGAGGTCAAACAGGAGCTGCGGGCTCAAGGTGGGAGACTTGGTCCTTGAGAGGTGTGTCTTCCGCATCTCAGTGTGTCTGAGTGCTTGCCTAGCACATCACATGGCGGCCGTGGGGTAGGAGTGACTGCAAGAGCCATGTGGGACCCCTCGGGGTCTGAGGTGTGGCCTAACAGCAACAGCCTCTGGGTGCATAAACTAGAAGCTTCAACATCAGGCCCCATTTAATAAAGTCATAGCACACCAATAAAATAGATCGGAAAAGCTGGGCGCGGTGGCACACACCTGTAATCCCAGCACTTTGGGAGGCTGAGGCAGGAGGACCATGAGTTCAAAGCCAGCCTCAGCAATGGCGAGGCGCTAAGCAACTCAGTGAGACCCTGTCTCTACATAAAACACAAAACAGGGCTGGGGGTGTGGCTCAGTGGTCGAGTGCCCCTGAGTTCATTCCCTGGTACCAAAAAAAAAAAAATCCACACATGGAATTGCCAGGCACACCCTATGAAGTTATGTTTAAAGAAATAAGAGACAATGAAGGTGTGAACAAAGGTGGGGTTGGGGTGCCATTCAGTGGCAGGCACAGGCCCTGGGTTACCCTACACCACCAAGAAAGAACAGTGTCTGCCAACAACTGTGCTAGTAGAATGTGAAACTCAGTGGACACGATGGCATGGACTGGGAGAGCTCAGAACAGCTCACAAAACAGAGCGTCCAGTGGAAATGGGCAGAAAGAGCAGGGGAAATGTGCCCACCACCACGACAGGAACAGACTCAGCCTGCAGGCCAGGGGACAACACACCGGCGAGGACGCTGCGGAGCAGAGCCCGCCACCAGCAGGCTCCACACAGGGACACGTGCAGCACTGCACCGGGAACTCGGCCTGCGCCATGGTGAGGAGCGAGGGCGCACGGGACGGCCTGGAGGAGCTGCCGCTGGAGTGCAGAGCAGCAGGAGCAGGAGCGGTGAGCCCACCACCGTCCCAGGGCAGCAGTGTCGAGGGAGGCACGCACCCCACCTCCTGTGTCCAGAAACCCAGGAGCTCATGGGAGCGCCACAGGCCGACACAGAAATACGAGGGGAAACCGGAAGATACTTCCAACTGAGGAAGAAGACCAGAAGTCAGGTCTTTGCACCTTTATGTTAAGAAGTAATAAAAACTGGTGAGTTAATGATCCACCTCAAGAAATTAGAAGAACACAAGAGTAAAAACAAAACATAGAAGAGCGGGGCACAGGTGCACACCCGTGATCCCAGGTGCTTTGGAGGCAGGGGCAGGAGGATCATGAGTTCCAGGCCTGCCAGGAGACTAGAAAATAAGGCAAAGAAGGGCTGAGGATGAAGCTCAGTGGGAGAACACCCCGGATTCAAGATCCAGTAATCAAAGAAATAAAAAATACTAAGAGCAGAAAACGGCAAAACAGGAAACAAAGTGTGGAGAGCGGTGACAGATCGGGGAGCAGTGACAGGCTGGGGTTCCTGATGACCTCACGGCTGTGGCCTGCCCGGTGCCTGGGAGAGCTCCTGTGCAAGGCTGCAGGACGCCCGGCTGCTGTGCTGAGGCCTGCATGAGGAGGCTCTGCGCTCAAGTCTCAGCCTGGACCTCGATCTCAGGCGTAGGGCTCCTGGGAAGAGAGGAACCCCTGCCTGACAGCACAATGCTTCTCAGCCCCACTGCTCCCGAGCCTGCGCCTTAGCAGTGACTCTAAACAAGGGACTTCCTTGACCATTGCACAAAGTTGCGACACCGCCCACCGCAGCTATGGGCTGCACTGTGGGAGAGCTGTGTGAATGCTTGAGTTCTGTGACTTCCCTGGGCACGAGGAAGAGCGTGCGCAGTCTTTAACCTGACGACAAGACACGCAGGCTGTGCATGACCTTAGACCTGCTCCTCCATCAGAGCAGAGCGCCACCCAACCCCAGCGTCACCTCCAGACCATCTGCATGCGAGTTTCATGTTTCCTGTTCCCCCTCACCCCTTAACGGAACCTGCTGGAGTGGCCATGCTGGTCGAGGTACAGGTGAGGACATGGACAGACCTGGGCAGAGCGCTCAGGAAAACAGGGCAGAGCCTCGGGACAAACAGCAGGTCTGCCTAGACCGAGCCACTGAGTGTCCGACAGTGTCCCTCGGAGGTAACTAGGAAGGACAAACAGAGCCCTGCACTGTCCCCCAACCACCTATGCCAGTGCATCCCCCGCACTCCGTCGCACAGCCAGGTTGGCCTGCAGCTTGCGCATGGCGGCCTGGGACGCTGAACAGGGCCTGGCAGGAAGTCGAGCAGCAGGCATGAGGCACTGCAGGTGTGGCCACACATGAACGAGCCACAGTGACTGCACCCAGGCAGAACACCACCAACTGAGTCAGGCAAGAAATGTACACAGGAAGCACGAGGCCCACAGATGGCGGAAACACGGTCTGAAAGGACAAAGTGATGCCCTGGTAACAGCCCCTGCCGCAATCCCACATGCAGGGCCCAAGGGGGACCCAGGAACACTGTCATCATGCCCTCCCAACAGTGGCAGCCAAGAGCAGGGTGCCCAGCAGGCCAGAACCATGAGGGAGACGTCCGGGGAACACAGGCAGCCTGACCACTATCCCAGGTGGGCAGCAGCAGACAGATCTGCATCCCTCCCGCTCAGGAGAGACTAGGGAAGGAGCTCGGCCAAGCTGCTGCACGTGAGATCATGTCCACACCTGCAATTCCAGAACCTGGGAGGCTGCAGCAGGATCCGAGTCAGCCTGGCACACAAGCAATACTCAGTCTCAAAATGACGTGAAAAGCGCTGGCGAAGGTGCATGTAGCTCTGTGGCAGAGCAGCCTGGATTCAATCCCCAATATAAAAAATGATAACAAAAATTAGAAGTAGTGCCCAGAAGGCTGGGCACGGTGGCCCACGCCTGTAACCCCAGCACTTTGGGAGGCTGAGGCAGGAGGATCATGAGTTCAAAGCCAGCCTCAGCAATGGCGAGGGGCTAAGCAACTCAGTGAGACCCTGTCTCTACATAAAACACAAAATAGGGCTGGGGATGTGGCTCAGTGGTCGAGTGCCCCTGAGTTCAATCCCTGGTACCAAAAAAAAAAAGTAGTAGTAGTGCCCAGAATTCATAAAGAACATGCACAAGTCAATAAGGAAAAGAAAATCCAGGACTAAAATGAGACACAGACAGAGGCAAAACCCCATGAGAAGAGGCTCCTCACCAGCTACCTCAGAACCCTGCTCAAGACCCCAGGAAAACCTCCAGGGCGGTCTGCACAGCGTCCTGGGTGCGACGCACGAACAGCCACTCTCCACAGGGGCTGTGCAGCGGCAGGTGGAGCAAGCCTGAGGAGCCCTGCCGCCCTGGGCGCCGAGTGTCTCGTGCCACGCCCAGGGGAGAGAACACCACAGCAGCCCGCCCACCACTCAGAAGTGACCCTGCCGACACGCCGAGCACCCTGGGGCACGACTGACGCCCTTGAAGCCACACGTGACAGGCCAAGCGGGAAGGCAGAGCGCAACCCCACCACGACGAGCCATGGGCAGTGGCAGTGGGGACAGGAGCCCATGTGAGCAGCCCCACGGTGGATGGCGGCAGGGCCCAGAGCTGTCCTTGTGAACAAGGTGATGCCTGGCGATGTTGGGCTGTGTCCTGTTACTCTGTGTCTGACGGGTCGTTTCTGAACGCACTTGTGCCGAGCGCTTGCCTCCAGGTGCGAAGCCCTGGGTTCAATTCCCAACACCACAAAAAACACTAGCCTCTTGACAGAAGAGGCTTCTTCCCCTCAAGACTACCTGCAATCTCCCTTCAATGTGTACCTGTCTTCCTAAATAAACCACTGTGCCTCAATAAAAAAGAAAAAGAAATATTTTTAAAAAACGTTGTGTGCCTATCCAATGTCTAGTAAGTGCAATCTGAAGTCAGATGACAGAAGCCCACCTTCTTTGGCCAGGTTGGACAGTTCTGTGTGGTGGTCCACAAGCCCTTCATGCGCCTCCTCCTCTTCAATGGTCTCCTCTTCATCTTCCACTGAAATGGGCATCACCAGAGGTCAGGGACAGGCTGGGCTCCCTGGGAGCGCCTGAACATCCCTCACTGAACTGCGAGCCTTGCTACTAAAGAAACTGCGAGTGGGCAGGGAGCCTCCTGGCCAGCCCTGGACTGCCACCCACTGCAGAGGTAAGCAAGGAGCATGCCCTCCTCTCCGTCTTGGGCGTCAGTGAAGCCCTCCTTCCTCATACAGCAGGCGTTGCTCAGGCCACAGAGACTGCTATCAACTGCAGAGAGATCCACAGGCATGCAGCCCAGCCCCAAGCTCTTAACTCGTGCCCAGGAGGGCAACGCCCAGCCTCACCCTCTCAGCTCTCCTGCGCCCTGATGCCACCAGCTCAGACTGGCTCCACCCTTCACGCTGCCCCTCGAGCCCAGCCCCTCTTGTCCTGGCAGATTAGAGCCAGCGACGTCCCAGCAACAAAGCCCTCCAGCATGGGTCTCCCTCCACCGGGGCCTGGCCCCGCCCTGCACCGCCCTCCCCCAGCAGCTCGGCAGGCTCCTTCCGGTGAACACTCACGCACGTCCTGCCTCTGTCCTATGTGCAAACAGCACCAACAATTTGACGCCTCCCCCATCCACAGTCACTCCTCACCGCCCTCACTTCTCGACCGTCCACCAAGGCTGCCCACAGTTGAGAGCTGTAGGAGCCGCCTGCCCAGTGGAGCGGCTGGGCAGGCTCGGCCTTAGGACTGGGCGTGGGATGAAGAGGCAGAGGGCGGTAGGGCCTGAGAGCACTACCAAGTAGCCAGCACTGGGCATGCACCCAGGCCCCCAGCTCCCCTGAGCCACGGTCACCTGCTTCTGTCACTCATAGCAGAACATAACCCTGACTGCATCAACACTATGGCCAAACTCTCCCTGCCGATTTCAAATAAGAATCGATATACACCAGAGCATCAAACTTTAAGATCTATCAACTGCCCACTGGCTTTAAATCTTTAAAATCTGGAGATGCTCACACAGCTGGGCCAGTCAAGCCAGCAGCCCGCACTGCGCTGAAGCCAGAGGCGCACTGGCCCAGCAGGGGCACCCGCTCAGACAGGCTTCTGCAAACACCTCATTCCTGCAAACAGGTCAGAAGCCGGCCCCAGACTGCCCAGCTCACTCACACCTGGTGGCCACACTGATTTTGCTCTGCATTAGGTGCTAATGTCTGAACACTGCAAGAGTGCCTCAAAGGAGCCTGCAGCTGGCAACAGTCACCAAGGACCGCAGGCAGCAGGCACACCTGACTGCAACCTGACATGTCTACCCTGGCGCACCAGGGCCACCCTCGAGGACAGGCACTCAGATGTGCCATCTGAGCAAGTGGCCGCAAGACCCTCTAAATGCATGTGGGTCGCCAAACCGCACAGTCAGACACCACCATGGACTCCACCTCACACTCCAGCACACCAGGAGGCTCCTGGGTGAACGTGAGGTTGGACTTCGCAACCAGCTCACTAGGGCGAGGCAGCACCAAGTGTGAGCCCCGCCTGCCATCAGCCCAGAGCCTGCAGACACGCAGCACCGAGGGCCAGCGACAGACCTTCATCATCAGTCAAAGAGGTGCTGGCTTTTCTTTTCCTTCCAGGTACTCCCGAGTCCTGAAACAGAACAGAGTTACAAACATGGGATCTGGAGTGGCAGAGGGGAAGCCAGGCGGAAATGTCTGTTCTGCACATGCCCACAAGGACGGCAGAAGCCCTGGCACAGCTAGCTGCCCATCCTTGACCACCAGCACAGCAGAGGCACTGAGCAGAGGCAGACTGAGGGTGCAAATCACCAGTGCATCTTCCCAAGTGGCCGAGGGGACCCCATGAGAGACCAGGGCTGTGAGTGCCGTTCGTTCTCAAAGGAGGCTGACTTAGAATCGAGGGACCAGTACTCGTGACCAGCAAGCCCCTCCCAAGGGATACGGACGGCTCCCCGGCACTAGAACACCGCATCCTCTCCACTCTGCTCTGTCCCTTCTCCCACAGTGCAACAGCAAACCCGAACCTACCAGGAAGTGCTCAGGCAATGCGTCACAGCCCGTAGGTCTTGACTCCTTCCCTGAGGAGGCAAGCGGTATGGTTAGCTTTCACCAAAGTTGTGGAGAAACCGGGTCCTCACTTGGCCAGCGCGGCTCTGCGTGTGTGAGCTGTGCTCCTCCGTCCTTGTGACCCCAGACAGACCCTCACAGGTCTGTGACCTTTGGCAGTGGTCACCTCTGGGATTCAGCTTCCAGTAACGAGAAGCGTATGCACACCCCCAGGGTCTGCCCAAGCACCCTGGGAGAGCAGAGACGGTGCATGCAGCCTGCACCAGGTTCTGGCACGTGCCCAGGTGCCCAAAGCCCAGGGAAGCTACTGCAGAGATGGCTGCAGGAAGGACAATGCAGAGGCACAGCCTGGCAGACACTCGGTGAGTCCACCACCCTGTCCAGGAACTGATGGCAGCATTGGGTGCGAGACCTCAGTTCTGAGTGTCCGGAGCCGACCAGCCTGGGGGAATTGGCTCACATTAGCACATCTCAAAAGAACCGAGATAAAAAGCCAGACTGGCTACACAAAGAACGTAACAACCAGGAAGACCAGATGTGCACAAGTGGTCTCCAAACAACCCTCCCTGGTGGCTCTGCGGTAGGCCATGACACCCCAAAGCTGCCTGGCGAACAGAGGATGAGAGTAAAGTACAGCAGAAGCAGCATTCAGGGCTCCCCAGGGGCTGGGGTGAGGCGGGGCTCGCCGTGCTGAGCAAGCCTGCTGTCACGAGCCAAGCTCCCAGCCCGGGAAGGCTTTTCAAGAGTGTCTCACCTCTCCTGGAAATCCTCTGCAAGTTTAAGGCCTTTTTCCTCCTTTCTTCTAATTCTACTTGTAGTTTTATTTCCACAACCTAAATACAAAGAAATAAATACACCACTTACTAAGGATATAAAATTACAGAATTTCTATACATAAAACATTAAAACTTATGCACATAAATAAAAGCAGTTATCCAGCCTCATTTCACGTTACTTTGTAAAAAATTCAGTTTGATGCTTTTACTTTTTTGTTTGTTTGTTTATTTTTGTACTGGAGATTGAACTCAGGGGCACTCGACCACTGAGCCGCATCCCCAGCCCTATTTTGTGTTTTATGTAGAGACAGAGGGTCTCACTGAGTTGCTTAGCGCCTCGCCATTGCTGAGGCTGGCTTTGAACTCGCGATTCTCCTGTCTCAGCCTCCCTAAGTGCTGGGATTACAGGCTTGAGCCACCGCACTTGGCTTACATTTGTTTTGTGTCTAGCTCTATCCTGCCCAAATTCTACTGGGTGGTGAGAGAAAACATGCTTAGAAGACGTGTGTGTGAACACCCACTCTGGAGGAAGCTGCCTCTAGCGGCTCCTGCTGTGAGCCCCGAGTTCCGGGGTCAAGACCAGCACAGAAACAGGAAGAGGTCCAGCAAGCCCAGCGGGCCAACCATGGCATGGGGGCTGCAGGCCTCCAGGCCTGTCCCACAGCAGACGGCCCTGGGCTCAGACTCAGCGACGCCAGGCACACCAGGGTTCCAGGGTCACCTGTCCAATATTTGACCAGAAGTACTCTATCTCCCGGGCAGCTGAGGCGGCGATGCGCCTCAGCCTGTCCTGCTCTTCTTTCTTCCCTCTTTGCTCCTGAAGCTTCTTTTCTTCATGATGGCGTGCCACGGTCCTGACAAGCTGGTAAATAAAAGTTTGACAGTTTTACTTCTGCTCTGTGTCATGTAAGGAGCAAAGAAATATTTACATTTTTAAGACACTCTTCTGCCAAGACACATCTACACTTGCAGAGTTTGGCAGGAGACACTGGTATAAGCAAAACCCACCACAGACTTCCTGCCTGGCTTCCCTAGAAAGTGCTGTTTTACTGAACACACACTGATTTCCTCCCACACGGGGCACACGGCACCGCAGTCCCCCTTCCCATGGCACATGATCGGTGCCTTCCTTTCACCACACACAAATCAGAATCATACTTTTCTGTATGTTTGGCATCAGGGATTGAACCCAAGGGCACTTGACCACTGAGCCACATCCCCGCCCCTTTTTACTTTAAATCTTGAGACAGGGTGTCACTGAGTCTCTGAGGCTGGGCTGGGGCTTGCAGCCCTGCCTCGGCCATCGGGACCACAGGCGTGGCCACTGTGCCAGGACAGAGTCGCTGCTGGCAAGCTGCCAGGCACCTCCAGGCAAGAGAGTGCCCGTCACCGCTGGGTCAGAGCTGCCACACTGCAGGGGCCAGCTGTGCTCCAGAAGCTGCTGCTCTGCCAGCTGCAGCCCTGGGGCAGTGAGGAGAAGCGAGGGGCGCACACCCAAGGCACCAGCATCCACATGCTGTCCAGCCAATGCCCACACATCCAGTCCATGCGAGTGTCCGCCTGTGTGGGACCTTTTTCCACGTGAAGAAACAGTGCTATGGGACGTGGGGGCTTTTTCTGCAACACCCATGGACAAGACGTGAGGCCCTTCATCCTCAGAGCCCCTCTCCCGCTTGCAGCAGCCCTGCCCTTCCTAACCCAAGGGGGAGGTGACAGAGCAGGGCAAAGGTCAAGCTCAGCCCTCAGTGGAGGAAGGCAAGAGGCCACGCCCAGCCACGACGAGTGGCCCACAACACCACAGGACAGAGGCCTCAGCTGCTCACGCAACGAGGACAGCCCAGGTGTCCCAGGCACCAGGCACCTGCTGTGCCCTTCTACAGCCGGCAGCCACACTCCAGAGTCTCCCAAGATCCAACAGGCCGCTGTGCAGACTAGGGGACACGCCCAAAGGCCACGCCGCGATGCACAGGGCAGGCAGTCGTGAAGCCCTGACACACCCGGCCACCATCCACCAAGGCCTGCTGCCTCGGGCTCTCAGCACCTAGGCTCCCTGATCAGCCCTGGATCTGGGGTGCTGGAGGCACCCTATATCCAACTACCAGGCAAAACTAGAAGAAAAGGAACCCAAGCTCCACACCAGAACCACGGCAGAGGACGTGCCTCTTCTGACAGCCCCTGCGGAAGCTGAGGACGCCATCTCAGTTACCGTGCCACAGCGCACAAGGCTTCTCCCAGGCAGGACGAGCAGGAGCCTTCGGAGACTTGTCTAAGGCGGCCCACTGACTACAGTTCTTTGAATTCCAGCCACTATCAAAGGACCCACCTTCTTGGCAGCAGCCAACTTCCACCTCCGCTCCTGGGCAAAGTCCGTGGCCATCCACTGCATCTCCTCCAGCAGGTAGTCCCAGTGAGATTTTGGGCGTGGGGCCTCCTGCAGTTTCGGCAGCCGTCTCAGGGACCACAAGCCTTCTTTCCTTAAATCTGCTATACGCTGATGGATATGGTTTTCCTGTAAGGGGCGTGGCACAGGGGAGGCAAGGGGTGGCACGTAATTACTAAAGTGTATTCCATTCACTCAGACCCCAAATACTTGAAACCCTACCATGTGAAAGACTCAGGGAGAGAAACCTCCAGGAGGCTAGAGTCTAAGACAAGCCCTACACACAGGTCACAATGGCTCTAGGCGAGCACAGAGAGCTTGTGACTCTGCAGGGAGCCTCAGTGAAGCTGGGGCAGCAGTCTCACCATTACAGCACAGCAGCCCTGCGCAGGGCTGGAATGCCCACTGCACCCGACCTGGGTTCTGTCTCAGCTGCAAAAACCAAAAAAACTAACAAACAAAAAACCCCCAAAAATCTATAAAAGACTCAATGTTCATACCGAAGTGTTAACAAGGGAACGACATGGCCCCTGGAACTCGCTTCAACAGTCAGGAAGGGGGAGGAACACGGAGCAAGACAGGCCCACAGAGGACAACTGAAGCCAGAGGTAACGGGAGTGCTGGGGTCAGTCACTCGGACTACTCTGACACACGCTTTTTTCACTTCCAGCGAGGCTGAGCAAACATGCAGTCATCCAACAAGAACAGGTACCGTGGGGGGCGTGGCTTGTGTTGGAGGCTTGCACAGAACTGTGTGAGGCCCAGACCCAATTCCTAGCACCAAGAGATTTTTTGAAAAAAGGATCGATCACTAGGGTTGGGGATGTAGCTCTAATAGTAGGGTGTGTGTTCAGCATGTGTGAAGCCTTGAGCCCTGGATCCGATCCTCAGCATAGTGAAAAGAAAGAAAGAAAGATCCATGCTCAGTGCTGGGCAGTGCTGCTTGAGGACAGGCCCAGCACTCACACTGTCAGCCACAGCTGCCAGCCAGCAGCCAGGGGCTGTCACTGCGCCACAAGGAACAGACCCTCTGTGAGCCTGCCTCCACCAGAAGTCACTCCACCACTTGGTTCTCAGGTTTCTAATGACCACAGCCATGGGCCACTGTCCTCACCACCGTATGCTTAGCTTTAAGTATCACATCCTTAAAAATGAAAGCCAGTGTGAGCCTCATGGTACAGGCGGAGGCAGGTGGCCGTGCCTGTGGTGCGGCTCTCCAGGTTGTGGCGGGAGGATCACAAGCCCAGGAGCCTGGTCAGCCTGGGCCTTGGCGAGGGAGGCGTAGACCAAGGAGCAGGCAAGCAGGCAGCACGCCTCACACTGCCGAGCCGCTCACCAGCGTTATCTGTTCGGCCAGCCTGTCCTGCGCGCTGTCCTGAGATGCGGTCGCATTCTGAGCAGGGCTCTGCGGTTTGGGGGGCGCTGATGCCGCCACCCCGGGAGAGCGGGACGTGACTGGAGATAGTGCCTTGCTGCTTGCTGAGGAGGGTCTGCTCACCGGCGAGGACCGAGCAGGCGAGGGCCCTGGGCCTGCAGCGCTCACTGGCGTGAGTGACGAGGAAGCACTGGGCAGAGGACGCTGGCAGGGCTGGGCAGAGTCCAGGGCGGGCCTGGTCGGAGCCACCGTCTAGAGGCAAAGGACAGCAGGGGCAAGACAAGGCTTCAGGACCCCCAGAGCCCAAGCCAGAGACCAGGCCAGCAGAGGCCAGTGCACAGCTGTTCACAGGCCAGTCCTGCCAGACGGGGGCACCCTGGAGCACTGCCTCCAAGGGACCTGAAGAGCTGGCCTCGTGAGCGCCCTGGGGAGCAGCCCGAGCACCCCTCCCCCTCGCGGAGCTCTCCGCTCTGCTGTTTTCTTTCGCCTCTGGCTGTTGAGTTACTTTTCACGAGGCTCCACCGTGCAGGCCTTTCCTAGTCGTAAGACGCCACACCTCACCTCGCCCCTCTTGCTTCTGAAGAGCACGCTAACTCCACTCTGCTGTGCCTGCCTCAGCCCAGCAGGAGCCCCACCAAGCGGGAGGCGCCCAGAGGAGGACTGAGGAAAGGGCACAGATGGACACACAGGCAGGACCACGAGAAGGGCAGCATCCCAGAGCAAGTAACGGCCCTGCGGCATGGCCCTGGATGAAGCCTGCCCGGCTGGGAAGCCAGTTTGTTGCACACTTTGGGGACAGAGCTTCACTGGGGCACAGCCACATGGGTGCACCTAGAGCTGTCTGGGCTGCGTCTGCATCTCAGCGGCAGAGTTCAGTGACTGGTGGCAACTGAATGGCCATCAAAGCCAAGGCACTGAGCAGCTGCCCCTCTGAAGGCAGGCTGGCCAACGCCAGCCCACCTGCGAGCAGTGGGTTTCTGCAAGTGTAGAGCTTCTCAAGGTCCTTTCCGCGGCTGAGCTCTCCACCCACAGGCAGGGAGATCACCCAAGAAAGCCACGTGCTGCTCTAAGCCAGGGTGTGATCCAGGAGAGAAGGAAATCATCGCCACGAAAACCTCAGGGAAGCGATGGCCTGGCAGAGCTCAGCTGTGCTGGGGAAGGTCCACATGGCGGCACCGCCACAGCCCCTACCGCCCAGCCACTCAGCCCCTCCACCAGTGAAACAAGGCTGACAAGGCTGCTTCTCAGGGCTGCAGGGCGGAGAAAAAACCGTGCCAATGCCATCCCTGCCACAGGGCCTGCCACCTCGCCTCCCGGGGACATGCAAGTGGTAGCTGTCACTCAACGTAACTTCCACTCTGTTATTACGTCCTGCAGACTCCGGCACAGACAATGAGAACTGGAACTCCAACCCCCCGGGACACACCCTGGTTAACGAAGAGGGCAGATCCTGACACCAGCAGAGAGACGGGGCGAAGCTGGGGCCCTCGAGAGCTCGCCCTGAGAACCAAAGCCAGGTTACTGAAACACCCTGAGCATGCTCCTGCTGGGACTGGTCAGCAGAAGAGGGGCTGGTCAAGCCAGGCACGTCAGGGACGGCTACACAAACTCACAGAGCACGGCACCCAAAACAGGAAGAGCCCCCTAGAAGCAGCCTGGTAGAGAGTCAAGGGCACGGTTTTGCCCTCAGATGGGAATTAGTCAAGCTATATAACCTGGGGCCAGCCCCCAAAATCCCAAGATTGGTCAAACTGGTCACCGACCATCTGAGAGTCAGAAGGCAGATCAAGTAGGACATGGACACACACCCCTGGCGTCAACTGTGGACGCTCCCTGTACTGAGTGTCAATGACCACACTTTCTGTTACTTTAACCATGACTACTGCTGCAGAGCCAACTAAAACGACCTTGCAACTATCGGACTGACCCATTGTTCTAAGACAAACAGTGATGCTACCATTAAAAATGCACAGATTTCGGGCTGGGGACACAGCTCAGTTGGTAGAGTGCTTGCCCCTTATGCATAAGGCCCTGGGTTCAATCCCCAGCACCACAAAAATAAAAAACCAAAAATGCACAGATTTCGTGTACACACCACCCTGTCAAGTACACAGACTCAAACTGATGCTACAGACTGCGGTTCTTTTCTTCCACACCTAACAAAACTACAGATGTCCACAGAGTACCTGCGGCTGGGACGGAAGCTGAGCAGTCTGCATCTGTGCCTTCCCGGGCATCGCAGTGTGGAGGGCAGGCTGGGAGGGCTGTGGAGGAGGACCCGGGGGCTGGCTGGGCGGGGGGGCAGGGATAGAGACGCCGAGTGGCTGAGTCTTGGGTGGGACCTGGGTCTGCGTCTGGGCCTCCAGCACCTGCGGCTGCTGTGAGAACTGCAGTGTGGAGGGGAGGGAGGAGGTGGGGACGCTGGCCGGAGGCAGCCTCGCAGGCAGCTGTGGCGGCGGGGTGTGCAAGCTGGCGGCATTCTGCACGGGAGGCCCCGTTGAGGGGTCGTACTGCTGTTGGCTCTGCTTCTGTCCAGTGAGCTGTGCAGCCTGCGGGGTGGGGGGCATCCCTCCTGCAAAACAGAAAGACCCCACAGAACTGACCTCAGGGCCAGTGGTTCTCACCACTGGGTCACAGGGAGCATCCCCATGGCCTAGGCCCACTTGAACCCACCACAGGCAAACAGGAGCCAGCGTTCTACCAGGTCTAATGGCAGGACAGCACCCACAGAAGGAGAGCGGGGTGCTCAGCCTCTGCCAAGTCAGCACCGAGCCATGGCCGCACAGCCATCAGGGCAAGCAGGAGCAAGCACGGCCACTACGAGGGGTGTGGCCCCTGCGAGGGGCAAGCACAGGTATCCAGGCTTTGCACACTGCAGGGGAGGGCACTTAGACACTCCCGGCCCAGACCCTCCGCTGGACACACTCCCTTGCCTGCACAGTCTCGGCGGGGCAGGCCTCGGCTGTGCACGACCCCCCCAAATAGGAGCACGGGTCTCACACAGCTTACCTTGGACGGTTGGCATTAGCTGCTGCAGAGGGACGCCTGCACTCACCCCCGGGTGCTGGAAGACCACCCCTTGATGGCCCATTTCAAGTCGAGGTCTCTTGGACTGCTCTGGAATGATTTTCAAGAAAGGTGCCATTTCATGTAAAAATAAAACCAGAGAAATAACAGAAAAACAAGTGCAGGTGTTTAATATGCATTCAGACAGGGAGGCTTCCTATGCCACTGGGTCAGGTGATAGATACAGTTCGTTTTCATCACGAACTCGCCAATCCAGGGAAAGCGGTGCTGGGCCACGAGGCTGCACAGGACGGACAGAAGCCTGCACGCACGACAGTCGCGCATGGACGGACAGGGAGCCACAGCACAGTGCAGAGCTGCTGCACCTGGAGACACTGGGCAGCCCCACTCGAGCCAGAGGAGCCCATGCCCAAGAGACGAGCAGCGTGGTCCAGGTGGCCACCACGGACACAGAAGGCACACTGTGCAGGACAGGGGGCTGACACCCTGTGGCCTCCTGACGGGCAGTGCACTTCCAGGAGCTTTTCCTTCCAGTAGCCACAGACTCAAGACTGACACCGCGCCTCCGCCCAGCGTGCAACAGAGGGCGGCAGCCAGACACACACGCGTGGCTGAGACGTGCCCTGGGAGGAAGGGAGTGGCCACAGCATGAGGGGCTGCACGGCCACCAGAAGCCACAGGCGCGTGGCCTGCAGCAATGGCCCGTGGGGTCAGTCATCGTCACAGGACATGGTGTGCACACAAGCACATCTGAAGGTCTCAGAAAGACATGCGTGCAGGTGATGCTCGTGTGCACAGCATGCCTGTGAGAGCCTCACACCTCAGTCTCCCACAGAGAAGTCACCGTGGCGTCTAGCATCTGAAGAAAAAAATCAGTATAAAAAATGACAACCTCTCTCAGGTGCAGTGGCGCACACCTGTGATCCCAGCAGCTTTGGAGTCTGAGGCAGTAGGATTTCACAAGTGCAAGGCCAACCTCAGCAATTTAGTGAGGCCCTAAACAATTCAGAGGAGACCTTGTCTCAAAAAATAAAAAGGGCTGGGGGTGTGGCTCAGGAGTAAGTGCTCCTGGGTTCAGTCCTTGGTACCCCAAAAGAAAAAGACAACCTCAAAAGCAAATGGGGCTGCATTGAGCTGTGTGGTGACCTGCGTGTGCCGCGGACACCTAACCAACTGAGGCTTCCAGTCCAGGCACGGTGTCACATGACTCTTTTGTTACACTCAAGAATGACTTCAAAAGCAGACAGAAACTCACTGGAGTGCGTGCATGCGTGCCGCACGGCCACACTGCCTGTGCCAGGACATACCTGAAGGCGGCATCACCGGCTGCCTCTTGAACGGGTCCACCTCCATCGCACTGGCTGCTCCAGCGCCCAAACTCCCTGCCAGGGATTGCTGCTGAAAAACATGGGAGACAGTGAGACTCCGATCACACGTGAGAACCTCGAGAACGAACACAAACTAGAATTCTAGGCCACAGCCACCCACACACTGGCCCATGACCTCTCAACAAGAAGTGTGATCTACCCAGCGTCTTCCAAAACACACCTGGAATGTGCACCTGTGTGTAAGAAGTGTCTGAAGGTCCTAACTTACCTCTGGAGGAAAAAAGGACTTGTACAAGACACATCATTCTGGCTCTAAGTGGAACTTCAGATCACGCCTACCCACAGTCCCTGGGAAACTAGCTGGCTTTGCCTACCAGACCACACAAAGGCCAACCTGAGAACCTTGGTGTCAGCCGCACTGCTGCCCAACTCCTGCCAGACACCTGGCGGTGAGAGGGAGGGTGGGCAGTCTCCCTGGTGCAGAACCACAAGACTAGGCCCAGCAGCTACCTGGGACCTTCGAGATGACATCTGCAATAGTCCACACTACTTGTGTGCCTGTGTGAAGTGTGAGCGTGTTCACAAGATTAAATACAGCGATTCTGAGGCCAGTCTGGTTCCAGCCATCTGTCAGTGATGTTCTCGAAGCGTGAAGCTACGGACACAGAAGCCTTCAGTGGTTGCAGCGGGCGGGGAGAGGAGGGGGAAGACTGGGAGAATGTGGATCTGGGGCAGGGAAACCATCTTAAATGACGCCATGATGTATGTCACCAAGCCTCCGTGTGGCCCAAGTGAGCCCCGAGACACTCTGCACTCTGGGTGCCAAGGATGCGAGCCCTCGGGTGCTGACAGTGGGAGGCGGCGCCTCAGGCTGGCCCATGGCACAAGGCAGCAGGCTGGCCCGCCTGCCCCTGGGGCGCCTGCCTGCCCCCACAGACACAGCTGCCAGACACCAGCCCTGCTCCACCATGGAGGCCCTCGACACCAGTGCTAGAAGACCTCACAGAGCCACTGTGCAGCAGGAGGGGTCGCAGCGCCACGGCCACCAGAGCCCACACACGCTCACAGGCACACAGCCCATTTACACCTGGGCAGCGGGGGGCAGAGTGCATGGCAGGCACGGGAAGCCAAGAGGGGGAGAGAGGAAGGGCCCAACAACAGCGCTCGCCAGCGTTCTCTCTGTGGGCAGGTTACAGGTGACTTTTAAGTTTTGTGTGTACATTTTTCTAAGTTTTCCATAATGAATGTGGATTATTCACATAATCAAGGGTTTTTTGTTTTTTCTTTTCCTGATACTACAGACTAAACCCAGGGGCACTTTACCCTAAGCTACTTTCCTAGCCCTTTTTAAAATTTTGAGACAGGGTCTCACTAAATTGCAAAGGCTGGCCTCGAACTTGCAATCCTCCTGTCTCAGCTGCTCAAGTCACTGTGACCACAGGCACATACCACAGCATCCAGTCTGTTATTTTCTTTAAATATATTTTCAGTTGTCAGTGGATCTTTATTATTTATTTGCACGTGTTGCTGAGAAGCGAACCTCATGCCTCACACAAGCTAGGCAAGCGCTCTACCACTGAGCCACACCCCAGCCCCTACGTTACTTTTTATAAAGAAGCTGGTAAAGGATCCTTGTCCAGTCATGGCCAGTGCTTGCTAAGATCAAACACATTCCACACGATGCTGTGCTCTACAAGAAATGTGCAGCAAGGCAGAGAGGGCAGGTGGCTCGGATAGGGAAAGGAAAGAGGGTGTGGCCAGGCTTCCAGAGCGGGCCATGCCCAAAAGACAGACAGACGCCCGGGACGAAGGGCGACAGGCAGAACAGAAGACCGCGGCAGAGGCAGCCCACCTTCACCCGCTGACCTCTGCCTAGGTCTGACTCGAGTCCCGCAGCCTCACACCACATGTAGATGCAAGCAAAGGCCAGCGTGCAAGACTGAGACCTCAGGTGCCACCTGCATTGGAGGACAGCATCTGCATCTCTGTTCAGTGAAGTCAGCCAGGTATCAAAGAAAAACAACACATCCTCCTCAGAAGGATATAACAGAGCCCAGTGTTTCTACATGCCATTCACAATTCTCCAACATCTAACGCAAAGTTGCTCAAAAACACAAACACGTATGGAAACCTGAGCCACAAAACAATCAAAGGGCCTCCACCCGAAGCTGACCCACAAACTGGCAACAGCAGGCAGGGATTTAAAATAGCTTTGGTGGGTGTGCCAAGTACATAAAGAAAATATACCCTAACAATGGACAAAGCAGAAACCTAGATGGAAACACAGGACTTTACCAAGACTGCAGAGCTGAAGAATACCACATATGAAATAAAACCTCACAGGACGTGCTCAGGGGCAGTGTGTGGGTGCAGGACAGCCGGTGGGCCCTAGGCAGGTCCCAAAGAAAAGGAGTGGCTTGACTTCCAGGCTCACTGGGCTGCGATCACAGCATCCTCGAGAGCGCCAGAGCAATCCGAGGGCCACAAAAAGTCTTCCTGACAAACAGTGCCTCAGACTGGATATCCACGCCAAGAAGCCGGCAAAGTGGACTTCAATACAACCAGAAAGCTCAGCCAGCGCAGTGGCCACGCCTGTGATCCCAACAGCTCTGGAGGCAGAGGCAGGAGTATGCAGCACCAGGGGGCTCCACACAGCCACCGTGCTCAGCAGCCCTGCTCAAGGGCTCCCCGAAGAGCGCAAGCACACCACGCGCAAAACCCCGATTACAGGCACAGACGAGCACAGACACTGGCTGCAAACAGCAACTCACCTGAACCTGCATTCACACCTTCATGGAATGCTTAGCACAGCGCCCAAGGGTCTAGCAGTGCTTGGGCCAAACACAGGGTACTCATGATGCCCTCGACTCAAAAATGCTCCTCTTAAGACCTCTGCCTAACAGGACAGACAGAACCCCAAATCAGAGAATTGGCTTAGTGGACGGCAGCTCCTCAAAGCGATGGAGCATCAGCAGCCACTAAACAAAGACCTGCCACCAGGGAACGCAAGACGGGTGCAGGGGAGGCGAGGCCGGGAGGCAATGCCAGGTGGGGGCCCTGCAGCAACTGCTCCTGCTGGCCACAGGAAGATGACTAACAGGCGCTTTCTGCCCAGGTGCTTCCCTTCAAGCACACACCCACCTGCATTCTGTTTGCACCACACCGCTACACACAGCACTACCTGGAACCTTCCAGAAACAGAGATGTGCACATATGTGAATTGATTTCTAGTTTCATTAGTCAGTATACATCAGTGTGGCTATAAAGAATAAAACTCAGACTGAGATTTTTCCCCAAAGGAAAGGAAGGACATGTTTTTCATTTCAACTCTCTTCTAGTCCCTCAGATCCACTGGCATCTGTCTCCAAATCTACAATCAAAACGGAGACTCCTTGGTTTCTCTTTTGGTCTCTTAAATAGTTTTTATCATGAAATACATCATACATACAAAGTAAAATACGTGGGACTTTAAGAGCACTGTAAAACTGACCATAAACAGAGGGACACCGCTTCACCAGACAAGCCACTCTTGTGTACATCTGAACCCTCCCGTGCATGTCTGAGAGGGAAAGTGGGAGCACTTGACATACAGTGTAGAGGAGCAGTAGGTGATTCCCTGTGTCCACCTCCTGGCTGAGGAAATGAAGCACCACTCATGTGTGAGAGCTCCACGCCCTGCTTCCTGCCAAGGCACTCATCAGCAGAGCGTGTGACGAGTGCTCCCCGCAGAACCCTGCACACTGCTGGTGGACATGTGCAGGAACCCTACCACAGGGAAAGCACGGCCGAGCCTGGCATGGAGCCACTGGCGATCAAGCCGCCCTCTTGCAGCACCGGTGTCCCCAGGAAACTCAGCCAGCTCCCAGGGCAGGGCCCTGCAGCCGCATCCCCATGTGCACGGCCACACAACCACTGTCCACACTGCGAGGACACAGGAAGTGTGTGTGCACACACGTATCTAGTCACAAGAGGAAGCCTCACACATGTGACAACGGGGAGGGCCTGGGTGAGGTAGGAGCCAGAGCCGCCAAGCCCCGCCTGCTCTCCCGACCTGCTTGGGGCGAGGGAATGCGCACCCAGACAGGGCTCCGCAGAGGGCCAGGGCCAGGCAGCAGGGTCTCCTGAGCCCACAGTTTAGGGCCAGCCTGGGCAAGAGGGCAAGACCTTCCTCAAAGTGAGTCAAGGACAGGTTCTGGAGACTCAGGCGTAGCGCGGTGACTTGATTGCTAAGGGGAGTCCGCCTGAGGTGAGGCGTGCGCTAAATGCGTCACCTGAATGGGTCACGGAAGCCACTTCGCCACACCTGTGCCAAGCCACCACCTCTGAGGTGCTCCATACACAGCTCTGGCCCATGAGCCTATGACCGCGGAGGAAGCCCTGCTTGCGGCGTCTCGCCAGAGACTGGCCTCTGCTCCCACGGCACCTGGCCCTGAAGGGCGCTGCGTCTCCTCCTGCAACACTCCACCACGGGCTCTCGCCTCCACTGCTCACCTGGTCACACCCCTCTGCATGGATGCACACAGCCACCATCCACTGTCCTGCCAGGGGACCTTCCAGCTGTCCAGTTGAGGTCACTCACAAGCCATGCTGTGGGGAACGTCCCTGTCCATGTTCTGTGCATGAACACAGGAGCACCTCCAGGGCCGGCCGCCAGGTCAAAGGGCATGCCTGCTGCCTGCCCCTCCCAGGGCAGGCGGTATTCCCAAATGCCTAGCCCAAGCATCCTCCATGGCAAAGCCTCAGCCATGCTCCCTACCAAGCTCTGGTGAGCAGCCAGTACCTGCAGTGTCGACCTGCATGGCCAGCACCTGTGCAGGCCCTCTGTGACCTCCTCGTGCCACGGATCCCACACAACACACACCAACGCCAGCTACTGATCCCCACATTCCTCCCAATACCAGCAGGAAAGAGGCCCACTAACAAACCTCTGACAGTCTCCAATTTAAGATCCATCTTCAAACTCATTACAGCAGGTACATAAACAACAGAATTAAATTAATCATTCTCCACAAATAGGAATGAGAGCTCCTGGAGAAGTAGCTGCCTCCAGGGCTGGACAAGGGGCACACATGATGACTCTTAGCATTTTGAGCCACAGTGAGAGGGACATGTCACAAGACACTGGAGTTGGCTTGAAAGGGCACCAAGGGTCAAGTACAGACAAACCGAGCATCCGAGGAATCCGGAAGGGCTGGTGCCTGCAAGGAGCACAACATGGATGTCATGACCAGGCACAAGAGAGCACCTACACCCACCTACTGGGGGCTGAGGGTGTGTGATCCCAAGTTCCAGCCCAAGTGAGACCACTTCGAATAAAAAAAAAATAAAAATCTAAGGGGTGTAAAAATGAAAAAAAAAATAAAAATCTAGGGGCGTAGCTCAGTGGCAGAGCACTTGCCTAGCAAGCACCACCAGGAAAAAAAAGTAATATTTTGAATTAAAAAAAGAAGAGCAGGGTGACCGTCACATGGGTTCCCACACATGCGGACCCAGCTGACACCATCACCGGGGCCCACAGGCTCCCTGTTCCTCTAGTGTACCTTGGCTTGCAATTCACCATTTTCACAGACTAAAGATAAAACAAACCACATCACCAATATGTAAATAGCACTCAACAGACTTCAACATGCACAGGAACAAAGGGAATTCCCCTTCGCCTGATAAAGGACATCGACAAACCCACAGATCAGCTCCCACCCACGCATGGTGCAGGACAGGACACCCCCAAGAACAAGGCCGGCCAGGACACCACTCGCCACTCCCACCTAGCCCCAGGCTGGAGCCTCACCGGCCAAGACAGTGAGGATGAGGAGCAGAATGCACACAGGTCACACAGGAAGTCAGCCTGGCTCCGCACACAACAGGCTCTCCATGAGGAAACCCCAGGGAATCTGGATTTAAAAAGCCCTTTGTGAAACTAATAAACAAGTTTAACAAGATTGCAAAATATAGATTCAAATAATCAACTGTATTTCTATATACCTACAATGAACAGCTGGAATTGTGTTTCAAAGTTCTACTTATAAGACCACAAAAAAGACGAACAAGATGTACATGCAGGAGCAGCTGAAGAGCACGAAGCAGGGCAGAAGCAGAGACTTGAGTAAGCGCAGCCACCTGCCACTCGGCACCACGGCTCCACACTGCCGAACACCATTTCTCCACCCCCAGCCCCTGGCCAACGGATGCCCCGCCAAAACCCAGCAGAATGCCCCATGGATGCCAGCGGGCCGACTCTGAAGTTCACATGAAGAGGGAAAGCAGCAAGAACCAACACCATTTTGAAAAGCTGAAGAACACATGCCACCTGGCCCACAGGTGGCCACGGCAGCCAGGATGGCTGGCACTGCTAGCAGACCACGGCCAGCACAGGGTCCAGCAGCAGAGCCAGCACAAGGGGCCGTGCAGGCTCAGGGTGAGGACGACAAGAGCCACCCTGACCAACCAGGGTCGTCTGCTTGAGACATGGCACAGGCACAACACTATACTATGAACCTCTGCCCATCTGTCATGTCATATAGACCCTGACCCAAAATGGACCACAGAACCAGGGGCAGAGGCCACACACTTGTGATCTCAGGAGCTCAGGAGGCTGAGGCAGGAGAACTGCAAGTTCCAGGCCAGTCTTAGCAACTTAGTGAGACCTGGTCTCAAAATAAAATAAGAAGGGCTAAGGATGTAGCTCAGTGGTTAAGCACCCCTGGGTTTAACTCCTGCTACGAAAGAAAAGGAAAGAAGGAAAGAAGGAAAGAAAGAAGGATGGAAGGAAGGAAGGAAGGAAGGAAGGAAGGAAGATAAGAAAATGGATCACAGTTCTAAATTAGTAAAACTGTAAACCACACTCCCCCAAAAAAGAGAAAATCCTTGTGACCTTAGACTGAGCATGGAGTCCTTAGATATAACATCAGAAGCATAAGCAGTTTAAAAAAAAGTGATTACTTGCATTTCATTTGAATCTTCTGTTTTGTGTTACCAGGGACTAAACCCAGGGACACTTAACTACTGAGCCATATCCCCAGCCATTCATTTTTTTTTTATTCATTCTTTGATTTCTGTATTTAGAGACCAGGCCTTGCTAAGTTGCATAGGGCCTCACTAAGCTGCCGAGGCTGGCTCTGAACTTGTGATCCTCTCGCCTCAGCCGACTGAGCTGCTGGGATCACAGGTGTGGCCTGCATGCCCTGCATGTACTTCATCAGAATTTAAAACATTTATTCTGCAAAAGATACTGCTGAAAGAAGGAAAAGAACCATAGGACTGAAAAAAATTCGCAAGTCTTAGGTCTGACAAAAAATCTGACATCCATATCATACAAAGAACTTTCAAACACAACAATGAAACAGTTCAGTGAAAACATCTGAGCAGTGAACAGATACTCCACCAAAGACACACAAACAGCAAGACACAGGAAGGAAAGCCCTGCAGGCCAGTCAGCACGGCTAACACAGGAAAGTCTAAGCACCCTGGAGAAACAGGATGGTGACCCTCACACCCTGTGCTGGGAACACAAGACGGCACAGGCCCTCTGGAAAGGCTGGTAGTTCCTGTGAGGCTGGACGTACACTTAACACAGCCTGACTGCAAGGCATTTACGCAGATGAAGAGGAAGTCCACGCTCCCACTAAAGCTGTGTGCACGCCACCACGGCTCTGCTCATGCCCCCTAACACCTGTCATCCCCATGACCCAGGAGGCTGAGGCAGGAGAGTGCAGGTGAAGCCACTCAGGCAACTTGGAGAGACCCTGTCCCAAAAAAGGATAAATGTACATGCATACATCCCTAAAACGGAAGCACCCTCCTCAGGAGGCAGGTAAACCAAACAGGTAGGTCTACAAAGGAGTGCCCCTCAGCCACAGGGCACAGCAGGACACCACAGGCACCACCGGGGAGCTGGAGGACAGGGCCGGGACAAGGAGGGGCCTGGCCACGCAGGTCATGGGAACTGTTTGGTCCTCGACAGCCGTGCAGAGTAGACAAGTCCATGCATTTGTCAAGGCTTGCAGAATTAGGCCAAAAAAGTGAGTTTTACTGAATGTTATCAGAGTGAGTTTATATGGACAGAAACAAATACCCATGGTACTGACTGAAAGAAGCACCAAGTCTCAACGGACATAAAAACGGTGGAAAAAGCAGCTCCTCATTACCGTGGCCATCAACCACCACACACCAAAAGCCCCCTGGGAGCTTCACAGCAGTCACTGGTGTAGACAACCAGGGACGGGCAGGCATCGGCGGCGAGGTTCAAGGAGTCAGGTGTTCACACACCAAAAGTATCTTCCCTGTGCCTCTCCTTTTTCACAAGAAAAAGCCAGCAACTTCCATGGGGCGGGCCTGCACACGCCACCTCAGCAGTCAGGGACACGCCACACTTCCCTGGGGCCCTCTCAAACACACTTTGCTAGAGCTCGTCTGGCATGTGTGAGGCCTGGGCTCCACCCCAGCCCCACCAAAAAAACACAAATACATGACTGAACGTGACTCAAGGAAACCCTGCACAACCCCGTGCTCCCACACTGCACCCAACAGGCCGGTCTGCTCAGAACAGCACGGCCACAACACAGGCCAGCCCAGCCCACAGCGACTAGGAGGCCGCAGACTGAACACCCAGGGAGGTCGGGGTTGTAGCAGAGGGAGCTGGAAGGGCATCCTGGGGCAGGAGGTGGGATCCAGGTGTGAGTGGGGGCCCATGACAGCATTGGTCCACTGTGACGTCTCTCGTGACCATACGTGATGTGAGCGAGGTGACATCCTGACCTGCCAGGGGCTGGGGCATCAGGGCTAAAAGGCTGTGAGCCCGTGCTGCATACCATGACGGAACAGAAACTAAGCAGAGGCAGCAGGAAGCTGCCAGTCAGCAGCTGAGGGAATCTCAGGGGTTTCTGTGTGTCTAGTGCGACTTTCGTGTGTATCTGAGACTCTATCAAAAGTAAGAATAACGTAACAGAAAGCACCGCCGAGTGCAAAACAGCGTCAGGACCTACAGCTTGTTCCAAAAGCACTAGAGCCTGGCATATGGACCTGCTGTCATTCACTTGAGTCCACCCAGAAGCCCGTGGTCTCCATGATCTCAGGGGACTTCACCTCAGCATCCCTCTAGCTAAGGGAAACACCAAAGTTACCATTTGCCGAAGACGTTTTCTTGTTCTGTTTTGCACTGTTCTCAAAATACAGGTAAAAGACACGAGAAAGGACGAACATTGAAAACACAGCACACAGGGGTCCTGGGCACACAGACAGGACTGAGATTGGACATGCACGCTAAGAGCTACCACCACGCTGCAGTAAATGGGAGCAAGGCAGCAAGGTCTGGGCTGGCGTTCACTCATGCAACTTAATCTACAGCTGTGTATGCAGGAAGGCGTTTTTACTTTTAAAAAATAAGGAATGGGCTCTGGAAAAAAAAAAATGCCAAAGAGCACATAGTAAATTGAAGTTAAAATATCTGGATGAAAGAAACGTTTGGGATGAGACTACAATTTAGAACCATCGAAAAGTACCTGAGGCAGCTGCTGCTGGGATGAAAAAGCAGCAGACACATTTGGCGGAAGCTGGGTTGCTATAGCAACAGGAGTCCCAGTCTGCCCATCCTTGCCTGTCACAACCTTTACCTGAGAGAAATATTTTGAGAAAAAAAGGCAACATAATTTTTAAGACTGCTTAGAATTCCATTAGAATTTCATTGCTGACAGCTCACTGACTCAGGTGATTAAAATACTTTTGCATCAAATCCTGTAAAGGACACTAAGCTGACTGAGAGATGTGCCACATCACCACCCAGTGACCACTGATGCTCAGCAGCACCAGTCCAGGTCACAGACGCATCCTAGGTTCTGCAACCCCAGACTCTGAAGTGGAAGTGGCAACAGACTCAAGTGACGAAGTCCTGCGGCTTCTCTGGCCGTCCACACCACAGCACTGCTACTGACACGTGGTCCCATGGCAAAAGTCCTCGGTGGCAGCAGGCTGTGGAGGGCTGAGCTCTCACGTACAGTGCAGGGGACCGGCTTACAGACAACAGTGGCATACAAACAGAGAACTGGACTTCACTGCCTCGTGGCAACAGAGGTGAAACCCTCGGAATAACGTAGACCTTCTGGAAAACAAGAACGGTCCATCCCAGGAAGGGCGCCAGAGAAGACAGATGGCAGAGCCACACAGACACATCCACAGAGCCAGAGGACGTGGGCACAGAGCCGAGCTTGGGTTCACCACAAGCTGGTTTCTTTGCAGAAGGGCTGACAAAGGTCTGAGTTATAGTTTCACAAAACGAAACAAGCCCCGCACACAGTGCACACTGCGCAACACGAAGGCACAAAGTACAGTGCATCACAGGACAATCGCCACCTGGTGACACAGAGACCTCGGGGACCGTGGTGGCAAGGGGTTGACTGTGCACCTGTGCTAGGTGCCCAAAAAGTATATCGTCTACAAAAGATTCTATCCTAAATATCACTCAATAGGTATTTGCAAAAGTGCATTTAAAATATGATCTCAAAAATAAGACTACATATGAAAACTGAAAAAAGTCTCGATAGTGTTTTGCCACAATAGCTGTATTTTAATCATGGAGATCCCACGAAAACATATCCAGTGATTTCCAATCACAGCTGCTGGTTTAGAGCTGCTGCTCAAAGCCATGCAGGCAGGGTTCCTGTGAGCGCCGTGCAGTGCCAGGCTGTGGGCACTCAGGGTCCAGCTGCACAGAACCCTTCCGCCATTGCCGAGCTTGCCGGACAGGACCACTCGCCGGGCGGGAGGGGCGAGGGCCTGCTCTCTGTGAGGACGTGGGGTGCTGAGCCGCTGCTCTCCAGGAAGGGAGTCCCACACCACTGTCCCCTCAGTCCCCAGGACCCCAACTCTCCCAGAGGGCAGGCTCAAAGGTCACCCTCAACTCATTGCTGCCATGCTCTGCCTTGCTTCATGTGCTCCCTGCAAGACTGAACCAGCGCTGCTTACCTCATCATTGATGACCTCAGACCTTCCCTCCTCCTCCTCCTCTTCCTCCTCTTCCTCCTCCTCCTCCATGTCCAGATCGTTCTGCCTGAGATATGCCTGTAATGGGGCATAATGCTTCTTCTTAAAAGCCAGGAAGTCCATCATGTTGCCCTGGAGGTGTTGCAGGAAGAACAGCTCCATCAAGCACTCCCTGAAGGTCTCCCTCAGGGCCTCCATCTCCCGGCAGTGGTAGTCCAGGCACCGCTTCCTCATCTGCGCCATCTCCGGGGAGGCTGGCGGGATCTCCTCCAGCTTCTTGGGAGCCTTCTTCACCCCTGAGCTCCCCACAGATGAGAGCGGCAGGCTGGAAAGGCCGGGGGGCATGGCAGTTCGGGAAGGGCTGGTGGGAGGCGGTGGAGACGTCATCCCGAATGCCGGAGCCCCTGCGACCCCAGGCGGCAGCAGGCCAGGAGTCCTCTCAAATCCAAGAGGCCGACTCAGGTGCGGCCCCTGCAGCACCTGCTGCTGCTGAATCAGCTGGCCCTGGATGATGCTGCTGATCTGGGGTGGCAGGCTGGCTGTGGTGATGTGGCCTGGGCTGGCCAGGGGTTGCAGGCTGGCCCCTCCAGCAGCTGCAGGGCTCTGGGGTCCCAGATGGTGGATGGTGCCTCCTGACTGCGCGTGAGGTTGAGACAGTCTCCGCTCTCGTGCTGCGATGGGTGCTCCCGCGTGCTGGAGCTGAACCTGAGCCCCCGGGGCCATCTGGGTGAGGCCTGGAGCCTCCTGAAACACAAAGTGCCCGCCACTGGAGGGGCTCAAGCTGATCTGCCTCACGAGCACACTGGCGTCTACGAAGCCTCCGGTGGGGCTACTGCTGCACATGCCCAGCCCAGGGCCAGGGGCACCTGCACGCACACTCTGCAGGGCCTGCCCAGGCCCAGCATTGGGCTGTGTAGGGCTTTGTGTCTGCACCTGCTGGGACAGGGGGGACGCAACCTGAATGTACGATGGAGAGCCATGCTCAAATCGCCTCTGCTGTGCACTGAACTGGAAACCTGGAGAGGTGGGATTGGGCAGCGGCAGAGGGGTCAGCGTGATCTGCTGGTTTCCTCCCACAACAGGGCCTACGCTTTGCAGGGTGATGTTCACATTCTGCCCAGCTGCAGGACTCCTGCTCATCAGCTGCTGCATCTGGTAGCCAGGGGACTGGGGGGCAGATGGGCTGGCCGACGGAGCAAAGGGTGCTGCAGGAGACGGTGGCAGGTTTGGGGGGGCCGACTGCTCCTCCTCACTGCCGGTGAAGGACCTGGACCTCTGCAGCTGGTGCTGGACACTCTGAGGACCACTGCCATGGTGCATTGTCACCGCCCTCTACGGTCCAACGTGCGACGTCCTCCTAGAAAATCAAAATCAGGACCAAGTGACTGGAAAGAAGACAGAATGGTGACCCCTGGACAGCACTGCAGAGGCCACTCTGCAGGTGTGCTCCCCTTGGCGTCTGAGCCCAACAGGCATCTTACTGACTCACACCAAACGAGCCCCAGGAGGCAACGTGCGCAGCGCCCACAGCTCCCTCTCCTTGCTCTCCTCCAGCTGCCCAAGATGGTAGAAAGAAAGAAAGAAATGAGGGAAGGTGTGCCCCCACCCGCTGCCCCAAAGCAGCAGGAGGCCATGTAAGCAGAAATCCTCTACTTCAGAAAAGGCCTAAGAACTCTGGCATTGAACACCACGCTGGGCCAAAAGGAACCTCATTGCTTTATCACAGGGTCCCACTGCGTTGGGAGGCAGGGCCAGAGCACTCTGCTCTCAGCAGCTCAAGTCTCCTGCAATCTACCAGCTCACCCAGGCCAGACCACCAAGCAACTACCAGCTGCTTGAGCTGGCCCCAAAGTACAGACCGGCGACAGAGAAGGTGACGAGGCTGCTGGCAAAGGGGAGGTCCCCACCAGAAAAGTGCCAGCCTTCAGCAGGTCTGAGACCATCACCACTGCGATGAGGACAAGAAGCCCAGCTGGTGGTGGCTGCACAAGATGACTCCACTGGGCCAGCCGCCTGCTTGCCCACTGTGCATCCTGCATCACCCATAGAAGGCCAGGCTGGGCGGTGGAGGACAGGTAGAATACAGGTGGGTAAGCCTGTAATCCCAGCCTCAGCAACTTGTGGAGGCCCTAAGCAACTCAGGGAGACCCTGTTTCAAAATAAAAAATAAAAAGGGCTGGGATGTTGCTCAGTGACAAAAACGAAATAAAACAAAACTGCCTCCTCCTTCTCTTCCTTCACACCTGGCAACCAGGAAGACAAAGATGCCCTCAGGACCAAGGACAGGGACAGGTCTGCCACGTTCTATCCTCACTAGGAGGCATGTCCTGGGACCAGGACCTGTAGCGCACACTGCCAAACTGAAAGGGGCAAGGAAAAGACTCAAGAATTGGCTGGTAGACTGGGTTAAAGGTACACTTCTGCATTTCTGTATGGGAAAGTAATAAAAATTGTCCTTTAAAAAAAAAAAAGACACTGCTGGGCACTGTGTTGCTCATGTGTGATTTCAGTGACTCAGAAGCTGAGGCAGGAGGACCACAGTTCAGGGCCAACCTGGGCAGCTTAATGAGGCCCTAAGCAACTTGGTCAAGACCATGTTTCAAAATAAAAAGGTTGGGAAATTAAGCACCCCTGGATTTAATCCCCAGTACCAAAACAATAAAAAATGTGCCAGGCCCAGTGGCGCACACCTGTAATCCCAGCACTTAGGGAGGCTGAGACAGGAGGATCACGAGTTCAAAGCCAGCCTCAGCAACGGTGAGGTGCTAAGCAACTCAGTGAGACATAAATAGGGCTGGGGATGTGACTCAGTGGTCGAGTGCCCCAAGTTCAATCCCTGGTACCAAAAATAAAAATAAAAAATAAAAAATGCATAGACGAGGGCTGGGATTGTAGCTCAGCGGTAGAGCGCTTGCCTCGCATGCGTGAGGCCCTGGGTTCGATCCTCAGCACCACATACAAACCAATAAAATAAAGACATTGTGTCCATCTACAACTAAAAAAATATTTAAAAAAAAAAAAATGCATAGACGATGAGAAGAACGTCCTAAGTCCAAGCTGTGCCAGGGCCCAGGACCCGGGCAGAATCAGGCACAGGACCAACCAGTTCCTGCAGCACGGAGCGAGCGCCAGTGGCAGTGGCAGCTAAGCTGGGGGAGGCCGTGCAGGCCACACCATCCCACGTTCTCACTGCCGCCCCAGCTGAGCACTCCAGGCCAAGCATCCAGCAGGCTGGGAAGAGGTGTGAACTCAGCACCATGCTCTGGACCAGGAGGCCCTTTTCCAGCTAAGCTGGTGCTTCCCTGAGCCCCCGTCCATGGCAGAGCTGCCTGCTCTGCTGCCCAGCAGCCTGGGAAGGACGCACAGCCATCGATCACCAGAGCTTCCACGCCTCACAGGTCAGGTCAGCTGCCAGGACTGCAGGTGCTCCCTTGGTAAATCCAGTGGACAAGCCGCAGCCCTCTCCAGCGTCAGCCCCCATGCACCAGGTATGCAGACACCCTGCCAGGACACTGCACCGTGGTACACACCTGTAAGCCCAGCAACTGAGGAGGCTGAGGCACGAGGATCTCAAGTCTGAGCCCTGCCCAGGCAACTTAGTGAGAATCTGTCTCAAAATAAAAAATAAAAAGGGATGGGGATGTGGCTCAGTGACAGAGTACCCCGTGCTTCAATCCTCAGTACAGGGGAAAGGGGGAAGAGAGAGAAAGGGCGAAAAGAGGGGAAAACATGAAGTCCTAGAGCAGAGGGTAGAAACGGCCTTAGACCTAAATGTCCTCCACAAGATCACACTGAGGAGAAACTGTAGGAGAAAGGGAAGAAAGGAAGGAAGGAAGGAAGGAAGAGAGAGAGGGAAAGGAAAAGAAAAGGAAGGAAGGTAGCTAGCCAACTGCAGGGACGCCCCTCACTGTGGCCCCTGCAGAAGGCCTGCAAGCACTCAGAGGCTCGGCACCTGACAGGGACGGGGTGGAAGATCAGTCTGGAAGGTCAGTCTTCGGGACAGAGGGGGGGAGGAGCAGGAGAGGCCAGGACACAAGTGTCTGCAGGGAGTGGAAGGGACTGGAGGAAACAAGAGCAAGTGCTAGGCACAGCCTGCGGTCTGGGCCACGGGCAGGAGCGTCCTCCTCCCCAGGAGAAACGCTGGTGCAAAGGAACCCACTGTGGCACTGCGCCAGCTCAGAGCCAGGGTCCAGGAGCAGAGGCGGGACAAGGCCCACGCCCAGGGGCAGCTGCTATCGAACCCCAGCCAGTTCCTGCCATAAAAACAAGCTTCTAGGAGGGTAGAGGAGGAGATCTGAACACCGAGGCGCAACCTGGCGCTGAGGGGACGGGAGGCCAGTCTGTCCTGCTAGCACGCTCCCTGCCTTTCAGGGCCCCTGTCGCCCTGAGCTGAGCTGCAGAGTCATCAAGGGTCTCTTCCTTGCTCCCTCTGAGACAAACAAGAGCCCTTTTTCTCCTTAAGGATATCACTGCTAAGCATCTATTTAACACCTTAGTGGAGAATGCTCAAACGTCCTACTAACAAAAGTAAACCCGTAGAGGTGCACATCTGTAATCCGAGAGACTCAAGAGGCTGAGGCAGGAGGATCCCAAGTTTGAGGCCAGCCTCAGCAACTTAGCAAGGCCCTGTCTCAAAACACAACTTGAAAAAAGCTCTGGGGATGTAGCTCAGTCAATGGCAAAGCCCTTGCCTAGCATGTGAGGATCCCTGGCTTCAATCCACATAGCACCAAAAACAAAAAAAGGCAACACAAATTAAAATGAGTATTTCCCTAGAGCAAGCAGCAAGACGCGGAATCAGACAGCTGGCACTTGCTGCTCCTGCTGCTGGGGGAGGCATGGGAAGCAGGGGGGGCAGGCGCAGAGATCTCCAGGGCTCACAGCCCAGAACACCCAGGGACACACCCCACAGATGCCGCCACTTGTACTGCTCTTTTCCATGACAAGTTTGAACATTCTCTTCTCACTAAGTAGATGATTTTTTTGCTGGGTATGGAAGTATTGCAAGTTCAAGTCCAGCCTGGGCAACTTAGTGAGACCCTGTCTCAATAAAAAGGCCTGAGGGCACAGCTCAGCAGCCACCTGCTCGCACCCCCTGTGCAGGACCCCGGGTTTCATCCCCAGCACAGCTCAGTAAGTAAGGCTATGTTTCTAATTTAACTCAGCTTTAAAAAACTGACACATAGTATCTGCACTATTAGGTATCACGGGGCAGTACGATCTTCAGATACACACGACCTGAGCTCTAGAGCATTCACCATGTCTGTGTGCTGGGACTCTGATGTTTCCAGCTCCCAGGGATGTACAGCAGCATGCTGCAGAGGAGACCTTGCTCCTCCTGTCTCACAGCTCTCGGCAGCCATCCCCTCCCCGTCCGCTCCCAGGCTCTAGTCGCACTGTTCTCCCGTCCCCTCTGTGGGCGAGGAAGGGCTCAGCCTGTCTTTCCACGTCTCTCACTTCGCTTAACACAGGTCCCCGAGGCCCACCACCTCTCTCAGGCTGTGTGTGCGTGCTCCCCGCACCTGCAGGCAGGAGCTCGCCCACGGGGCCACAGCCCAGCTCCCCCTCCAGGGCCGCACGCACTGCGGTCTCTACCAGTTCACCCCTGACGGGCACCTCGGCTGCTCCCTACCTTGACTACTACCAACAGAGCCACAGGAGATGCTTGTGCCCTTTGGATGCCGCTCTCTCCTCCCAGTGGTGCGATGCTGGGCTGGACAACTGGCCCCTCTGTTCATTTCTTGAGGAGCCCACACTGCTTTCCGAAGTGGCCGTACTAACCTGCACTGCCGTTCAGAGCACCAGAGTGCCCCTTTCTCCTCCTCCTCGCCACCACTGCCTTCTTCTTGGTACTGGAACTGAATCGAGGGGCTCCTGATCTCTGAACCCCATCCCCAGCCCTTCTCATTTTTCATTCTGACACAGGGTCTGGCTAAGATGCCCAGGTCGCATGGACCTTGAGCTCCCCTGCCCAGCCTCCCAAGCGCCTGGCTCTCCAGCAATCCCTTCTCTCCAGCAGAGCCATTCTAACTGGGGTGAGACGTTTCCTCTGTTGTTTTGACCTGCACTTCCCAGACGGTCCATTTCAACAACCCTACAAATTGAGCCACGAACACAGACACACCTGTACCAGCAGACAGCAGAGGAGGCGACACCGGCAGGCCTGGCCACAGCCAGGTGCACAGTCAAGAAAGGCAGAGTGAAGGGGGCGCCCTGGCAGGCCTCCTGGGCAGGGCTGGTGTCTGTGAATCCCCCAGGGTTGCCATCTCCCAGGCAGAGCACTGGCAGTCAGGGCACCCCCAGCCGCCAGGGCAGGCCACAGAATCCCCTCCCTTCCCCACAAGCACCCTCGCCCCTCAGAAGCCTGCCCAGAATGCTCTGCCTTCTGCTCCCTGGTGGCCCAACTCCAGGGAGCTGCAAGCCATCTCCACACTCCCCAAGTGACCAGAATGGAGCAACCAAAAAGACCAAAAAAGCCTGTGCATGTTAAAATGATGCTTTCCCTTCTGCAATGCAGCAGCTGATTTTAGAGACAGCGAGGCATCTGGGGTGGAGCAGGGCTGCACATCTGGAGGGCAGGCAGTGTGCACCGTGCAGCTGCAAAGCGCCTTCAATTTCTCACAAAAAGCCCTTGACGGGAGAAAACAGTCTCTGTGAGACAGTAATGCCAGAGGCCGTGTAACAAGCACAGAGCTGTTACGCCCACACCGTTTGTCACCGCTGAGAACTGACAGGGTGCTGCAGTGGGCAACAGGAAAGCCTGGACTCCAGGATCTCTTCCAAGGTAACTGACAACGATCATGGGGGAACCTGGGTGCGACTCAGTGACACTGCACTTGCCTACCGCAGGCAAGGTCTGGGGTTCCATCCCAGCACTGCACAAACAGGCGGACTGCAGCAGGTCCTTCACTGGAGGGGCCATCGCCCCTCTTCTAAACCAGGAAGGATTCTCTCTGCTCTAGAGAGCAGCTTGAGGATACTGAGAAGGCTCCAGAACACCGAGCAGTGGCTCACACCCATATCACCTGCTGCTCTTTCTCAATCTTTTCTCCCCACTGCCCCCTAAAAAATGTTTTTAGATGTTTTCCCCCTAGCTGGGGAAGGCAGTACATTCCCCATGACTCAGGAAGCTGAGGCAGGAGGATTGCAAGTTCAAGGCCAGCCTCAGCAAGTTAGGGAGGCTCTAAGCAACTTAGCAAGACCCTGTTTCAAAATAAAAAAATAAAAAATAAGGGATGAGGATAGGCTCAGTAGTAAAGGGTCTCTGGGCTCAATTCCCAGTGCCAAAAAAAAAAGAAAAAGAAAAAGTTTTTCCCCTAACCACTCCCTCCCACGAATTTTTCTGGTATCAAGGATTGAATCCAGGAGTCCTTACCACTGAACCCTTTTAAAAGTATTTTATTTAGAGACAGGGTCTAAGTTGCCTAGGGCCTTGCTAAATTGCTGAGGCTGGCCTTGAACTTGCAATCCTCCTGCCTCAGCCTCCTGAGCAGCTGGGATTATAGGCATGCACCACCATGCCCAACCCTCCCCTGAAATGTTAACGGCACAGTTATACTGTGCACTTCCAGGACCCTCTGGAAGCCATAGGCCACTACCAGCTCTTAAGGTGTTGTTGCCCTCCTCCCCAGAACCCATTTCCACCCTCTCGCGAGGTACTGCCTCATCAAGGACGCACAATCTGACATATGGAAACAAATCTGGAAGCGACATCAACCTGGGGCTCCAGGAAGTCAAGCAGAGGGGAGAGAGCAGAAAGGAACTCTAGGGTCTCTGTGGATTCTATATAGTTTGAACATCTTGCAGCACTGGGTTTGATCCTCAGTACCACATAAAAATAAATAAATAAAGATATGTGTCCATCTACAACTAAAAACAAAATTAAAAAATGAAAAAGAGAAACTAGAAACAAAGAGCAACTGGAAGCAACCCAACGTCCTGCCCAAAACTCCACTTGTCCCATCAGGCCAGGGTCCTACTCAGCAGTAGAAGGAAACAAGCTGCTGGGCACACACCCCTAGATACCGCCCAGGTCCTGTGCTCTGACGGGGAAGTCAGGCTCCAGAGGCCCCCACCTCTCAACCTGCTGGGCATCCTGGCAGGGTATAGCCAAGGGACAGAGGGAGCACCAAACCACTAGTGACAGCATGAGGAGGGTTCCAGGACAAAGGGGCAGCTGTGTATCCCGATGATCATGAAATCATACAACGCTTGTCAAAATCCTCCCAACCCTACAGCAGGAAACATGTGGCTCTGTGTCAGTGCTCCAGAACACAGCTGAGATGGCAGGGAGGCAGTGCAAAGGCCTTCCCTCCTGTCTCAACACCCATGTTTCAATACTTCATTTTCACCACACAACAATGCAACAAAATAAAAATTTCCACTGATGAGAAGTAAAGCAGAACCCACTGAGGGGCACGGGGCTGAGGCTGCAGGCCAAAGGATGCTAGATCCCAAAGAAAACACCATGGGCCAGCGTCCCAACCCCCAGAGGCAATGGGGGCAAGGCCCTCCACCTACGGCTGAAGAGCAGGGCCGGGTTCCCCAGATGAAGCCAAGGACGGGGCCACTGTACTTCCACCAGCAAAAAGAAGACAAGAAGCTCAGCTGGCCCTACCACAGGCTACAGGCCACGCAGGCTGCAAAGCAGTGTGTGACACCTGGTACCAGCCACAGTGTCATCTGTACTGGGACCAACATGGAGCTTCAGTGGGAGTCAAATGGCCTGCTTCTAGCATGGGCCTTGGAGGCAGAGCTAGGACAGAGACAGAAAGATTTCTTCCCAGGGGCTGGGAATGCAGCTCAGTGGTAGAGCACTTGCCTGGCTTGTGGGAGGCCTTGGGTTCGATCCCCAGTACTGAAGGGGAAAAGAAAAAAGATGAAAATGTGTCCACACAGCAACTGGAACATTCCTAAAACAAGCTGGGTATGGTGGCCACATCTAGGATCCCAGCCATTCAGGAGGCTGAGGCAGGAGGATCACAAGTTCAAGGTCAGCCAAAATCAAAAGAGGTGGGGTGTAGCTCAGTGACAGAGCAGCCCTAGGTTTGATCCCCAACACCACCACCAAAGAAAAGAAAGGTAACCCTAAAACATGAAGCTGGGGCTAAGACAGCAGTGAAAGCAGGAGACGTGCACACAGAACAAACCTGACTGTCCACCTGGAGTCGACACCCAGCCTCCACGGTCCACCTGCAGGAATGGACCCGAGGCCTCAGGCCCTGGAGCCAGACCCTCCAGCATTGCCCTCCCCAAGACGCGGTTCTTACTCAGGGCCAACAGCACATCAAGCCTGCACACAGTGTCACCTTGTTAATCACATCCTCATGCTGAGGTCCCCACTGAGCCACTTGCTTTAGAAAACAGCTTTCACCAACCAACTTAGCTGCAGACATCGCTGGGGGTTTACCGTGTCAGGGAGGCAACACACCACAGACATGCCTGGAAGCACAGCCCCTGCTTCCACGGGGGCAAATCAAGCAACCAACAGAGCAGCAGGCATCAGGTGGTCAGGCTGGTGGCACTGCAGGACCCTACATGGGGGCAGACAAGCCACTGATAGGCTTCTGAAGAGAGCACTTGCTGGGTGACAGTCGGGCTCATGGCTTTGCTGGGACCCAAGGTCCCAGACCCTGAGCCAGGGGACAAGGAGCACGAGGTCACAGGGGTGGCACAAAGCATTTCACAAAATATCTCAAAGCTACTGGCTCATTTCTAAGGGAGATGAGAAACCACTGTCGGGTCTGACTTCTATTGTAAAACATCAACTGCCTGCTGCGCCCACAGCAAACTGCAGAGCCTTCCTTCTGAGAGCAACAGGGAAGGTGCTGTGGGACCAAGTTTAGCCCAAGAAAAAAGTGCAGATCACTCTAAGCGGCTTTGCTTGCTTTTGGTGCTGGGCATAGGACCAGGGTCTCTGCATGCTAGCCACAGCCTCGGCCCCTCCAAGGAGTTCTGAAGCTGTGTCTGAGATGGAAGGACTGCGGGAGAGGCAGACATGGGATGCCAGACCCTGCCTGACCCAGCACTCGTGACACAGTGATACGTGAGCTGCAGTCATGCACAGAATGAGACCACCTTCTATGAGAACACAGCAGAGGGATGGGGCAGAGCTCCTCAGGACCCACAAGCGGGACAAGGCAGGGCAAGCTGGGACTCAAGAGCAGCTGAAAAAGGGGCAACCCTGCAGGCGGGACATGGGGGGCAACAGGAACCCAAAAGCAGTAGTGGTGTGCAGTTTGATGGAGGTTTGTCCTTGAGAACAAGGGAACCACAAGGGACACAGACCTCAGAAGCTGGGGAGCCCTGAGTCCCTGTGGAGGCCTCCCACCCAACACTTGCAGACAACTTCACTGTGCAGGGCTGGGACGGGAGGCAGGAGCTGCGAATGCTGCGACCAGCAGCAGCCTACCTAGCGCAGGCTCGCACAGCCCTAGGACAGCACAGCCCCAGGCCACACAGGCCCTGGCCCGCATAGCCCCGGGCCACACAGAGCCGGGAGGGCACAGCCGCAGGCCTGCATAAGCTGGACACAGCCGGGAAGGACAGCCTTGGCCCACACAGCGCCAGGCTTCACAGCCCCAGGCCCACAGAGCTGGACACAGCCCGGGAGGACAGCCCCGGCCCACACAGCCTCAGGCTGCAGAGAGCCGGGAGGGCACAGCCCCAGGCCTGCACAGAGCTGGACACAGCCTGGGAGGACAGGCCCGGCCCGCACAGCCCCGGCCCGCACAGCCCCAGGCCCCGCACAGAGCTGGGAGGGCACAGCCC
>CM053407.1:126533737-126575854 GCA_028644305.1 Xerus rutilus | reverse complement strand
AGGCCCCGCACAGCCCCAGGCCCCGCACAGCCCCGGCCCGCACAGAGCCGGGAGGGCACAGCCCCAGGCCCACAGAGCCGGACACAGCCCGGGACCGACAGCGCGGGACCCACGGCCCGGGCGGCGCGGCGGCGGCCCGCGGGACTCCAGGCGGCGGGCCGGCACGGACTCGCGAGCGGCCAGGCCGCAGGGTCGCCCCGCCGCGGCCCCGCCCGCCCGCCCGCGACAAAGCGCCGCCGCGGCCTGCTCCAGATGCGACGCGCGCGGCGGGGCCCACGGCGGCCGCCCCGACCGCCGCCGCCCGGCTCCCCGCCCGCCTGGTCGCGGCCTCCAGCTCACCCTGGGCCTCGGGGCCGCGATGCGCCGCGTCCGGACCGAAGGAGGCTGGAGCGCGCCGCAGCCGCCCGACGCATCCGGGTCCGCGAACGCAGGAAGCGGCGGCGCGGCGGCTACGGCAAGCGGGAGGGACGCGCGGCTCCCGGCCTGCGACGCCGTTTCCCACCGCGCGAGGGCACCAGACGACGAGGATGGGAGGCGTAGAGACGGCGACGGAGGGCTAGAGAGGCCGCGGGGGAAGGACTGGAAGGGCGACCTCCGGCCGGACTCGGGCTGGGGCGTGGCCATAAGGGAGCATAAGGGAGCGGCCCGTGCTGGGCTCGGGAGGCTTCGGGCAGCTTCGGGGAGGGCTCGGGCGGACTCGGGCGGACTCGGGCGGGCCGGGCCCGAGCTCCCCAAGGGGCGTCGTGGGCCGCAGCGAGGAAGCCGAGAGGGGCGAGCGGACTTGTGAAAAGAACTTTGACTTCTCTGAGCACCAAAGAAATGCGAATCCGAAGCAGGACTAAACTGAGCTTGGCCCGGGGCGCTGGAAGAAAGCCCGCCGCGCGCAGGCCGGCGGCGTCGGGACGTGCGGAGCGCCGACCGGCAGGTGCGCCTGGCAGCGCCTGGACGGCCCCGGCAGGTCGCTGGCACCCGGTGGGCGACACTCGACCGCCCACGCAGTGCAGGGTTTTTCTGCGAAAGGAGGGAATGTAGCTTGAAAAGCTGCTCAGCGGCGAAGCCAGACTCACCAGGCCACGCGTTGTGATTCCTTTTGAGAAACCTGCGAAACAGCAAGTCCCTGGCCGGGAGGGGACAGAGAGTGGCTTCAAATATACGTGGGATTTTCATTTGGGGCATTAAAAATATGAAATTAGTGCCGATAGTTGCGCAACTTTGTGAGCTCGTTAAAAGTCACTTTATTGTACACTTTGAGTGCATTTTGTTGAGTGCAGTGGTGCTCGCCTGTCATTCCAGGGACTCCGGAGGCTGGGGCAGGAGAATGGCAAGTTCAAGGCCAGCCTGGGCAATTAGTGAGAGAGATCCTGTCTCAAAATAAAAAATACAGGGCTAGGGATGTGGCTCAGTGGTTAAGCACCCCTGGATTCAATCCCCAGGTTCAAACAATAAAATCAAATAAAATAGAAAAGCATACTTTTAAGATTGACTAACGCAGGAGCACATTGCCCTCGTAAGGAAAAAGGCCCTGGCTGTGAAACGAGTGGGTGGCTGGAAGGACGTTCAAGCACAAACAGTGGTCACTCTCCTTTTTGGGTGCTGAGGTGGGAGCAGGGGAGACATGGAGTTGGAAAGGGCAAATTCCAAGCCCAGGCTCCAGGCAAGCAAACATTCTACGATGGAGAGGAGGTCCAGGGACTGGGGACCTCGAGTGGCACAAGCCAGCAGCTGGCTGAGGCCAGGTGGGGGTCCTTTCCTGCCCAAGCAGCCATCTCAAGGCACAGATGCAGGAGCGCTAGCTGGGATCCAGGGAGAGGCTGGGGTAGGCAGAGGCGCGCTGCCCTGGGGACTCCAGTCACCTGGCCCTTCCTCCCTCAGCATCAGTTCTTTTTTTTTTTTTTTTTTTTTTAAATTTTTTTCCAAACCTTTATTTTATTTATTTATGTATTTTGTATGTGGTGCTGAGGATCGAACCCAGTGCCTCACGCATGCAAGGCAGGCGCTCTACCACTGAGCCACAACCCCAGCCCAGCATCAGTTCTTAATTGCAGCCATTTCCCACTCAAGTCTCTTGACCGAAAAAAAAAGGGAAAGACAAAAAGGGAAACAAGGACTCACTAAGCAAAACATACTTATTTAATAAGAAAATCGCTTCTTTAAAAAAATAGTGTCTTCATGTGCCGAGGCATGCGCAGAGAACTCGGGGCTGGAGGTGGCCAGGCAGCACTCCCGCGTGGAGACTGCAGACTCAGCACCGAGGCAGGACCAGCCAACCTGGCAGCTCTCTCGTCAGGCAAGCCAACGATCTTACCTCCAGCCGGCAGCCTCAGTCAGTGTCTCCATCCCCATCCCCTTCGCTGCCATCCAGGGGACTGGGGACCTGCAGAGGGGCAGAACGAGAGGACTGTGAGGCCAGCCCCCCACACGTCGCACTCCTTCATGCAGGAGGACCCACCCGAGCAGCAGTCCCCCGCCCCCAGCCGTGAATCTGGACCAACGGCTCCTTCTCATTCTAAGCATACTTTGCGCCAGGTCTCTGGCAGACTTGTGGACGTGGGCCTGAGCCTGGGACTCATCAGCCTTGGGCAAGGCTGAGTACTAGCCCTGAGCAGAGTCCACCTTGGACCCAGACCGCCCTGCAGGGTAGAGGGGAGCAGATTCGCCTGAGTGGGTAGGCTGAAGAGGGATGGGAATGCCTGCAGCTGAGCATCAGGCACAAGCAACCCATGCCTGCAGCAAGGAAACCCCAGACACAGACTGGCCGGGAGCATCAGTCCAGTGCCAGCTGGTGAACCACGCCCAGAGGACATCCCCACTGAGCACAGGCCACAGAGCGCGAAGTAGGGGAAGGGCAGGAGGCAGCCAGAGCCAGATGGAGCCAAGTGTCCAGGGCGCTGACCATGTGGTCAGACGCCGTGGGCCCACCATCCAGCCGCGCGTGAACCTGGGTAAGCGGCGCTGCTCTGGGCCTCCCCTTGCCTGCTGGGTGAGGAGAAGCACCACCACCCGGCTCCCCACGCGCAGGCTCTGGGCCAGCACCTCACACCCAGTCCCCACCTTGGCGCCTGTGCGGGCCGCCGCGAGTGCGGTGGCACTGAAGTCGTGGACAGGCAGGGTGCGCAGCCACTGGGCCATGGACCGCTCGTCCCGCTCGGTGCTGACGATGGTGGGGTAGATGTGCTGCTCCTTGAAGGCTGCCACCTTGCCCTCCTCCTGCACCCAGTCTAAAGGCTCGTGCAGACCGTCACTGCCGAAGCGCTGGTTGTACTTCTCAAAGTGCACCCTCTCCAGGACCAGGCCGAGCCCCGGTGCCTTGGGCACGTCCACTTTCTCCTCCCCCCAGCTGCGCTCCAGCACGCTCTCCGGGGCATAGCCCTTCACGATGGCCACCACCAGGCCCACCATCTTCCGAATCTGGTGCATCATGAAGCTCTGGCCCTTCACCTTGATGACCGCGAACTCCAGGCCCTCGCGCACGAAGGGCTCCTCACAGTACACGTCCAGGATGTAGCGCCGGGCGCTGGGCTCCCGCGGCCCCTTCTGCGAGGTGAAGTTGTGGAAGCTGTGGGTGCCCTTGTAGCAGGACAGCAGCCTGTTGACCTGCTGGAGGGTCTCTGTGCTCAGGCGGTAGGTCTCGTCCTGCACGTCCCGGTCCTTGTGGGCGAAGGCAAAGGTGGGCAGCATGTAGAAGTAGGTCCTCGCGTCGCACTTGTTCTTGGAGTTGAACCCACCAGTGACCCTCTTCAGCCCTGGGGGGTCCATGGGAAGCAGGTGAGCGCGGGCAGGACTGGCCCTGCTCACCAGGCAGGCACAAAGCCCTACCGAGAGCTGGATTTCTGGGTCCTGAATTCCTATCTCAGAATGAAACACAAACACAAGCCCCGTTGACAGAAGACATGGATCAGTGGGGACGGTGCTGGTGAAGGTGACCCGCGAGCCACCAGCCTGCAGGGTGGACGCCTGCCGCCTGCCACATGTGGTCGGGAGCCGACCGAGAGGCACTGCTGTGGCCAGGATGCCCTTCTTGCAAGTCATGCTGCAGACAAGGCACTTGAAGCCCGGCCTCCAGCAGCAGAGACTGGACGACCTCCAGGTCCACAGGTTCAGGCCAGAGGTGGAGAGCAGGCCGCCCTGGGCTCAGGAGCAACCTGCAGGAGCTGAGCCCAGGGCTCTGGTACAAGTGGCCGTTCAGTGAACACCTGCTCAGCACTAACCAAGAAATGAAACTAACAGGGCAAAACACAGGCTGGGCACATCTGTGGTCTGTGTCTGCATTCGCATAGGAAATTTTTGGAAGAATAAGCAAGAGCCCAGTGAAGTGGTGCTCGCCTGCGATCGCAGCAACTCAGGAGGCTGAGGCAGGAGGACCCAAGTCCAGAGCCAGCCTCAGCAACTGAGCAAGGTCCTGAGCAACTCAGTGAGACGCTATCTCCAAATAAAATTTTTAAAAAAATTTTTTTTTAGTTGTAGATGGACACAATATCTTTATTTTATTTATTTTATGCGGTGCTGAGGATCAAACTCAATGCCTCACGCATGCCAGGCAAGTGCTCTACCACTGAGCCACAGTCCCAGCCCCCGGATGTGGCTCAGTGGTTAAGTGCTCTGGGTTCAATCCTCAATATCAAAAAAAAAATGTGAAAAATACTGTTTGTTTAAAAGGCAAAATAACCAGCACATGCTGTGGGACTCACTCGCCCAGGGTGGAAGTGGCTGCAGGGACACGCAGGGGGTGTGGCCAGCTGCAGGCAGCGGTGGGAGCTCAGCGGGAGTTTCTTGGGGGTTTGGGTTTGTTTTTTTTGGGGGGGGGGGTGTGTGTCTGGGGATGAAAGCCAGGCCCTCACAATGGTGGGCAAGCACTCCAGCACTGAGCCCTAGCCCTGGCCCAACCCAATGGAAGGTGGACTGTACTAGAATGCTTGAAACCACAGCCTGCCTGTGCCGATCGGGGCAAGAACACTAAAAGAGTGGTTACCAAAAACAGAAAAGGCAGCAGCAACAGAGACTGCGATCTCTGTCACCCACAAGCCTAAAGCACAAACTACCTGGCCCTTCAGAGAAAGTCTGCACTTTTGTTTTTGTTTTTTTAAATATACATTGTTTTTAGTTGTAGATGGACACAATGTCTTTATTTAATTTCTTTGTATGTGGTGCTGAGGATCGAACCCAGGGCCTCGCATCGCTCTACCGCTGAGCTACAATCCCAGCCCCAAGTCTGCACCTTTGTTTAAACCCCAGAGCGGGGCCGGGGTGGCTCACTGGGGCACTGGCCCACATGCACAGGAACCTGGGTTCATCTCCAGCAACACAAAAGAAATACACCCCTAAGCAGTCACCAACAGACGCAGGTTACACCTACTTACCAAAAAAAACGGTGTTAATTAAATGGAATAAGGAGCATCAGTTAATTCAAAAAAAAAAAAAAAGGAAGAAAAAGAAGGGGGACGAGGCACAGATGGTCCAAGTGGAAAAAAGCATGACGGCAGCCTGCGTGGGTCACGCCACCTGCAAGGCAGAGGTGGTCGGGCCTTTCTTTCCTTCTTGAAAAGGCCTTTCCCAGCACTGAAGAACAAAGCACAGGCTGGGGTGCAGCTCAGCACCTGCGCAGCGCACACAGGCCCCAGGTTCCAATCCCAGCACCACAGATACGAAAACCCAGAAATCCCAGGCATCAGTCCTGTGGAGAACAGCTGCCCAGTTGTAACCACAGCCTGGACTGTCACATCCAGTTCTACTAGAACAGGCACCACAGAAGGACAAGGCACTGGGTCCCAAAGGAGGCAGGAGCACTGAACTCTCGAGCAGGACCGAGCAGCTGCTGAATTCTCTCCGGCCCTTCCCAGAGGACATGGCAAAAGGAGGTAGCGTGTGCAGCCTCCAGTCGAGAAGCCACCCTGCTGCAAGGCTTACCCAGAATCCGGATGTGGGAGGGAAGGTGGCTGTTGATCTTGTCTAGAATGTCGTCAATCAGCCATACCTTCAGGGACACTACCTGGCCAGCAGCAGACACACCCTGTAAAGAAAGCAAAGTAAGGAGTGGGTGCGTCCAGCCAGCCATGGCCCTCCAGCCCAGCCCACGGCACACTGGCCCTGACAAGAGGCCAGCAAGTGCCCCAGCACGCACAGTGCTGCTTCTGGAAGTGCACCGAGCGAGTGATTCGGGCAGAAGGCAGTGTCCACGCCCACAGAGTGAGAGCAGCAGAGCTTACTACAGATGACCTCCGAGCCCAGCCAAAGCACCGAATCTAGGAACAGACTGGCCCTGGGCAGACAGGACGCAAAATCCCACCTGAGACCCGACTCCCAAAGATTCAGGATGAAAGAAGGCACAATGTAGAAGACAGGACTAGAATGAGTGCAGCCAGGAACAGACTCTCCCTCTGCCACAACAGTGGACACATGGGGCTGAGAGGGCAGGGTTCCGCACAAGACAGGAGGGGCCTCTGGGAACAGAGGCTCGAACACCAGGTGAAATCTGATTCCACACTAAACCCCTGGGCACAGGGGCCACACCTGCAATCCCAGAGTCTCAGGAGGCTGAGGCAGGAGGGTTGCAAGTTCCAGGCCAGCCTCAGCAACTTAGACCTTGTCTCAAAGTGAAACGGGCGGGGGACGCGGCTCAGTGGGAGAGTGCCCCTGGCTTCGATCCCCACTGGGAAAAATAAGTACAAGCACCACATTTTCAAACACTCTCTTCATCAGCTCAGGCACAACTTTAATTTCTTTTGCCTTGAAAACAATCAGATATGTAAACGGAAGAATAAAAAAGAAAGTAAAAGCACCCAGAACCCAGAGCCGGACGCGGTGACTCAAGCCTGTAATCCCAACACTTTGGGAGGCTGAGACAGGAGAATCGCGAGTTCAAAGTCAGCCTCAGCAATGGTGAGGTGCTAAGCAACTCAGTGAGACCCTGTCTCTACATAAAACACAAAATGGGGCTGGGGATGTGGCTCAGTGGTCGAGTGCCCCTGAGTTCAATCTCCGGTACCAAAAAAAAAAAAAAAAAAAAAAAAAGCACCCAGAACCCAGAACTGAATCCCAGCTGCTTTGGGGTTGAGGCCGGGGAGGTGCAAGCTTGAGGCCAGCCTGGGCAGCACAGTGAGACCCCTGTTTACAAAACAAACAAAAATTTTAAAAACCCACAAGCAACAACAGGAACCAGAGAACTCCCTGTGCTTTGGGCTCTCAAGTCCATCACTGTCCTCACCCCTGAAAGTGGACCTGGGGGCCGTGGGTCCTCCACACATGCTTGGGGTTCTCGGCTGGACCACAGGCCTTTGAAACTATGTTTCTGGGAAACAAGATCCAAAATTTTATTCGCATCCCCAGGAGGCCCTGACCCACAAATCATTGTCCAGGACAGACCCCAGTGCCTCAGGCAGCCTGCCTGCGACCTGCATGTGAGCCAGGCAGGCAGAGAACAGGGATGAGAGCCAACTGGTTCCCATTGCTGGGTGCCACCAAGAGCTGCATGCTCTCAGAGCCTGTTACCTCCACCTGCCCACAACAGGTGCCGGAGGTGATGCACCTCTAGTTCTATGGTCCAGTCTTAGGCATGATACATGCTATGCTGGCCTGGGACTGAGTCCAGAAGGGACAGGCAAGCCTATCAGAGACAAAGGGACTCAACCTCATCATGCAGAGCACACAAACTGGCCACCAGCCATGTGTGGCACAGCCCCTGCGGTAGCAGGGTGGCAAGCTCAGGCTAGAGAACACACCCTGGGCAAAGGACCTGGCACACTCGGTGCAGAGCACAGCCCTGGGTCTTCATGCTGACCACAGGCTGCAGCTGGTGTGTCTGCACCCACGGAGCTAGAGCTGACTGTCCACCCACGTCTGCGCTCTCGCTTGTAGCTCCCAGAAAGCACACCTTCAAGAGTGTGGCCTTCATGACCACAGCTGTCTGCATCCAGGGGCTGATTTGGATGGATCTAAAATACTGGTCATGGCCACTGCGCCACCTGCAGAGGCAAGTCTGCCTGAGACAGAGGTGACACGAGAGTGTGAAAGCCAACATGGACGGACAGACGCAGTGGGGCCAGCAGAGGGCACCTGGATGCAGCCACATGAGCTCATCATGCTCCTGGACTTCAAGAGAAAAGTTCCTTTCCACTGCTGTCATCTGTTCTGTGCCTCTGTCCTACCTGCCAAGGTCCCGACACACAGGACACCAGGATGGCAGGCAGCCAGAGCAGCTGGCGCCCACAGGCAAGGGCAGGGACACCACCCACCTTGTCAGTGCGGGCGCAGCGCTGGAAGGACATCTTCCTCATGTCCTCGCCATGACTCTCAGGGATGCAGCCTGCCCGCACCAGGGCACACACCAGGTCGTCCTCGATCGTCTTGAACTGTGAGGACCCCACGTTCCTCTGGAACAGAGACCAGAGTGTTTCACCACGTGCTTCCCTGCAGCCTGGTGCAGCCGGACACAGCCAGCAGCTGGGGGTGTGAGAGTCCACTGGGCCACCTCTGCCTGGTCCACACCGCAGCAAGTCGAGTGCAGCGGCCCACAAGGCACCCCCTGCATGGGCCACTTCTGTCTGGCACTCAGCCCACAGGGGCAGCCCCACCCTCGCCACTGTGTCTGTGAGGTGATGGCCTGCCAGGGCTGGGTCTGGCATTCCAGCTTTTCCTAAATCCTTCAGCTCCCGTGAAGAACAAGTGAAAGGTGCAGAGGCGACTGCAAGGAACAGAAAGAAGCCTACCGCTTGATGGGCTAGGTGGAGAATCGGGGCCTCCATGCCCTCGCCAAGGAGGCCCGCGGTCCCTGCTGGCCCTCTGCGTCCAGGAGCTGCACAGTCCCTCCTCTGAGCCTGAATGTGCCTGGCCTATCTCACACGTCATTCAGAAGGCGCTTTGTACCCACTCCCAGATGAGGAGTCTAGGTCACTCAAAACCACATGCAGGGAAGCCACCAAGCTGGCCCATGACCCTGGGAGATGGCCTGTGTGCCCTGAAGACTTAACGACCACCTGGCAGTCTCCCATAGTATCGGATCCACGAGGGCCACCTGGACTCAAGCCAGCCTATCAGAGGCGGATGCACCCCTGGTTGTTTCTGCTGTTTCCTAAAACAGCTGAACCCTGAGGTCTCTGCATGGAGCCACAGGGGTGCCAGAGCGCACAGCTGAACCCGGCCAGCCTCTGCCAGGTGCAGCCTCACCTGCATGCCGTGGTAGCCCTTCCCTGAGTAGGCCATGAGCAGTACGATCTTGCGCTTGGGTAGTTTTCTTGGCTGCTCCTCATCCTCACTGCCCCTGAGCCTCTTGGGCGGGTGCTGTGTGTCCTCCCAGATCCAGCCACCTCGGCCCTTTCTGTCCTGCTGGTGTGAGGCCCGGGCTGGGGGCATCTCCTTCGCGGCCATGGTGGGTAGGCTGGGAGGACAGGGGTGTAAGTGGGCCACGGCAGGCAGGGGCAACAGGTGCAGATCTGGCAGGCTACTGCACTCATCAGGCCCTTGCGGCCCTCAGCGGGGACCTGTCCTGGGTGGCCTGGCATGGGCTAGTCATCAGGATGGGGCGTCAGCAAGGACAGGCAGCAGTCGGTCCTGGCGGGGCGGCAGCCCACGACAGAGGCAGGTGGCCCGAGGCAAAGGAGAACAGCACAGGGAAGGGGGCCGAAGGGCAGGGCGGGGTGGGGCCGCGGTGGGCAGCCTGGGGCAGCAGCGGGGCATCACAGGCAGGAGTGGCCAGGGGCAGCCAGCGACAGGCGGACAGCACCGGGCGGGTGGGTAGCGGCGGGCAGCAGGGAGCAGTACAGCGGGCAGCGCAGGGAGGGAGGCAGGCGGGCGAGCGCGGCGCCCCGTCTCACCCGGGCGCGCGCGGGCCGGGGCGCGCCGGCCACCCCCAGGCTCTCCGCAGCGCGGCGCGCAGGCCCGGGACGCCCATGCGCGGCGGGCGCGAACTCCGACCTCCCAGGCCTCCTCCCGCCCGCCCGGCCGTCCTCGAGTCGGGCCCGGCCCGCGCGCCCGGAACCGAGGGGCGCCCGCCCTCCCCACTCACGGCCGCCGACGGAGCCGAGCGCGACCACGTGGGCGAGGGCGGAAGCAGGCGCGCGCCGGACGGCGGCCGAGCGCGGGCAAAAGTCCTGGCACCGAGGTGGGGCGGAGCCCGGAGGTCGGGGCGGGGCGGGGCCTGGCCGTCGGGGGCGGGGCGAGGCCGCCGGGGGGCGGGGCTCCCTCCCAGGCCCCCGCGACCGCAGCGCCGGGCCGAGGCCCACCGCAGAGATCCCGGCGAGAGAAGCGCCTGGCCCTGCTGTATCCACAAAAGGGAAACCATTTCATTAGGGTCAGGGTACAGGCTGTGAGTGCGCACTGCGATCCCCAGAATAAACAAGTGACCATCACGGCTGACACTTGGCGCCCACCCTGAGTGGCAAGCATCGTCGTCACTCCCACGTTACTAAAGAGGATCCCGGGACCAGAGAGGTGCACCCCAATGTCGGAGGTCGCACAGCAGCCGCCCTGGCACTGGTAATGCTCCGCGGGTCTTTGCATTTCCCACGCGCTGCCTTGGCAGGGTGCAGGCAGCACAGTCACAGACTTCCTGGCTTACTGTGGGTAGTGACACAGCACTTGCTGACACGCTAGCTCGATCAGGCCTCATGGGGCCGCGGATGAGGCTGCGCTGCACCCCCACATTGCGGTGGGGGAGCTGAGGCGCAGTGCGCAGAAGGGCTGGGGTGAGCGCAGCTGGCATGCAGACCAGACCGTCAGCCCCGTGTGTTTTATTTGCAGTGCCAGGGGCACCGAATCCAGGGCCTCACACACAGGAGGCGCGCTGTCCACCATGAGCCACACCCCAGGCCCCAGCTCCATCTCTGCTCTTAACAACGCCGAGCACGTAGGCCTCTTCCAACTTTTTATTTGTTCAAGCAAGGATGACATTTTTAAAATGCCATCACCCTCATTTCCTTTAAATGGAAGATGTTTAATGTCATGGGAAGCTCATTACATTGTTCTTGTCTTTTGCCAAAAGCCTAGTGTACGATTTTCTAGAACCGACGTGGTCCCTGGCCAAGCACCCAGCTGACGATGCCAAGTCACACCCCCGCTGATTCCTACCACATGCGCCCAGAGCACCCTCAGCCTACATTCTTAACTCATGTTACTCGCAGAGATGAGAGCTGTAGCCGACCCCTGCTTGACCCTTGCCTGACTCCCACCCGCCCCTATGGCCCATGGACTTCCCTCGAGCCCGCCAAGATGACCCGGGGTCTTCTCCCCTACTCGTGCTCCTAAGATGAGTCAGGTCTGCGAGTCCTTCCTACCAGCTAAGACAACATGCTCAGCCTCCCAGGAATCAGGGCCTGCATACCTCAGGGGACCATGACTCAGCTGACCACATGCTTTAGTTTAGGGCAGAAAGGAGCCTTGTAGGTACGTGGGGGGAGTGTGTTCCACCAGGAGTGCAAAGGCCCTGGGGCAGGAGCATGCCAGGTGGGCCCCACTCAGGGCTTGCTCCCCTCTGCAGGTCGAGGTTTTAAGGCCAGGGGGCACCCACCTAGAGGCTGTGGTTAGAGAAGCCACAGGATGCCTGCTGAAGGAAAAAGCCGCAGGAAATGAGGTCAGAGTTTGGGGCCTTCTTCACACAGGAGGTTGTGGCTTTGGTAACTGAGTAACTGGGAGCCCAGAGGGCACAATGCATACCTCTTTCCGGGACCACTCAGTGGGCTATGTGGAGTGGGAGAGGCTGGTGGCCAGGCCAGAGGGGGACAGGAGGAAGCAGCCCACCCATGCACGACAACCCCCAGGCCAACTCCCCTGCCATGCTTCTAGAAGGGAAGGATCCCAAGCACAAACACGCAAGAGCATCTCTCCGATCACAGAGGAGCCAGGCATGCCTTCCAGAGATGCTCTCCTGCCTTTGCACCTAGAGGTAGCACCCTGGGATGCACCACGCCCTGAGTGCACCCCAAGCAGCTCTGCATGTGCTGTGGTGACACACGGTCCCACCAGCCAGCAGGGTGAGACCATCAGCCTGAGCCTGTGCCATGCCGCTGGGAGGTGTCCACCCCAGCCCAGCTGCTTGAGCCACACGGTCCAAAACTTGAGCCTCACTTGACAGGAGCCTGTAGGGCAGGGACTGGAGGGCTGCAGTGGCCAGGAGCCAGGTGTCAGGAAGCCCAAGGCAAGACGCTCCCAGGTTTGCGCCTGACTCCCTCGTCTCCCCACTCACTGCTGACCACGACTGCTCCTCCCTCACAGGTGAGGGCAGTGAGGGTGTCACCGCAACCTGAATCTGTCTGGAGGGCAAACTGAGGCCCACGGTGGGGACAGGTGCCCAGGGTGTCCCAGCTCTGTGCTAGTGCAGGGACCCTGAGCCCTCCTGGCTGAGAGCCCCCTCGCCCTGGGCCCAGTGCACAGGCCAGCCCCCAGGGCCCTGCTCACCAGGCTGCAGCACACACCACCTGCACAGCTCATCGCCAACCGCCCAGGCTCAGAGCTCAGGGTGCCATTCAAGAGGAGGCCAAGCCACAGACAGGGAAGTCCTCGGTGGCTGATGGGCGCAGGGCAGGTGGGCAGAGGACTTTCAGGGCAGTGAGCCATTGTGTGATGTGCGCACACCACTGCATGGTGCTCGACACCCAGAGGCTGTGCACCCCCATGAGCCTGCCCAGTGGCTCCATCAGCTCCTCCCACTCAGCTCGTCCGCACAGGGACAACGGGGGGGCCGGGGCGGCCATCCGCGAGGCCGACTTCCTGCTTGGCTTCCCTGCAAACCTGCAACTGCTCGGAGGGTTTGTGAACGCTCAGAACACCAGATCCTGGCAGCCGGCAGGCACTGTCGCTCACAGGCAGCAGGCACCCAGCGCCCCCAGGCAGTTCTTCGTGGCTGAGAAGCAGCTGCGTGTACTTCAGGTCTCCAGGGCTTCTTAGCGGGACCCTCTTGAGACTTCCAAGGTGTGCACCTCCCGCTGCCTCCAAGACGCCACCTCTCAATGAACTCGCATTTTCAGTACTGCGGTTATTTTTCTTATGAACACAGTACAGTCTGACCCACTGTCTCTTCATCCCAGACACGGAGCACTTGGGAAAACACATCCTAAGAGGGGGTAACTTCAATGCATCTGTCACTGGGGTACTGGTAGACTTGAAAGCTCGGGACTGAGTAAAAAAATGCAAACTCTACAGTCCCACAAAAAAGGCAGAATTAGCCAATTAAAAACTGGGCAAAGTTGCCGGTGCGGTGGCACAAGCCTGTAATCTCAGCACTTTGGGAGGCTGAGATAGGAGGATCACGAGTTCAAAGCCAGCCTCAGCAACAGCAAGGTGCTAAGCAACTCAGTGAGACCCTGTCTCTACATAAAACACAAAATAGGGCTGGGGAGGTGGCTCAGTGGTCGAGTGCCCCTGAGTTCAATCCCCAGTACCAAAAAAAAAGCTGGGCAAAGTTGGTGAGGCAGGAGGACCGCAGTTCCCAGGCCAGCCTCACCAACACCACTGACCCTCTCAAAACAAACAGAAGGGCCGCAGGCGCAGGTCAGTGGTAAAGTGGCCCTGGGTTCAATTCCCCGAAACACAAAGGAAAAAGGGGCAAGGAGCCAGTATAGTGGCCACAACTGTAACCTCAGCTACTTGGAGGCTAAGGCAGGAGGACAAGTTGCCTGGACAATGTAGAGACTCTGCCTCAAATTAAACCACCTGCTGTGGTTCAGTGGCCAAGGGTCCCTGGAGGCTCTCGCCCTGTGCAGATCCAGACACCTGGCAGTGTCGGCGGCGGTGGCGGCTTCTGTGCACAACAGCGAGTTCCACCTGACCCCGGACTCCCTCCTGGTCCACCTCCCAGAGGAGCCAAGCAGGTGCCCACCTTGGGGCCCCTCCGCTCTCCTCAGCCCGGGGGAGCTGTTTCCTGTACGAGGAGCAGAACACAGCGATGAATCCAGCCAGCTGTCCCTGACGCTCTGGCTCTCACTGGGGTGTGCTCCAGAGCTGGGTGAGCACCATGGGGACCATGGGAGAACCCAGGCTCCTCACTTGGGCTGGGAGACACCATACTCTGAAGAGGGACCCCAACCTAACAAGAGATGGCTGAGGATTCAGGATGCTGAGGACAGCGGCATACAAGAGGACCACGGACACAGCGTAATTCCAAAGGTTTACTTCCCTCGATGCACGCGACACAAGGTGAGGGGCAGACTCATACATTCACCTCAGCAAGACAGGCCTGAGCACCACCTTGTGGAGGACAGCACCCACTCACAGCACACGCAGCCACGGCCATGGGCACCAGGAGGGGCCAGCAGGCAGGCGGGCCTCCCCCACCGGCCTGCCGCAGCTCTGGATTCCAGTTGGCATAAAGCAATAAATACTAACATGTGACATGCAGAAGGGAAGCCGAGGGGCGACGAGGGACACGGGCGGGGTGTTTTCTCATACGTCCAAGCACAGTGGCGACATTTCAAGTATTGCAAAGAAAACCACACGCTTTTGTGCACGTGGCACATGACCTCTGAGCCCATACTGTGGGCACCGCTGGCCCACGCCTGCCTCCGTGATGCTCAGGGATACATTCAAGTAGGGCTGGGCACAGCTGAGCCGGGCCAGGGAGGCCCAGGCAGGGCACCCTGAGCACGTCCCCGTGGGCCCTGGAAGACAGGGCTCAGCCAGCCCAGAGGCTGCCAGACACAGAAGCCTTGGCATCAAGACCGCTGGTGAAGCTCCGTGGGAGGTTTGCATGTGTTGTTTTTTCCTGTTGCACGAAGTTGACCCTCACCTGCCCACCAGGTTCAGGTAGGGATGGAGGCGAGGCACTGGCCATCCTGTGGCCACAGAGGGCAGGACGGTGGGGAGCAGCCAGCCAGAAACACACCCACACTGTAGCAGGGTGCCCGGCAAGTAGGCCACACCAACCCCCCAGCCACCTGCCGGACACCTCCTGCCCCCACAGCGTGGCGTCCACGGCAATGCTCAGGCCCACCCTTCCAAAGCAACTGCTCAAACACCTAAAATTCTCTTCTTTAAACAAGAAAAAAGAAAGAACTGCAGAAAAATAAGACACATTTTAGGAGTAAAGTGTGAGAGAGTATATGGGCTCTGAGCGCAGGAGGCTCGGTGCTTCTGCCCCCAAGGGAGCATCCCAACACAAGGACAGCGTTTCTCCTGCAGGGCAGCGGGGCTGGTCTCCTCCGAGGACCCGACAACGGGCTGCAGAGGCAGTGCACACACTGTGGGTCTCTGTGCACGCCCGGGGTGCACGCGTGTCCACACGCGCGGCCGAGGGCAGGCCTCCAGCAGTCTGCATGGCCCGCTGCAGCTCTCCAGGCTGTCGCACAAAGTGTCAGGTGACTCACAAAGCTGGGTGGTGGTCTCAGAGGGACAGTTCCTATGGAGAAGGGTGGAGACCAGAGGATGCACCCTTTTTCTTGGGCAAGCGACCGGGCAGCGCGCCCGGAGGAGAGCTGCTTTGGCATGGACACAGCAGGGCTGCCTAGGGCTGCCCTGGGCTTCGGAGAGCGGCAGGGGCCACACGCCACCTTCCACCGCTCGGCACCTGTGCCTGCCATGGGAGGCAGCCATAGGGGACAAGTTTGGAAATCCTGCAGAGGGAAGGAGCTGTCCCTGTTTGTCCAGGGACCCTGCAGTCCACCTCCAGCAAAGACCAGCAGCCTCAGAAGCAGGAGACGCTTGAACTCCACGGCTCCACCTAGTGGCCCTGCCAGGGGCCTGCGGCACAGACTCAGCACCATCGATCAGCCACGGCTGGCAGGCCTGTCCCGACAGTCTGGCCAGCACGTGGACCCCACCCCACAGGGTTCACAGAAAGGGTCCAGCCCCTCGGGCACAGCACGCCAGGCAGTGGGGTCAGGCGCAGATGCCGGTCAGCAGGGCCGAGAGCCTTCTCTCGATGCACAGCTTGCCTGCAGACGGGAGGGGATGTGAGGCGGGCGGACACAGAGTCGGCCTGTGCCCCCTGGTGCCCGGCCAGCCCACACTCACACTTGGCCACACTCTCCACGTCCGCCTGGTCCCTGAGCATGCGCTGCAGCCCCTCTAGCAGCAGCAGGGCCTTGTGGTAGCGTGGCACACAGCCCTCTCGGTGCTGGAACATCTCGTCCAGGGCGGCCGACTGCACCTGCGGGCGAGGGCAGAGCTGGGCATGGCCGCCAGCTCCGGGGGACACTGCAGCGCAGCACACACCTTCAGCAGGGGACACACTGAGCCACTGTCCCATTGGGTGCGAGCCCAGTGCGCCTTCACCACTGCTCGAGCCAAGGGGCAGTGGGAGCCAGAGGCCTCCCGGGGCAGCTCTCCTGCGCGGCCCAGCACGGCACTGTGCTCAGGGGGGCCCAGGGAGCCTGCCAGCCTGAGTTGGGGTGGTCAGTGTGATCGTACTGACCACGTGGCCCCGAGCATGCACTCAGTGTCGCTCACACCACCACTGGTGACAAGGTGCCCTGACAGCAGTCCAAGTGGGGAGAGGGGGGCGGCTTGTCCCTGTTTGTCCAGGCTTTGCTTTTCTGTTACGAGTGACTATCTCGGGAGAAAAGCACCACTCAGAGGCAGAGGCCTGCCTGGGACCTGGGTGTCCGTCTTTTTTTTAGTTGGAAAAGTGAGTCTCAGGGAGGAGGTGGCCAGGGTGCAGCTGAGCCATGGAGGTGAGCTGTGGGCCAGGTCCCTGGGGACGCCCTTGTCATCTGGCTGCGGCACTGTGCCATAGCTCCCCGAGAGCAACCTGGCAGCGGCAGCCCAAACCCCCGGGGCCGCAGGGGTCCCAGCACAGCACGCCGCCCTACCATCTGCACAGCATGGCTGAGGATGAGTCTCTCAGCAGTGACCCCATGGATGCCATCCAGTAGCCGCTGCTTGTCCAGGAAGAAGCGCTGCAGCCGCAGACTCAGGCCCTGGCAGGACACCACGCTGGCCTTGTACAGCTCGTTGAGCTTGCGGACCACTGCGGCAGAGAGAAGGGCGCAGGTCAGGGCCTTGGCCATGGAGGGCTGCCTGACAACGGGGCTCGTAGTGGGAGGCTGGCCACACCCAGCATGGGGGACGCAGGGCCAGGACCCACCTCACCACAAACCCCAGTGCTCCCGGCCTCCATCCAGGCTCAGCACCACCCCTGGGTGAATGACCCCAGAGCTCACTGCTTCAGGCCCTTGGCAGGCACCATGCCAGCTGCTCCTCCACCTGGCCTGGGACTGCCCGTGTGGCCTTGTCACTTGTCACTTGCCCACCATCCTCGCTCTCAGCCATGTGACCACAGCCCTCACCCTGCTTCACGGTGGATGAGAGGCAGAGCTTGCCGGCCCGGATCTGGTCAATAGCCGTCTGCAGGCCCGAGGACAGCAGCTCGGCCACCTTCAGGTACAGCACCAGTTGCTCCGCGAAGCTGTAGGACAGCCAGCAGGTCAGAGGTGCAGGCCCTGCCCCAGGGCCCTGCCCACTGGCCCCACACTGGGCAACACCCACCCCCACTCGCGGCTCAGCAGGCTGATCTGGTCGGCCACCACGCTCTCCTGAAGCTGGCACTCAGGGTCCCCGGCCACCTCACTGGCACTGCCCTTTAGGGCAGCGATCTCCAAGACAAGTTGAACGAAGGCGAGTGTGAAGCGCAGGCCGTGCAGGATCTCCGTGTGCTCCTGCTGTGGACGGGAGGGGCGCTTGCTGCCAGGATGCCAGGTGGGCACCTCACCCTGGAAGGCCACCCAGCCCGGCCTCACCTCCATGAGTGTCTCCTCCGGGAGATCGGGGGCCTCGAAGGTCACAGCCCCCTCCAGGTTGGCAGAGAGGGGGTCAGCAAAGCTGCAGCAGTGGCCTGGGGCAGGGAGCTCAGGGACAGCCTCACTGCAGGCCCCGGGCAGCAAGTGACGGGCAGATGAGGAGCCAGCAGAGCCCACTGTGGAGACAGCCAGTGATGAGGTGGCCCAGGCAGGCTTCAGTTTATGTCCCACCGTGGCAGGAAAGCACAGCAGCTGGAAGGCTGGGGCCCACAAGACCCCACCTGGGGCACTGCAGGCTCCCGCACACCTGGGCCCAGACCCGCCCAGGGCAGGGACAGTGGAGGCCACATGGGTGCAGGGTTCCACCTAGGAGGATAGGTTCCAGGTGGATGCTGGAGGGACGTCCCGGAGGGCGGAGCAGCCCACCTGCACTGTGGCAGACCCAGCCCAGGTCTATGCTGAACCCAGGGCAACTGGCCCACAGAGGGCAGCCTGTCAGGGTGGCTGAACACAGAGGCGGTGGCCTGGCCAAGGGCCCAGTGTCCCAAGCACTGTTCTTATTCAGCGTACAATCTAGACGAGCCACAGACCTTGCTGACTGATTGGCCTGGGCACCTTGGGAGGCGAGGCTGAGCTGGGATCTCCCCCTGCCCCTCCCAGGGCCTTGGAGGTCTTGGTACTGCCTAAAGGAACCCCAGCCCCAGCGGGTCCTCACCTGAGAACATCCTGGTGCGGGGTCCTTGGGGCGGTGTGGTCCCACTTGGGGGAGAACCCACAGTGAAGACTACTGGGGATGGACTGCTGGCTCCCCCAGCTCGGGCACCTGGGTGCAGGTTCCCTCCGAAGCCAGCAGAGGGTGCTGGGAGACAAGGAGGGCTCAGTGCCTGCTCTAGCGCACCCGTAACTGAAGCCCAGCCGCCACCCCACTGCCCTGGCGCACCAATCTCCATAGGCTTCTCCTGCAGGCTGTCTGTGCTGCCAGAGTCTGAGGCCTGGGTCCCAAAGGCAGCCTTAAGCAGCAGGTCGGTGAGGCGGCTGGTGCTGAAGGACCTGCAGGACGCAGGTGTGAGCAGAGGCACGCAGCCAGGTCCGGCAGCCGGGCCCCACACAGCCGCCCTCGCGAGGCCAGGCACAGGCGATACCAGCAGCCCTCCGCCCACCCCAGAGAGGCAGGGTGAGCCTCAGGAGGGAAGGACTGGCTGCAGGCCCCAGGTGGGAGCCAGGATGGCGGAGGCCACAGGGGCACCAGCAGCAGCTGAAAGCAGGCCAGGCTGGGAGCTCACCTCCAAGCCCCACTCACCGGCCAAAGGGACCCCTGTTGTCCTCGGCAGGTCGCAGGCCAGATCCCAGCTGCTGCCCCTGAAGGGGCCCCGCCTCTGAGAGATCGGGCAGCGTCCGATTCCGTGGGGGTACCATCAGCACGCCCTGCCGGGCCAGGAGGGCCAGCAGGTTCTGTGAGCTGGGGGCCTTGGGGAAGTCGGAGGAGGGCATGGCCTAGGGCCGGGGCAGCTCTGAGCACACCTGCCCACCAGCAGCCCCAGACGATGTGAGGGCCGGGGCAGGGGTGCCACAAGAGGCGGCACGCAGGACGTAGGGCCGTCACAACTCGTGGCTGGCTGCAGCTGTGGGCTCCCGCTCGCAGGCCGAGATGCGACCATGCCAGCTCCCCAGATTGGCCCCGCCTGGCTGACTCTCCCTCACTGCACCCGCCGCAATCCACACACCCTGGGGAGTAGTCAGTCCCGCCACGCCGCCATGCTGCCATGGGGAGTTAGCCACAGCCCACGTCCGCCTCCCAGGAACATGACCCCTCCAAAGGGCGGCCACAGGGTGTCACATGAGGACCAGCCACACGTCCCCACTCTACGAGGCCTCAACACAGGGCAGGCACAAGGTCACCAGGTGCTGGCCAGCCCTTGACAGAGGGCCCTTAGAACCCACAGGGCAAACTAGGAACCCTCCAAATCAGTGGCCAAATGACCTGAGAGTGAGCCCAGGCACGTGGACAGGAGGAAGGAACCTGGTCTTTTCCCAGAACTGGCCGCTTCCACCCATCTCCTTCCCCAGACACCACAGCACCCCCTAGAAGCTGCCATGGCTATTACCTTGGTAGGAGAACCCAGAATGGGAGGCAGGGGGTTCCGCTGCAGGAAGTCAGGCAGCTTGGGCGAGCCACGCAGGGACCGGCAGGGCTGTGGCACGGGGGCTGGCTGGGGAGGGCTGGCCTGTGGCGGGCTGAAAGCTGCTCCCAGGGGATCCGTAGGGGGCTTGGGGAGCTTGGGCCGGACGACATGCAGGTCGGACAGGTTGGGGGCGCTATGCAGACGGCAGCCAAGCCCGGGGGCCCGGGGGGAGTGCTCAGGCACAGAGGAGCCTAGGGACAGGAAGAGGCCTCAACATCTTCCAGATCCTCAGGCACATTGGAAAAGGGACACATGCAGCCACTGCTGCCACGCCCCACCATCCCTGTGACCCAGGGCCATTCCAAGTGGTGCCCTTGCTCCACTTTGCAGCTGAGGAAACCAGCTAAGGGGCTGAGAGGCCCATCCAGGGGCACACAGCTGGGCATAGCACAGGAGGCTGTGCCTGGAAAGGTGCCTCCACAACCCCAGGGTCCCCGAGCAAGGAGACCAGCCACCCTCCCCATCCTTGGGCCCAGGCTGACTGCTCCTACCTGGACGCGGGGACCTTCCAGCCCGCATCTCAGCTCCCTGTGGAGAGGGTGCCCTGCTCCAGGTCGGCTGCTCAGGAATGGTTCCAACTTGGAGAAAAGGGTCCCAGGGTCAGACCAGGATAGAGACTGTGGAGTCCCTCCACACCCCACACACCCAGAGCCTGCAAGCATCCACTCCCAAGCCAGACCCTCACCTTGCGGAGACGGCATGTAGGGCCGGCCTCCACCCAGGGACAGCTTCCTGGCCAGGACAGCTCCTTCAGGGTGGGATGGAGGAGACGGGCTGGCCCGGGCGAAACCCAGGGGGCTGGTGCTGCCTGACCGGCGGACGGCAGAGGACCTGCAGATGCGGCAGGCCAAGAGGTAAGGCCCCAGCCCCTCACGCCACATCAGAGAGGCCAACAGCCCTGCCCTGGCTCCTCGCCCACTGTGCTGTGCGGGCAGCACAAGGGCCTTGCTGGGAAGCAGGCACGAGGTGCTCACCAGCTCACCTTGCTGCAGGATGCCAACTAGGGCTGGGAGCCGTGTTGGCCAGGGCCCCTCACCCCAAGGCCACAGTCCCATAGGGACAACTGCCAGCCCAAGCTGCCTCCTGAGAGCTGCAAGGAAAGCACCCCTTCCTCCTAGCTTCACTTCTGTCAAAATTGGCAAAACTGCCGGTTTGGTGGCGCCTGCCTACTCCCAGTGAGGCCAGCCTCAGCAACTTAGCAAGACCCGGCCTCAAAAAAATAAAAAAGGCTGAGGATGTTGCTTGGTGGTCAGTGACCGCGCACCCTGGGCAGCAGGGGTTCGTGGGCTCAGGACACTTGCTAGCACGTGCAGAAGCACTGGAGCCCTGAGTGCCAGCGCATGCGGTGCTGGCCACAGGGCTGGGCCCTCTGTCCGTGCACTCACCGAGGTGTCCGGGGCAGGGAAGGGCAGTGCAGGTTCTGCTCGATGCGCTGGTAGTTGTGCACCTGGGTGGGGACTGGGATGGGCACCGAGGCTCCGCACCGGCTGTGGAGGGAGGGCACTGAGCAAGGGTGCGGGGGAGCACCTGGCCCAGGAGACACCAGCTAGAGGGCAGATGACGTCCTGAGTGGGCACCCTCGCAGCCAGCCCTTGGCCCACGGCCTTCCATGGGATCCTCCCTGTGGCGCTGAGGTCCAGCCAGGTCTGAACAAAGGCAGGGCCTCCATACACAGCAGACCTTGCCAGGGAGGGGCAGCCATGACAGAGGAAGCCCCCCACCTGGGCCCTGCTTACCCAGAGGGGCTGGGGGAGCTGCTGCAGGTGGGAGAGGGAGATGGGGTCCGGCCATGGCTCTCCAGGCCGGCAGAGGCCACCAGGGAACTCCTAGAGGGCAGAGGACAGGGAGGCATCCTCACCCAGGGTGGACAGACCCTGGGCTCCCCCCTGGCCTTCACGGGGAATCTAGTCCTTCCCAGATGGCCTCCACCCAGGTAAGGGGACAGGTGGGGACACCAGCCACTCTGAAGGCCCACTTCTGTGCCTCGCAGGGCTCACCCGCTGCACAGCAGACTATCCGGTGGGGGCTTGGCACTGGCCACCTCAGCCACCAGGTCACCTGTGGGTAGGAGACAGCATCAGGCCTGGGTGTGCCCGTCTTCCAGGCCGGCCCCACTCTGCCCCGCCCCTCCCATGCTCCTCTGCTCCCTGCACACTGGTGGAGATTCTAGGAAGGGCAGCTGCAAGCTGACCGGGCCTCTCTGTGGGTGAGACCTGAGCAGTGTGGTGCAGACTGGGAGAAGGGCACCTCAGGTGAAGCCTCCACCGAGGACACCCTCACGCTCCTGCCCCCACCTTTCCCACTCCAGGACCTTCTGAACCCAGGGCCTCTTCCCCAGTCTCCAGTCGCTCTGGGTTGGGTGGTGAGGAGGGTGACCCCTGACCCTCTCAGGGATGCCCAGGACCCCACTCTGGTGAGGGGTCAGCCTTGACAATCCCCTGCCACCCCAGAGCTTGAGCTGACTGGACGTGACCACAGCCAGGGCTGAGTCAGGCTGTTCCTGACCAACACCAGGGCCAGCAGGGTCCCCAGAGCAAGGAGGGGAGCACAGGATCCTGTGGTGAACTGCATGTCCCCAGCGGGCAGCTTCAGCTGCTGAGGGCAGCTTCCAGTCTGATGTGGGCACTGAGGAGCCCCAGACACGCGGCAGGTGGTGGGGACTAGAAGGACCACAGGATAGCCTGGAGGTGAGGGCTGCCACCTGCCTGCAGAGGGCCTGGCCCAGAGCAGAAGCATGCCCTGCCCATGGGGCCTGGCCTAGGGCCTTGGGCCTCTGACGCCTGCTAACCAATAGGTGGACTCACCTAGACTCCAGGTGCCCTTCAGCAGAGACAGACTCACCAACGTGCTGGGCTGCTGGGGCGCTCCTGAACCCCGACTGCCCAGGGGAGATCGCACACACGCACACTAGCACATTCTACAGATGTGGCCACTGCACTCTGCCCACCACCAAGCCCTGCAGGGGGTGCGTCCTTTCTGCCCGCAGGCCTCCTGACCTGGAAACTGGGCTGGAACCATGACGAAGTCGTCTGTGTCACAGGAGTCCTTGCTACTGCCAGCAGAGTCCCGTGAGCCGTGCAGGAAGCCGGCCGTGTCTGCTGGGGAGGTGAGTGTCTTCTGCAGGTGTGGCATCTCCCCCAGGGACTGTAGGACAGAGGAGGGCTGGTGAACTGGGCCCAGGCCCCTGACTCTGAGGACCAAACCACACTTACTCGGGGCCCGGGCCTCAGCAGCACCAAGGGCCACAGGTGCAAGCAACAGGCCTGGCCATTCCTCCCCACCCTCTGCCTGCCATTTCTGCTCCTATGGGGGAAGGGGGATGACCAAGGTTTGCACTCAGGACGCTCCACCACTGAGCCACATCCCCAGCCCTTTTTGTTTATTTTGTGACAAGGTGGCGCTAGGTCGCTCGGGCTGCCCTGGAACCTGCAGTCCTCAGCCTCAGGCACACAGCATCGCTGTGCCCAGCATGCCTGCCCGTGAATTCTCACACACAGAAGCCTTGGCCTCACAGGTCACGCTGACCTCCAGAGCTGCCCACAGTACCCCAGCCAGGTGGCAGGTGGCCCTGGATCCCAGCAGCCCACAGGCAGGAGCCTGATGCCAGTCCCCTGTACCTCAATTCCCTGCTTCTACAGCAGAGAGAGCCAAGCATCTGGTGGGCACTCTGCCACAGGCATGGTGGGGGCTCCGGGCCACACACAGCATGCTGTGAAGGTCCCACCCAAGACACGCAAGGACCTGCTCAGGGCAGGCCCACTGTGGTCCCACTTCAAGCCAGAGGCAGTCCCTGAGCGCCCCTATGAGGGCCTACCGCTCCCCAGGCCTGCCCACAGAGGCCAAGGCTGCATGTCCCTGCCCACTGCTGTACCACGTGGCCGGGTGAGCAGCCTGGCTGCCCCGTTTAGCCGCGCTGCCCCCGCCTTCCCTCCAGGAGCGAATGAGCTGCGGCCCTCCCGTGGCTCGGCGTCTGTGCTGGCAGCCCAGACGAGAGGCCGGGAGGCTGGGAGGCCCACTTACCGGCGGGGAGGCCAGCGGAGAAGCAGAGATGCTGCTGGAGCTGCTGCCAGAGCCCGAGCTCGGGCAGGAGGGCACGGGCACCGGCGGGGCTGGCAGAGAGCGCGGGTCAGTCTCCCAGGGCTCTGCCCCAGGCCCTGTGCAGAGGACAGGGCCTGCACAAGGCCATGCAAGTCAGCTAGCCCAGGCCGGGACAGGCTCCCACACAGCACTGTGGTCCTGCCCCGACCTTTGACCAGTGGAGGCAGGGTGAGCAAGGCCTCCTGAGCTACTCACCACACTGACCTGCGCCCACACTCAGCAGTCCCCAGAGGGCTCATCCCGACAGTAGCTGAAGTGAGCAGCACGTGACCCCCTATACACCCCTTCTGCACCATGGCCACCTGCCACCCAGTCCTGGGGCCCAGGCTGCAACAGGGCTAAGGAATCCTGGTCTCCCCACCCTCCTGAGAAAAGGCCCAGCACAAGGCCCAATCTCTGTGCCCCAGTCCCCAGCCCAGCACAGGACACCTAATTTAACCTGGGGAGGACATCGAGGCCCCTCTGGACCCACAGGGACTTACACTTCTTGATGGAGGCACTGGCGTCCAAAAAAGGGTGTCGGAAAAACTCCTCTAGGGAAGAAGAACGAGACCTCAGGAGTGCCTCTCACCCAGGCTGTAGGTCAGGCAGGCCCCCAGACCCCTGGGCAGAGGTGGGACTCCAGCTCACAGCATGGCCCCGTCAGCCTGGCCTGGCTTCACCACCCACTGGATGGGCTTCCCAAGGCGGAACCAGGTCTGCTGGCCTTCCTGCCAAGGAAGGAGCTTGGGCACCTGGGGACCCATTCATGCCATCCCCAGAGGCTGGAGGAGCTCGGGTGCCCAGATTTAGGCTATCAGCTAGAAGAGGGAGCCATAGGCAGTACCTGCCACCCAAGCCAGTGCCCCAGGAGCACAGGACGCTGTCTGAGGGGGCGGGGAGGGGCTCGGGGGCACCGCGCCAGGCTTCAGGAAGCAAGCCCCCAGCACTCACCAAAGTCCATGCGGTCTTTGTGGTTGCGCTGCAGCAGAGCCAGGAGCAGCTGCCGCAGGGGTGCTGACGTCTCCCGGGGGATGCTGGGTGGGCAAGAAAACACAAGGTTAATGGGGCTGCGGGGTGCTGGGCGGAACGACCCGGGGCGGGGGCGCACTTACACGGGCACCAGAGTCTTGTTCTTCTCATAGAACAGGCGCAGGTCCTGGGGGCTGCTGGCCTGGTGGGACAATGGCGTGAGACCCACACAGCCTTGCTTCCTGCTGTGGCCTGGGCCTCCCCAGCTGGCCCTCAGCTAGGACCAGAGGCCAGCCTGCACACCTGTGTCACACACTCCACCTCCCGCCACCGGGCCCGCCAGGCAGCAGTCACCTGGAGCGGGCAGTGCTGCCATGCACAACCCACTCAGCCCTGCCTCCTCGTCCTCCAGTGCAGCAGGCTGGCTCACCTGGAATGGGGCCTTGCCCGTCAGGCACTGGTACACGATGGTGCCAATGCTCCACAGGTCTGCCTTCCCGTCATAGTGTTGGGACATGATGACTTCAGGCGCCTGTGGGAACAAGTCAGTGCTGGGGCACAGGACAAGCACTGGAGCACTGAGACTGGGAGCAGGTGCCACAAAGGCACCAGCCCAGGACCAGCCAACCAGAGCGGATGTGGCAGAAAGGCACTACCGCACTGATGCTGTCCAGCGCCTGGAAGGGCTCAGCTCTGGACATGCAGGGAAGAACCCAGGGGCTGGCACCAGCAAGGGCCTCAGGTGACCGGGCCATCCCCACCCAGCCCTGTTCAGGAGCCACGCACCATATACATGGGGGAGCCGCAGAGTGTGGCTGCCATCATGTTGCTCTGGAGGTACCGGGCGAACCCAAAGTCAGCTGCAGGAGAGAGACATCCGGAAGCTCAGCTTGGGCTGGCCACAGCCAGGGGGCGCCCTCAAGAGGCCTCACTGATCTTTCTTTTGGGGCATGCTGGGGACTGAGCCCCAGATGACAACTGAACTGGACCCCAGCCCTCTTTGTTTTTTACTTTGAGACAAGGTCTGACAAAGATGCCCAGGCTGTCCTTGAACTCACAACCCTCCTGCCTCCGCCATTCCGAGCAGCTGGGCTCAGGCCTCACCGATCTTGACACGGATGTGACTGGGGTTGGCACGGCGCCCTCCAGGGCTCGACAGCAGGATGTTCTGGGGCTTGAGGTCACGGTGGATGATGCCCTTGCTATGCAGCAGCCGCATGGCACCTGCGATCTGCTGCAGGAAGAGCCTGATGGTGTCCTCGCTCAGGGTCCGCATGGCTGCAAAGAGATATGGGCTCAGGGGACACCAGCCACCGCTACCCAAAATACTCCCAGGGTGCCTGGGGCTGAGCCTGCCATGAGGACATGCCGCCCAGGAGCTGAGTCCAGACTCGTCCCACAGCCTCGGGGGCCACCTTCCTGCTCAACTCCAGCCTGCCTGCTCCTTGGCAGGGCCTTATCCCCACAAGCCACCTCAGGTCTCCCCTCCATGCCGCCCAACACTGGCAGCTCTCAGCGCCTGACCACATGCTGCCACTTTTTGTTCATGGGTGGACCATCTGTGCCTTTAGCTTCTTCCTCAACCCAGACAAGTGCCTGGCTTGCTTGGCCAGGGGATCTAGGATGAGCCCTCAGGGTCCCCGCAGGCTCTAAAAATTGAATACTGGGCAAGTGACCTTGAGGCAGAGCTGAGACCCTGCCCAGGGTCCCAGGAGGCCCTGTCCCCTGCCAGCAGCAGGCTTGGGGCCAGCAGGGAGGTCCCTGGCTCTGCTGTGCCAGGGCAGCCAAGCCTGGAAGGGAACAAGAGCAGGTGGTGGCCACTGGTGTCCAGGTCCCCAAGGAAGGAGACTGTAAGGACAACCACCCACAACAGGGCAGACAGTCTAAATGTGCACACTTCCGATACACACAGACACACATACCAGGGAGACACAGACAACCCTCACAGCCCCTGCAAACACTCTCACCCCAGAGACACCTCCAAGAGAGACCAACCACTCACCTCATGTTAAATCCAAACTGGGTCCCCACCCTTCTGCCCGGGGGTAGGATTACCCGCCCAGCTCCTCACAAACAGGTGGCAAGCCAGAGAGCCCATACTCATGCCCAAGTCACAGGGACCCTCGTTCCCCTCTAAACTGGCCCTGCAGGAGCACCCTGCACCCCTCACAGGCAGGTGGCGCCTGGGGCTGGCCTGACACCTGCGGAGCCTGGACACTAGCCAAGAACTGCCCAATCACTGAAGGTCACGGCCCAGCAGGCAGCGTGGCAACCGTGAGGACAGGAACAAATACTGGGCAGACAGAATGGCAGAGCCACATGGCAGGCCTCCCAGTTGCCAGCTAATGCCTACTGTACCCCGGCCAGTGGCCCAAGGGCCACAAGACCCCTGGCTTCGGTGCCTGCCTCTCACTCACACAGCACCTCATCCCATCCGACAGACGGCACAGAGTCGACCGGGACGGGCCCTCCCCACCTGGAGTGTGCTCCGCCAGCTCAGCCCCAGCCAGCGTCCTTCAAAACCCACACGTCGAAATCATCCCCTCACAGGGATCACTGGGAAGGGCTGTGAGCGGCCTGGGGATTCCTGCCCTCATGAGAAGCCCAGGGAGCTCATTGATCCCTTCCTCCAAGCGAGGCCTCAGCAAGAAGCCACCATGTAGGAGGGCCAAATGGCTGAGGCCCATGCAGCCTCCGCAGCTGTGAGCCGGCATTCCTGCTGCTCAGGAATCACCCAGTCTGAGGGTTTCTGTCAGAGCTGCCCAGTGGACTGACAAGTGTCACCTCCATCCTAGGCGGGAGCCTCCTCGGCTCCCGCCTTCTGCACACAGGGCAGCCCCTGGGAAGCATGTGGTAGCGTCTGAGGAGCTCCAGACAGCGCTCCAGGTGCGCCAGCGCCCGTCACACCCACCACTCGCCATCCTTACAGCATCAGCCCTGGGGCCCTCCTGTCCCCCAGCCCACCCCCCTCTACCCCTAGGCTGGCCTTGTCCATGACTGCCCCCACCCCCCACGTGCCTCTGTTGTGAAAGCACAGCCCTCTGACCACCCTAGCCAAGGCCTCTGCCCAGCGCACAGGAGGCACTCGACAGACATCCTGGTGGTCTGCCGTGGCCGGGCCCCCGTGCCCCAGGGCAGTTCCTGCTGAGCCACCCTGAGCTGGTGGCGCCGGCCTGCTGCTGCGTGCCTACTCACTGTGCAGGTAGTCAGCCAGGTCCCCGCCATTGCAGTACTGCAAGAGACCAGGCCTCGTGTCAGGACAGGCCAGGCCCACTGGCCTGCAGCCCACGCGCCCCGCCCACACCAAAACCCCTGCTGGGGACCGTCACCACCCCAGACCCACCACCCCCCTTCCTGTGGCATCAGTCCACCAATACGTGGAGCCTCTGGTCCCGGTGACAAGGGACTGCCTCACTCCAAGCTCAACCTGGCCCCAGAGGGACTCACCTCCATGACCAGGTAGACGGAATTGGCCACTTCCTGTGAAAGAGAGAGAGTGCTGAGACAGGCGCCAGCCGCTCCCGGGGCTTGGCTCTGAGGACCACTGGCACCCTCAAGCTCCAAGTGTCCATGGGGTTTCAGTGATGGCCAGCCCTAGGCTGCTCCACAGGCTCAGGATGGGATGCCTATAGCCAAGTGGACTCTGGAGGGGCTTGTATGCTTGTTCTGTAGCTTGAACATGGGTTTGAGTGACAGTAACAGCAGAGAAGAGGGGAGCCTGGGTTAGGATGTGGACCTAGGACCGAAGGCTTCTATCAGGGGAAGGGCCCTGTCCCTGAGTCTGACAGGGCTCAGCATGAATGGTAACTCCTGGCCAATATGAGCCTCTGGTAGGAAGGACCAAGGCCTGGGTGCAGGCTGACCTTGACCCTTAGGCTCTGGAATCAAGGACGACAACAGATTAGCAGGTAGGAGGAACCCAGGCAACAGACCCTGACCAACCCTCCCAGGCAGAGGCATCCTGAGACGTCTGCCCACTACCCAGCAGGCTAGTTTCCAGCTAGCTGGCCCTCAGCTCATGCAGACCCATGTCCAGGTCCAGTGGCACAAGCCCTGGACACATAAGGGCCCACTGCAGCAGCCCAGCCTGGTGTACCTGATAACCAGTGGACAACTGGCACCTGGCCTGAAGCCATGCTACCCCACCAGACTCAACCACTGCTCAGCCAGTTCCTGGACAAGTGCAGGGACCAGGGGGCAGCCAAGCCAGGCAGACTCCATCTTAACTACCCTGAGACTCTGCATAGGGGCACTCCTTTCCTGAGGCAAGCCGCCCTGCCCTTAGAAGAACAGGATTGCGCTGGTGCTCAGGAGCAGAGCAGAGCTGGGCCCTGGGGACTAGGGCCAGCCTTGCCACCACCAGCTTCTCCACTCTGCGCCTGAGGCCGGATGACAAAGCCAGGGCTCCTAGGGGCCTTAGGAGGAACCCACACCCTGCTCCACCATGACTCCAGCGTGCACGCACAGCTGCAAAGTAGGAGGTAAAGGGGGTGCACTCCTGAGTCTCCACAGTGGGGGCTGGCCAAGTGCTTTTTAGAAGCCTGCTAAGGCTGAGCACACACTAACCCCAGGCCACTCTGACTGGCCTCAGCAGCCAGCTACCACCTGTCAACCCAGACCCCAAGCATGCCCTCAGATATGCCCTGTCCCCACTTGGCAGGACCAAGTGTCCCTGACACTTGCTCAGCCAACTGGCCCCCGGGAGGCCCAGGCCTGCAACCATACACTCCTAGGGATGGACTCAAAGCTGCTGAGACACCCAGGGTACAAACGCAGTCCTGGGGAATGATACTCCAAGCCCGAGAGCTGCAGGGCTGGGGTGTACTCAGGGTGGCCAAAGCACAGCTCAGACAAGTCCTGCCCCTGCGTGCCAAGCTGCGCAGGTAGCGTGGCTCCGTAAGGAGGGCTCAAGACAAAGGGGACTGTCCACAGGGCAGGCCTGTGCACCCTGCTCCCCACGTCCCTGTCCCAGCCCAAGAGAGAGACAGGAAGCCCTGGTACTGGCCTGCCTCCCACCTGATCTTCCTAGGCCAGCTAAGGGGGAAAGAGCATGGGCAGAGGGGGTTCAGAGTCCCTAACTGCAGCAGACCACAGGAACAGGGCCAGAGAGGCAAGAGACAGGACAGTGACCAAGACAGAGGGACAAGGACAGGATGGAGGGACAGTCAGGGACCAAGCCAGACAGGAACATACAGAGGGACAGCCCACAGTTCTAACCACCTGACAAAAAGAGAGGCCCAGGACAAAAGGTAAAACCCAGAAACAGGTGCAGCAGCTGCAGCACACATCGCCGCTCCTGGCCATCCGGGGAGGCCCTCTCCAGAGAGCTTCTACATCCCAGCCAGTGCACAGGGCTGTGGGGCCTCTCACCCTGTGAGACACTGCCAGAGGGTGGCGGTGGGGAGACTCAGGCCTGCACTCACCCTCAGAGGCACTTCTTAGGATGGGACCCACCAGAGCTCAAACTCACTCAGCAAGCAGGGACAGTGACGGGGACAGATGCAGGTGTGGGAGGGGGCATATTCCCAAGCTGCTCACTCAGGATTGCAGGGACAGAAGCCACTAGAAGTCCTGCTGCCCCTCTCCCACTGGGGGAGCTATGAGACACAATGGCAGCCTCCCGCCTCTCCATACAGACAGGCCACCAATGCCGGGAGGTGCTCTGCACGCCACACAGCAGGAGCTCTGGCCCCGCATCCACACCATCTGCTGCCCATTCTGCCCAGGGCCCTCCCCCAGCCCTGCCTCTCCCCAACAGCCTCTCTGCAATGCTAGGGACCACAGCTCCCGTACCTACAGGCCCCTGGCCTAGCCCATCAGGGTCCACAGAGGGCACACTAAAAGGCCTGCCCTCCTGGAGGCCCTCCAGCCACCACACTGCCCGGCCGTGCTGGCCTGCCTTCACAGCCCCCTGAAATCCTGATGGCTGTCCCTGGGACTCACAGCAGCCACAGGGCTATGGAGTACCACCTCTCCAGCCTCCTCTCCATCCCCCTTCCCACCCACCCTGGCCCAGCCCCTGCCTAGCCTCCCCGAGAGGTACTCCCAGGCCCAGGACCCAGGTAGGCCGCACAGCCCCAGGCTCCAGATCAGCTCAGGCCCCACACCCACCCGCTTTGTCCAAGATGGCTCCACACGGGTGCCTGGGGCCTGTGCGCAGTCACAGGGCCTGTACTCTGTGCCCCCTCTCCTCAATGCTCACCCTGACTCCAGGCCTGCCTGATCCCGAACAGGAGACGTGCCTGGAGCCATGAGTGGCAGGGCCAGCCCAGATGAGCTGGCTCCAGTGTCCATCCTCAACCTTGCTTGGTGCCAATACCTAGCCAGGAGCCATCTGGAACTGCAATGCCTACCAGGGCAGCCCTGCCACTCTGCCTCCACCCCTGGCAAGCCAAGAACTGGGGCCAAACCACAAAGCCAACAGGGCCTCCAGGAGCCCAGGTTGGGGGCTCTTCCAGAAGCAGCATGCCCAGGCCTGGCCCTAAGCCCCACCCTACACCACTGGAGACCCCCCCGTGGGAAGTAGCTCTCTCTGGGGCCCTGCAGGGGTAAGGCAGAAGCCAGAGCACAACCCTGGTGGCCACAGCTCATCTGTCCTAGCCTAGCCTCAGGCCCACCCAGAACAGGCATCAGGTTCCACCTCCAAAGCCTCTGCTTAGCAGGACTTGGTCTTCACAAGCTCCCCAGGGAGCAGAGGCCAGGCAGGCTCTGGCACCCAGCCAGCCCCGTGGCCACCTAGAGGGCCAGTGATGCCCCAACACACAAAGCCAGAGACTGCAGGCAGGGGGAGCCACTGGCCCCACCTCATTCCCAGGGCGGGTTTGGGGAGCCCATCCCATCTCACACACAAGTCTGCAGGCAGGACACACCCTGAGGTGCTCTCATGGTTCACCCCATGCTCTCACCCCACCAGCTGGCAGTGACATCAGTTTAAGGGGAGAAACAGGGGAGAGAGGTTGGGAGCTGAGACTAGCCTCAGCTGACCTCAGGGCAAACCCCTGCCACACTGCTGGGCTGCGCCTACAGGATGGCTACCATCCCTTTAGGAGGTCAGCCAGATGATAGAACAAAGCCTTCGACAGGCAGAGCACACCAACGCCCCGGGACCAACCTGCTCCAGCTGGGTTGCTGCCCTCCGCAGGAGGCAGAGCTGGCCCCAGAGGCAGTGTCCTAGGCAGCTGCACGGGCGACCAGGCACGTAGGAGGCAGCCCCGCCCCTGGGGCACTAAGGTGCTTTGCTTAATAGGATCCCAGCTCCCCACCCTCGGCAACCCTGTTCTGTCTGGTGATCCTGGGTTGGTGTGGTGGGTGGCGGGCAGGGCTGACCTACTTAGGTCCTTTGGGGTGGCCTCCTGAGTTCCAGAAGGCAGCAAAAGCACAGCCATGGCCCAGAAAAGTCCTGTCCACCTCCCCAGGCTGCATTTTCTGGATAGCTCCCAAAAGGGAAGATATGCCTGGTTCCACCCCAAGAAGGAAGGCCACTCACATCCCAGGGAAGCCTCCTGCAGCTGTCCACCACCGCTCCCTGACCCGCATCTGGCCTCTTTCTGCTCAATGTGGACCTCCAGGCAGGCCCCTGAACCCACAGCTGCTCACTGGCTGTGGTGAACTGAGTGACTTGACCCGAGGGCAGGACCCTCTGAAGACACGGAGGAAGTGCTGCCGGGTTAGCGAGGTCCCTCAGGAAGACAGACCACACACCCCTCCCCGAAACCCAGCAGCTGATTGGTGCACACACTGAAACCGGTCAGAGCTGTTCTGCCCACTGCTGAGCGGAGACTGCCAGTCAGGGACGACACTCACAGGGGAGCAACCCTACTGTGGGACACCACAGCCAAGAAAAGGAGACTCCTGACCAGTGACAGAAGGCGGGGACCCCACTCCTAGCTCAGGGTCCAGCACAGGTAGGTGTCAAGAGCCAGGTTCAGCTGGGCACAGTGGCACATGCCTATAACCCCAGAGGCTCAGAAGGCTGAAGTAGGAGGATCACAAGTTCAAGACCAGCCTCAGCAACTTAGACCCCACCTGGGCTATCAAGCTCACAGACTTGACAGCCCAGGTTAGGACTCCTGCCCGAGGAGGACTCACAATCACATGCCAGGAAGAGCCAGGTGGAGCCTGTCCACCTGCGGCAGTCTGGCTCCAAACCAAAAAAAAAAAAAAATCCTGGATATGGCCTAGGGGTTAAGCTTCCCTGTTCAATCCCTGGTGCAAAACATAAATACAAATTTTTTAAAAAGTGAAAAGCCAGTCCTACGACTCCTAAGCATGATGCCTGGGTTTTCAGGTCTCACGTGACAGCTGCCTCTCGCGGCCCTTGGTAGGATGTTGATAAGTTACTGCCTAATGTAAAAGTATTGATAAAACAGGCATTCTGCAGAATTGCCTGGAACATGGGACCCTAATCACAGGCATGACTGGACCAGGGCCCCTGATGCTGCACCCTGTCCCCACGAGGGTGCCGTTGGGGAAGGGGGCAGAGCCAAGCCCCCATTGCTGCTGCAGGTGCTCCTGACTCACCCAACTGGCAAGTGCATCGGGAAGCGGGGTCTGTCTGCAGGGCTCAGTGAGTCACAACTGGGCAACCCAGCAAGGTGTCTGGCTGCAGAGAACTGGATAGACGGCGTGCTGGCCTCAGAAGGTCACCATCACCAAGTTCCACGGCTGCCACCCTCTCCAAAGTACACTGGCAAGTGCCAACCCGAGTTTACAGCCGCACACCCCGACTCCAGCAGCACCCACTCCCCTGGAACACGAACAAGGCCAGTCAGTGCACACCACAGGGGGATGAGGCAGAGTCTACTCCGGCCCTCGGCACAGATGCCAGGAGCGCCAGCTGCCTCAAGTCCAGACTCAGGCAAGAGCACAGGTGCTGAGGTGCGGCTCGGTGGCATAGTGCTTACCTAGTACACACAGGCCCTGGGTTCTGTCTCCAGCGCCACCACCACAAAAAAGAAAGAACACAGCGAAATTCAAGCTACACAACTTCCAGGCCTGATGCTATTTTGGGGCGGGTGGGGGTTATCAAGGGTTGAACTCAAAGGCACTCGACCACTGAGCCACATCCCCAACTTTTTAATTTTTCATTTTGAAACTGGGTCTTGCTAAGGTGCCTTTCTAAGTTGCTGAGGCTGGCCTTGAATTTGCAATCCCCCAGCCTCAGCCTCCTCAGCCGCTGATGCTACCATTTTGTATAGCAAAACCAACCAAAAAACACCGCAGCAGGGCACTAGAGGTATATCTCAGTGGTACAGCACTTGCCTAGAAGTTGAGTTTCATCCCTAGCACTGCACAAAAACAAAAGAAAAAAACCCTACGTGGGCTGGGAGTGCAGCTCAGCAGCAGAGTGCTTGCCTCGCACATGTGAGGCACTGAGTTCAGTCCTCAGCACCACATAAAAACACATTTTAAAAAAAGGGATTGAGCCAGGTGCAGTGGCTCAAGCCTGTAATCCCAGCACTTTGGGAGGCTGAGACAGGAGAATCATGAGTTCAAAGCCAGCCTCAGCAACGGCGAGGCGCTAAGCAACTGAGACCCTGTCTCTACATAAAACACAAAATAGGACTGGGGATGTGGCTCAGTGGTCAAGTACCCTTGAGTTCAATCTCCAGTACCAAAAAATAAAAATAAAAAAAAAATTAAAAAAATTAAAAAAAGGGATTGTGTCCATCTACAACTAAAAAATATTTTTAAAAAAGAACAAAGAAGGGGCTGGGATTGTAGCTCAGCGGTAGAGCGCTTGCCTTGCATGCGTAAGGCCCTGGGTTCGATCCTCAGCACCACATACAAAACAATAAAATAAAGACATTTAAAAAAAAAAGAACAAAGAAAACCCCACCAACATAACAAAAACAAAATAACCTCATAAACAAGAAAAAAACGAATTGGGGGACTGGTTCAGTGGTAGAGGGCTTGCCTAACACAGCAAAAAGAAAAAAAGAAAAGAAAGAACCTGGGAGAACTATTTGCAACCTATCACAAAGGAACCAGCTTTCTAACTATTTAAAGAGCTCCTACAGATCAACAGTGACATTCACACACTTCCTACTCGGCAGACACCGTTCTTAGCCCTGAGCTAACGCAAGTTGTCACCAAGGCTACCTTCCTACTTCACATCAAAACAGGCACCATGAGCCTATCTGACCAAGGTCTCAGGTGAGCAACCAGGATAGATAGGACTCAGAAGAAGGCAGCATGGGGCCCACACCACTAACCAACCGCAGTCCCATCCAGCTTGGGAAGAGGATCAGGAGCCGGCTGCAAACATCTGCCAAGGGATGCTCTTCCCAGCATTCAGGAGACACGGAGCCTCCCGCCCAGCACAGGAAAACAGAGCCACGGAGACACCCTGTCCAGGTCTGCCCAGCCAGGCCATCTGGGAGCCAACTTCAGGCAAAGACTCAGAAGCCAGCCTGCTGAGTGACCACTGGTACTGCCTCTCTGGAGGGCAACCTGGCACCAGCTACCCAAACTGAAAATGCACAAGCCTCTTGCCAGGGATTCTACTTCTAGGAATTCGTCCCACAGATGTACAAGCAGCGAAAGTCCAAGGACCGTCACGACCATGTTTTGATGCACCAGAAGCCCAGAATAGCCATGCGTCCATCAGCAGGAGGCTGGCAAAACCAATACGCAACATCAGGTCATGGTAACATGGCTGCACAGGCCCACAGGCACAACAATGACCGCAGGCAATACCCCCAAGCTCACAGACTTGACAGCCCAGGTTAGGACGCCTGCCCTAGGACTCACAACCACATGCCAGGAAGAGCCAGGCCAGAGCCTGTCAATCTGTGGCAGTCCAGCTACAAACCACTGAGAGTACAGGTGATCACTGTAGCAAGGGCCAAGGCATCATTCTCTGATATGGACTAAGACCATTGTGCATAATAAGTCACAGAACCTTCCAGCCACCTCCAACAGACTTCAAATTAAAAAAAAAAAAAATCAGTGAAGAGTAGGGTCTTGTACTGGGGAAGAACCACATCCGCCTGCAGAGGCCTGGAAACAACCAGGGTGGGCACTTACAGCAGAAGACAGTGGGACTCCATCTGGACAGAGATGGGAGAATGACCTCTCACCATATTCCCATCTGCAGTGTTTTAGGACTTTAAAAGCCAAATCATCACTTTTTTCCTCTCCTTGTATACAGGGGACTGAACCCAGGGCACTTACCACAGAGCTACATCCCGATCTTTTTGGAGACAGGGCCTTGCAAAGCTGCCAGATTGGCCTTGAACTTGAGATTTCAGGCCTGTGCCACCACAGCCAGTTACTACCTATTTTTAAAAGCTGGGAGGGTGGCTCAGTGGTAGAGGACTTGCCTAACACACAAGAGGCCCTGGGTCCAATCCAGGTCAGCGAAAAACAAAAAAAGATTCATAAAATCAAGTTGTTTTCTCCTGGTCCTGGTGTCTGTTTCTAACAGAACTCTCACTGGTGCAAGGGAACAGCCTGCACTGTGGGCCAGAGTGGGTGGAGCTGCAGCACAGGAGAGGCTACCACTGGCATTTCTCAGCACTTCCTCTGGGCAGAGGACGCCACAGTACTGCCACCCTTGGAGGAAGTGGCATATGCCACCATGGGACGTGTGGTCCAACTTGGACAGAGCAGGGACCAGGGCAGAGTCAGGGGGGTGGGGGCTGCCAGCCCTGGGCACTCCAGGGAGTTGCAGACACTGCTGGGGAACCTGCAGTCCAGCCCAGTGGGCCCAACTAGACACACTCAGGCACAGGAATGCAGGGGCCTGGCGGGGAGCGAGTGCTGTGGGTCCGAGGGGTCTGTCTGTTTAGGACAAGCCATCAACTCTGCAGTAGGTCCCTCACCAGGGCTTGGGCTGAAGAGTACCCCTAGCAGTGTGGCCCTGAGGACAGGCTTAAGAACCTGGCCGGAGGAGAGATGGAGGAAGGGAGAGGATGAAGAAAAGCGTCTGGACTCAGGGAAGAAAAAATAAAGGAAAATGGGGGGGGGGCATCCTGGACCAAGAACACAACGTCTCCCTGGCTTTCCAGGTATCCCTGCCACCCTGGACCTGGGCCCTGCCCACACATCACAATGTGTCACAGCCCCCAAGGCCACAGCAAAACTGACAAGAGGGAGGAGGAAGGAGGCGGCCACCAAAACATCACCGCCTCCTGGGAACTTCCCTCAGTCAGGGCTGGTCCCGTGGCCTCGGTAAACAGGTTTCAAAACCATTAGTCAGCACTTCGCCCCGCAGACCCACACCTAGGTCCTGGGTCCTGGTTCCCAAGCCAGGCGTCCATGGACCCCAAACCCTGCAAACACTGACACAGGGGCCTGGGGGACAGCATGGGAAACTGGCTAGTCAGCAGGGGCCAGCTAGGCCTGGCTTGGCCTCTGGCTGCTTGGGTTCAGTAGGCTCAGCCCCAACTGCCAGCAAAAAGGAACCTCCTGCGGCCCCTCCCCCTCCCGGCCTCTGACGCAGGGAAAGACTGGCCAATAGCAGGCCACCGGGCAATGTCAACAAACACCCAGCCAGCCAGACAGGTGGGCCTCCCAGGGTCACCAGACTCAGCTAGGGCCACTGGGTCAAACCAGAGGGGAGGCAGTGGGAGGAGTGATCCCCACACTGTCAGGACATCTCAGCCCTGGTGGTCCCCTTGGGCAGGCTGTCAGACTAGCTGGAGGCTCTCCATACCCAAAGGAAGCCAGGACCCACTAGGCAAGACCCCACTAGGGGTCTCCAGGGCGCAAGTGAAGCCTCAGCGCTGCACAGACCACCTCCAACTCAACGCCCAGCTCCTCCACCCACATAGACCATCCACTACCCACCAGAGGTCCAGGGCCTGGGAGGGTGGCATCACCCCTTCCCCACCCCCACAGCCGCCAGAGGCCTTACCTGGAAGTCATACAAGGCCACAATGTTTTCGTGCTTCAGTTCCTAGGACGGAAACCCAAATTTCTCAGGAGTGGGCAAGGGCCAGCCCACCCCCCGCTTCAAGGCGCCAGCTCACCTTGAGTATTTTTATTTCCTTCCCCAGCAGTGTCTGGGACTTGGCCAGATTCTTCTTGTTAATGCACTTGACTGCGACCTCCAGATCGTGCTTCTGAAAACCAAGCAGGGACCTTCAGAGATACAGCCACCCTGAGGGTTGCCCCCAGGCTGGGGACACAAAGATGGCCCAGGGTGACTCGTATGAGACCCCAGAGTAGGGGTCTCTGAGGTAGCCTGGGTAGGGCTCTAGTAGAGCTCTCAGGGTGGGTCTCTGGAGGTGGGGTCCCCAAATTAGGGTTCCGAGTGTGTTTCCAGGGCTGGGGTCCCAGACTGCGGTCCTGGGCGGGCTTCTGGAGCTGGGGTCCGGGACCGGGTTCCGAGTGGGTGTCCCGAGCTGGGGCCCGCCGCGGCCCGCGGGCGCCTACCCACCTCGCGGTGGCGGCCCTTGAAGACCACCGCGAAGGCGCCGTGCCCGATCAGGTCCTTGCGGGAGAACTCGAACCTGCCCACGGTCTCGGTGCCGCCGCGGCCGGGCTCCATGGCGAGCGCGGGCCGCGGGAGCGGGCCGCGGGGCGGCGGGCCGGGGCGCGCGGGGCTCAGGCGGAGGCGCGGGCCGCGGCCCGAACGCGCGCGCGGGGCCGGGGGCGCGGGGCCGGGCGCGGGCGCATCGCCGGGGCCGCGCGCCCCATCGGGCAGGCCCGGGCCGGGTCCCAGCCCCGCGGGCCGCGGGCCGGGCGGCGCGCTCCCTCCGCGGAGCCCTCGCGACGCTGGCAATCCGAGCCGACTCCGACTCCGACGCGGGCTCGGCTCCGACTCGGGCCCCGACTGCGCTCCGGCGTAGACTGCGGCTCCGGCCTCGGCGGAGAAACAAAAGAGCCGCGGAGCCCGGGCCTCGGAACCTGGGACGCCCGCGCAGCCGCACTGCGCGGGGGCGGGGCCTGGCGGGGGCGGGGTAGGAGGGGCGGGGCCTGACGGCGGGGGCGGGCCTTCAGGGAGCTAAAGACTGGAGGGGCGGGGCGAGGCGCGGAGAGGCGGGGCCGGGACCTATGAGCAGTGGAGCTGATGGCGAATGGGCGGGGACACGAGGGGGTGGGAACCTACGGGGCGTGGATAGGGGCGGGGTCTTCCGGGCCCGAACCTATGAGCAGTGGATCTGATGGGGAATGGGCGGGGACACCAGGGGGCGGGGAATCACGGGGCGGGACCTATCTGGCCCGGGACCTGGTGGCTGGTGGGGTGGAGATGCGGGCGGGGCCGTCGTGTGCGAGCCGGGTATGGGTTGGAGCTACCAAGGGACCCGGCGTAGGCGGGATAGGGTTTCACTCGTCCGGGTCTTGCCCTGTGTGCCATGTCTTTGCAGTCCTGTGGCTGCCCAGTCCTGTTTCTACCTGGGATGTGGCATAAGAACCTGAGAACTGGGAACTGGACAGAGGAAGAATGGCTGAGTTAGAAGTTGTGCGCTTTCCTCGCAGGAGCCGGATGTAGCCCGGTGGTGCCTTGCATGCTTGAGGCCTTGGGTTTGATCCCCAGTGCCAAAAATAATAAATAAAGCTGCCTCCCATAATGTCAGCTCTTAGCCAAAATGGTTGGCATCTAAACCCAGGAAAAGTTAGACAAATCCTGGTGCATCTGTCCTGCAGAGCAGTGTTAGTATCTAAGTGCTCAAGCGTAAAGTTCTACAAACTTCTGAGTGGAAACAAGGTGGCAGAAGAGGTGCTATGCTATCATCTGCAATGCTGAGGCCGGTGGAGAGGTTTTGTGTACGTGTGGTGGCGAGACCAGACCTGTGATCCCAGCAGCTTGGGAGGCTGAGGCAGGAGGATCACAAGCTTCAGGCCAGCCTGGGCAATTTAGCAAGGCCTTGTTGCAAAAAAAGGGAGGGGGCTGTGGATGCACTTCAGTGGTAGAGCACCCCTGGTTTCAGTCCCCAGTGCTAAGGAAAGGCGGGAAAGAAGGAGGAAAGGACAAGAAAGCAGCCAGGGGCAGGGCTGCTCTGGGAGGCAGAGGGGCAGTCCTTCCTGTTCCACACACCAGGCCTTCTGCGAATTGCTCTCCTCACATGCACGTGGTCTCCTGCAAACACTTGACTCTGAACAGGCCTCCCCACCCTCAGCCTCTGGAAACAGGGACACCTAGTTCCAGGACCTCTCCTGGCTGCTGAAGACAGCCTGACTGCCCAGTGGCCTGATGCTCTGGGAGGAACCCCATGCGGTCATTCCCGGAATCCCTTCACCTTACTCAGTTCACATTCCAGGCCCCAGCACACAGGGTTCTCCACCCTGGACAGAGGCCAGAGGTACCAGGGCTGAAAGGAACAGAGGTTCCAGTGGCCCAGCACTTGTGTTTTCCACATGAAAGTGTCTCCCTGCGCATGGCCAGCCATAGCATTCCCTTTGTCTGCATTCATTCCCTCCTTTATTCAGTGAATGTTTATTGAGTACCTACTACAAGTAGGCACTGCGAGCTAAGTGCCAGGCTGTCCCCAGGGGAGATAGACTCCCTACCCTCAAGAGCTACCTGGTAAAATTGCAACTGAGGGCAAGCATGGAGGACAGGTGGTAAGAATCCAGAACAGAGCAGCTGGTGAGGGCCACCCACCCAGCTGAGGGGCCAAGCCTGGGAGATTTCTGCCCTAAGCTCAATGAAAGAGGGCCAAGAGGGTAGGAGGGTCAGGGTGGCATATGGAAGTTACTGGACCCTCTGAGGGAGCAAGATTCTCTTTTGTTTTTTTGTTCTTTGCAGCACTGGAGGTTGGACCCAGGGCCCTGGACACGCTAGATAATCACTCAACCTCTGCATTTGCACTCTACCTATATGCCCCCAGGCCTTTTATTTTATTTTGAGACAGGGTCTCACTAAATTGCAGAAGCTGTTCTCAAACCTGAGATATTCCTGCCTCAGCCTCCAGAGTCATCTCTGGGATTTTATTGGTGTAATTTTCAAAAACTGAAACAGGAGCCGGGCCTGGTGGTGCACGCCTGTAATCTCAGCACTTAGGGAGGCTGAGGCAGGAGAATCGCGAGTTCAAAGCCAGCCTCAGCAATGTCGAGGCGCTAAGCAACTCAGTGAGACCCTGTCTCTACATAAAACACAAAATAGGGCTGGGGATGTGGCTCAGTGGTTAGAGAGCCTGTTGTCACAGCCGAGCGCCCTCCAGGCACAGTGGTGGGGCAGGGCGGGTTCTCTGCACCTCCGCTCCCACACCAGGGTGAAGGAATGGATAAGAGACAGTGAAAATTCTGGAGGGTTAGGTAAAAGTAGTCACCTCTGTGGGAGGTTCTCCACAACACACCAGGCCCTCCAACTCTGAGGAGCTAATCCCAGCTCCTGCCAGGGCCTGGGGACGCCCTGCTGAGGCCAGGTCTCTCCCTGGCAGGGTGTGACTCTAACAGGGGTTCACTTGATGCTTTGACTATATCCCTTGTGGCTTCGAAACTTACGTGTTTTTTCTTTTCCCCAGTCTTCTTTTCCCAGATCTTCTTCCTAACCTCCTCCTCCTTGACCTTCTTTTCCCTGATCTTCTCCTTCCTGATCTCTCCTCCCTAATCTCATTTTCTCTGAATCACCTCCCTATAAAACCCCTGTCCCTGCTGATGGGCAGAATCACAGCCTCTGGGACAAGAGTCCCCCAAGTTTCTCCTTTGCTAGCAAAACAATAAGACTTCCCTTTCCTATTTTCTCAAACCCATGTCCTCGTTATTGGATTGGCACTGGGGACAAAGACTAAGGTTTTGGCAACATGGGTGTCTCCCCTATTTCCAGGCTCAGTTTGCTACTCTGCATCAGGTTCCCGACTTCTCTGCGGTGGCGTCCAGTGAGTGTGTAGCAGGGGTCCGTCCACTCTGCTGGGAATCAGCCCTGCGGCTCCGCCACTGCGGCTTATTTTTTAAATGGACAAGTTCCTTTCTCTCCCTCTCCATGCTCCTCCCTAATCTCTCCCCCTCCCTAATCTCAGGGGAAGCAGGTCACCTTTCTTCCCCATCCTGGGTAGCATTATCTGTCCTTGAGCACACACCCACCACAGAAACAAAATAATCCAGACTTTGGGGCAGCAGATCTCAGAAGTGACTGTCTCAGCCGGGCGCGGTGGCTCACGCTTGTAATCCCAGCACTTAGGGAGGCTGAGACAGGAGAATCGCGAGTTCAAAGCCAGCCTCAGCAATGGCGAGGCACTAAGCAACTCAGTGAGACCCTGTCTCTACATAAAACACAAAATGGGGCTGGGGATGTGGCTCAGTGGTCGAGTGCCCCTGAGTTCAATCCCCAGTACCAA
>CM053407.1:126513912-126533237 GCA_028644305.1 Xerus rutilus | reverse complement strand
AAAAAAAAAAAAAAAAAAATGAAATTAAAAGGTGAGGGCTTGGGTTTGATCCCCAGCACCCTCACCCCCCCACCACACAAATTAAAGAATAATAAAATAAAACGGGCTGAGGACATGGCTCAGGGGTAAAGTGCCCTTGGGTTAAATCCCTGGTGCCAAAAAGAGAAAGAAAGAATAAAACAAAAACAAAGTGAAGGAGATGCTGCTGGTTGAGCTTGGCCAAGTTTAAGGCTCATCCTGACTTCACGTGAAAAAATGGGTATCCCCAGCCGCGCCCGGCACACGCCTGTGATCCCAGTGACTCGAGGCTGAGACGGAAGGGTCCCTTGAGCCCAGGAGTTCAAGACCAAGCTGGTGAGATCCCGACCCACGAACAAACACATGGACAGCCAAGCCTGCAGCGCAGGAGCAGGAGTGGCCAGGCGGCGGCCAGAGGCCCCGTGCTCAGCGATGCCACATGGCTCTCAAACCCACAGAGGCTAAGGGAGACGCCGAGTCGTGGCTGGCTGGCTGGGGGCCACCAGCAGTGCAGGGCAGAAGTGGGCGGGGGGCCAGGTGGCCTGAACGGGCAGAGTCCAGCTAGGTCAGGCCAGGCCACGCGGCAAGGTGACAGTCATTTGCATCAGGGACCTGCTGGGGGGCCTGGGTGATGCAATCAGGGCCCAAGGCCACTCACTGGCAGTGAGGTGTGGATCCCACACTGGACAGATCAGGCTGCGCTCTGGGCCCCGGCCTCCAGGCCAGGGCACTAGCCACACCCTGTGTCCCTCGCCAGCCCCGCAGAGCACCTGCACATTTGCCTGGGGGTCCTCTCTGTGCTTCAAGGCTGCTGTGAGTACCTGCTCCTGCCCTGTCTCTGGGCCAGCTGCTGCCCACCAGGGCCAGGGGCTGGTCTTGTGTGTTATCACCTCAACCAGGAGCCTTTGTCCATACAGGCTTTGGCCCGGGTGGAGCGAGTCTGTAGGTTCTCTCACTGCTTCTCCTGTCCCGTCCCCCAGGATCACCTCTGCTAGTCTCAGATTGCTGCCTCTGGGGGACAAGACAGGAGGACCCAGCCCCGACTCGGAGCTTGGGGTGCGGTCTCCTCCAGGAGGGCTCTGTGGGGCGGGAGGCCTTGTGCTCCTGCTGGAGAATCCCGCCCGCGGCACCTCTTGGCCCAGCCAGGGAACACCAGGCCCACACAGCCAGCCAGCCCTCAGGTCACAGCCATGGCCACCCACTTCCAGCGTCCAGGAGGAGATGGCCGGCACCCACCTCCTCTCGAGGCTCAGCAGCCAGGGGTCCAGGGGCTCTGCCTTCCAAGCACACAGGGGCCACCACACCTCAGCAGTCCAGGAACTGTCCCCTTGGCTGCTCTTCCTGCTGCCTGCTGGCCCCTCTCTGCTCTAACACACCAGGGGCATCTGCAGAGCCCTGTCACCCAGGCCCTGCTCTGTTCAAACCCTGCAGCGGCCTTGTGGCCCTGAAAAACCCCAGGGCTTGCGCTGACCCGTGCTGGCCCCCATGCCTCCCAGATCTCCAAGCTCACCCCTGCCTCACGCAGGGCCTCGGCCAGTCTCGAGGTCACCTTCCCAGCTTCCCCCATGGGCACACCCAGTGCCCCTCCATGCCCTGCTAGCCGAGGCGCATGGTGCAGACCCTGCGTCCGAGCAGGCTGGTGTCCGGCCTTCCCTCTGCAGGTGCGAGGCCCATGGACTTCTCAAGTCTGAGGATGTGTCCATCTTGCTAGGGCCTGCGACACTGAGTGCAGCACCTGACCCAGGACAGGAAGCCCTGGTCTGGGTACTGAGCTTCCTCTCTGTGTACAGACACGGCTGGGCCCTGTCCACCCTCCCTGGACTCACAGGAGGGCAGGACTCAGGCCAGCAGGGGCTCAGTTCCGAGCTGGGGGTAACGAGGCCCGGAGAGGAGCCCTTGGCCCCAGGCAGAGTGCCAGTGACCCTGGGCGCTGGGAGGATGCTCTGGCCTGTGGGCGGCCCTGGAGGACTGCTTCAGCATGGAGCGTCCACGGTGGTGACCAGCTGGGGATAGGGGCAGCCGGGGGACAGCTTCCAGCCTGATCCCGGCCTCCCCAGCTGCGGAGCCGTGGATCAGTCACCGTCCCTCAGGTCCCTCACGTGCACGATGGAAGCAACCGCCTGCCTCTCCTCGGGGTGGTTCCAAAGGACCCGGTGAAGAGTCCAGCAGGGGCTGCCCCGGGCGCCACCATGCCACTGAGAGGCAGTGCGGGGGCCGGTGGGGGCAGAGTGTGGTGGTGGCCTGGGGGCCATCTCCTACGCCACCTCCCTATGTAACGGGGACTGCGTTTGTTCACGGGCCTGGGCCACGTTGAGGTCCACCGTCCTTGTAGGAGCCTGGCCTTGCCACCCATCCAGGCCACGCGGCACAGTCCAGGACCCACGCACCCCCAGCGTTTCAATGTGACTCACAGGAGTGGACGCTGTGGTGTCATTTGGGAACGCCACCTTCCCGAGAGCCAGGGTGGCGGGGTCCGGAGCCAGCAGAGGAGCACGGACCCTGTGGCCTTGGGAGAATGTCCTTGCTCCCTGAACAAGGACAGCAGTGCCCAGGGTCAGCACCGTGTCCCAAACGGCTCAGGGGAAGAGGTTCTTACTCTCCACTCGAGACTTTTTCGTAAAAGCGAGATCATGTCAGAACCACACGCGCCTGCGTCTGGGACAGGCTGGGTCCAGCAGTGCGTCCCCCTCACTTGGGGCGCTCCTGACGGCCACACGCCCTCCCGATCCCCAGGGACCGCGGGGGGTCCTGAAGCTCCCCCAGACCTCACCGGACACCAAAGCGGTAGGAATGTCCTTTCCGGGGAACCGCCCAGGCCTCCTGCCTGTGTGCAGCTGGTCTGCCACTGAGCCGCCCGTGGCGTTCGTAGTTTTATTAGAGAGTGGGCGTCAGAACACAGGGACACGGCAGCAGCCGCAGCCACGGCTCACCGGCCTGTGGGACCGCAGGAGCCTCCCCTGATGCACAGGGCAGCTCCTCACCACAGGCTGCTGGACAACATGGCAGGACAACGAGAGGGGCTTGGTGCGGGGCGAGCGGGGCCACTGCCAGGGAGCGAGAGGAGGCTTCCCCAGGGACATGTCCCCCGGAAAACCCCCAGGCCATCCTGTCTGACCCGGCGGCAGGGGCCACTCCAGCTCCAGGGAGCACAAGGTGGACAGATGGACACAGGATGTGGCTGGGCTTGGGGAAGAGCAGGAGGGGCTGGGCTGGCCTCTGCCCTGCGGCCAGGACGTGTGAGAATCTTGTGAAGGGAGAAGCCCTCCTCGCCTGTGAGATGGGCCCTCCCCAGGGATGCAGGGTGACCAAGGACTTCCCATCACTCAAGGAGCAAACCCCAGCCTTGCTGCCCTTGGGGCCCAGGAGGCCCCGTCCCAGCCCAGGACCCTGCACCTGCTGTCCCCTCTCCCTGGCTGCCTGGCACAGGCTGGGGTCCTCCCTCCTCCATTCAGTTCCTTTCTCAATCCCTGGGGAGGCCAGCTGGTGCAGGTCCAGGGGCAGGTCCAGGGCAGGGCCTGAGGCTGAGGTTCCACCCTCCAGGCGCTGCTGGGGCTGCTGGAGAAGCCGCTGTCACCCTCTGCTGCACCGGCCCCACAGTGGCACTTCCTGCCCATGGTGCCTTGCCCACCCCGGCCCTTCCCCTCTTCCTAGGTGAACCCCACGCTGGGCCCAGAGGCGAGAAGGCCCCTCTGTAGCCCTGGGGGTGATGCTGGCGAGTCTGCAGAGGGAAGATGAAGGCCTCCCGGCAGGGAGAGGGCAGCTGGCGGGACGCACTGAGACTCCAGCTCCCAATGTCCATCTGGGCAGCGGGGACAGGACTCTGTGGACTTGGAGCCTGGGAGGAGAGGACCGGGTCTGCCCTGTGCTCCCGTTGGGTGGAGCAAGGCCTGGACACTGGCCGAAGGTGGGGGCGTCTGTGCGCTCTGCAGGCCTTGAGTGGCCCCTGGGTGTAGACCTAAGTCCCCTCTGCAGGTGGCTCCAGCTCGCTGGGTGGGTGACAAGTGTCTATGGATGTCCAGGCCGCCGTGCACTCCGAGTTTCTCCGCTGGCCTCCACTTTCCCATGGTACAAGGGCACAATGACCCCTGGGGACTCCAGGAGCCGCACAGGAGGGTGGCAATGGACGCCAGGAGGGCCGGCTGTTAGCCCCGTCCCCGGCCAGGCCAGACGGGTGTCCGCAGGGCGAGGTCGCGTTGAGCCCTGGGGGCGGCCGCTGGCCGTGAGCGAAGGCGGCGCCGGGTCCTGGTCCTCGGTAGCTCACCGCGCCCAGGCCCGCGCGGCGCCCAGTGCGCACAGCAGCAGCAGCAGCAGCAGCAGGGAGGCGGGCGGCACGGGTGCCCACGCGGCGGCGGAGCAGGAGCACACAGCGAAGCCGTCCTGCGAGCGGCCCTGCGGCCCCGGCCGCGCCTCGCCCGCGGCGGGCGGCTCCCCGCACACCAGCCAGTCGCGCGCGGTGGACTGCGGGTACCCGGGCGCCGCCTCCAGCTCGCCGTCCTGCACCTTCCAGTACTCCTGGCCGCGGAAGAAGTAGGAGGCACCTGCGGGGGGCACAGCGGGGAGGCGGGCTGAGCCGGCGAGCCAGCGGACAGGGCCGTCCCAGGCGCCCACGGAGGCCCGGGGCTGCAGAGCCGCCGCTGGAGGCAGGGGCGGGTGGGGGCCACCTCTAGAGCTCCAGTCCCTGGGGAGCTTGTATCCAGGATCTGCCCTGTGCAGGCTGTGCGGGGTGTCAGGGCAGAGCTCGGGGTGTGGGACACTGCCTGTCCTGGCCAGGCTGGCCTGCTGGGGTGCTTGTATGCCGTGAAGGGCAGATTCAAGTGGGGGGCGCAGGAGTCCTGGAAGATGCCAAGCTGGGCACTCGGCCAGGCTGTGTGTGTGCCTAGGAAGGTGATCCTGAGGTCCCCACAGGTGCAAAGGCCCTGGGGTCCAGTGTGTTTGGGGTGTGAGAAACAGGAGGCTGGTGTGGATGCAGGGAGCGGGCGGGGCCCGGGGTGGGCTGAGGAGAGAGGCCAGGGAGCCAGAGTGTGTGGGCCTTGCAGCAACGTAGAGCTGTGCCGCTCGTGAGCCAGCGCTCAGCCTGACAGGTACGTCCTGGCTCGGCGGATCCCCATTTTGCTGGTGAGGACACTGAGGCTGGACAACCTCGCCCCTGAGCATGCTCACCATCAGACCAACGCATGGCGTCATCCAGCGTGCTGGGGACACCCCTCCACAGGGGCCCCTGGGCAGGGTAGCCAGGGTCCATGCGCCGAGTGTGGTCGTCATAGCGCCAGTACAGCTGGTCCTTAAAGAAATAAGTCCTGTCATTGTGGGACCAGGAGAAGGCGGCATCCACACCGCCGGGCGGAAGGCTGAAGTCCGAGATGGGCCGTGGGTATCCTTCCTCTACGTTATTGTCCTTAAACACCCAGTATCTGTCTCCTGGGGGCGAGAGAAAGAGCGTGGGCAGGGGCTCCAGCCGGCCTCCCCCCATGTCTGCCGCCCTCACCCATGGTGGGGTGACGCGGCTACAGAGTGGTCACCCACATCACAGTGCCAAGGAGTCCTTGTGGGTATTTACTGAGCACCTACTATGTGCCAGGCCTGGGTCGGTCACGTAACCAGCAGCCTGTGGATGCAGGTTGTGCTCTGGTGTCCACTTAGGACTGGAAACAGAACTTGGGGGGGCTGCCCACGGCCTGGAGATGCCGTTTCAGGTCCCACCTGAGTTCTGTGCAGGGGCCTAAGAGCGTGCTCATGGAGAGATCAGGTAAGGCGCTCGGTCCCAGGCCTGGCTGCGTGTGGCTTTAGCAGGAAGCGAGGCCCTTAAAAGCCCTTTGCCAGAAGGAGGGTCTGAGTCACGTATCTCTGAAGCCATGTGAGGACAGGTGCTCCCACGAGGAAGGGCGCCTCCGTGGCGGCCAGGTCGCGAGGTGGCACGCTGGTCAGCTGGTGGGGACGGGACATGGCCAGCCTGGCGCTCCTCAGAAGGCTAACAGAGCGCGGGCAGCATGCCCCCCACCTGGGAAAGGCTAAGAACTGAGAGCAGGATCCCCAGAGGCGCCTGCAGGCCCGGGCGCAGCAGCCAAAGCACGGAGCAATCCCAGCGGGCACGCGCAGACGGTGCCCATCCACAGGCTGGACCGTTACTCCAATTCTGCCCGCCTGGGATCCCAGCAGCTCGGGAGGCTGAGGCCAGAAGATGGCAAGTCAAGGCCAGCCTGGGCAACTTGGCAAGACCTTGTCTCAAAACATAAAAAGGGCTGGGGGTCCCTGGAGCAGTCAGATCCTAGAGACAGACAGGACGGGGTGCCAGGGCCGGGCTGGGGTTTAATGGGCCCAGTTTGGGGCTCTGTGGATGGATGGTGGGTGCCTAGCGCCACCCAGCCGCTCAGGTAAAGTGTTCAGTTTCACCATGTCCTTCTTGCCACAATCGAAAATGAGAAAACAGGGGCTGGGGTGTAGCTCAGCGGTAGGGCCCTTGCTGAGCACCTGCAGAGCCCTGGGTTTCGCCTCCAGTCCTCCCACCCCCCATACGGCATTTAAACAAGCGTCAGAGCCGGGCGCAGTGGAGCACGCCTGTCATCCCAGCACTTAGGGAGGCTGAGGCAGGAGGATCGCGAGTTCAAAGCCAGCCTCAGCAAAGGCGAGGCGCTAAGCACCTCAGTGAGACCCTGTCTGTACATAAAACACAAAATAGGGCTGGGGAGGTGGCTCAGTGGTCGAGGGCCCCTGGGTTCAATCCCCGGTGCCACAAACTAGGCAGCACTGAGGACCCGGCAGGCTCCATCATGGACACGGGGTGCGTGGCCGATGGACCTGGGCAAGGCCTCTAGTCCTCTCCCGAAACACGTAACAGTACAGAAAGTAGCAGACAACCTCGTCCAGGTGACCCTGGCAAGCACCCCCAGGGGGGACGGGTCAGACACACGCCCTTGGGGATGCTCCTGCCAGTGGGATCCCCGAGGCCTGGAGCTTCCAAGGTGTGCAGAGGAGGGAGGCACCACAGGACCCAGGGGACGCTCCGGTTCAGAGACCAAGGAGGGAGCTGAGAGCACAAGGGACCCCGGATGGTCCCGTGGGGAGGTGGCTGAGCCTGCGCCCTGAACAGTGGCATGTGGTCCCTGTGGCGGCTGCTGGGAGCCCTGTGGGGCTCTGGGGGAAACATGGTGCGTGGTGGCCGTCTCCCTGCCCGGGAGGAAGGCAGGAAGTGTGCACAGGCGGGCAGAGGCCCACGAGGCTTGTAGCTCCCTGAGGTATTTTTTGTTTGGTTTTGGTACCAGGGATGGACCCAGGGTGCTCGACCACTGAGCCACATCCCCAGCCCTATTTTGTGTTTTATGTAGAGACAGGGTCTCACTGAGTTGCTTAGCGCCTCGCCATTGCTGAGGCTGGCTGTGAACTTGCGATCCTCCTGCTTCAGCCTCCCTAAGTGCTGGGATTACAGGCGTGTGCCACCGCGCCCGGCTCAGTCCTTTTTATTTTGAGACGGGATCTAAGCTGCTGAGGCTGGCCTCAACTTGAGGCTGGCCTCGACTTGTGAAACTCTGGAGTGGCTGGGGCCGCGGGTATGTGCCCCTGTGCCCGGCTCAAATGGCATCTCTTTGAAGTGGCTTTCCATACTTCAGATGCTGCCAGCCTGATTTCTCACCAGGCTGAACCCACGTTAACCTGACGTTCCTCTGAGACCGTTCTAGAATGCGGGCCGGGTTGTCAGGGCTGCCCACTGTGTACCTGCAGGAACTACCACAGGATGGGCACCCAGTAGGTGCTCAGGATGTATCCCTCTAGTGCACAGCGAGTGAGCTGCTCTGTGCTCTGGACCAGTGGCGCAAACCACAGGACCAGCCTCCTGGCGGGCACACTCTGTGCTGTGGGTGCCGGCTGCAGCCTCCGTCAGTGGGGCCGGCGCAGCGTGGGGAGGCCCACTCACCCTTGAAGAACACGATCTTGTGGTCACTGGTGCGCTCATACACGGCGTCCACGCTGTCCAGCTGCAGCGGCAGGCCCCGCCAGAAGCGGTGCATCTGTGCAGGCTGCAGGGACACCAGGTGCCGGTCCCGGTTCAGCCTCCAGAAGTACTTGCCTGAGGGGAAATGGGGGTGGCTGCAGGTGGTGGGTCTGGGGGCCCTGTGGGCTGAACCCCCCACCTACCACCGCTGGGCACTGGGGGCACCTTTGAAGAAGAAGGCTTCGCCACGGATCTGGGCCACCGCGTCGAAGTGGGCGCTGCACCTGTGAGGCACGTCCTTCCTGGGCCTGCAGGGCAGAGAGGCGGGTGGGCCCGGAGGCCAGGAGCAACCACGCAGCCCTGGGGACGCGGCTTCCCACAACCAGGGGACAAAGGAGAGAGCCACGGAGTGGGGCACAGCTTTGCCAGCTGCTCCGACGGGGGATCAACATCCATAACATACGAGACTCACCGTGAAAAACGCAAGCACCCCCCAGTGAACCTGCAGACGAGCCAGACAGACACTTCTCCAAAGAAGCGCGTGGCCAAGGGCCACGAGAGAAAATGCCCAGCATCAGTGGCAGTGAGCGAAACGCCAGTCGAAACGACACTGAGATGCCATCTCCCGCCAGTCAGAATGGCGGCCACCATACGGCCTCCCGGAGCCAAGCTCCCAGCCTCTTCCCTCTGCCACGGCGCCCGGCCTCACCTCGAGCCCCGAAATGCAGTGGCCATCTGTGACTGAGACCTCTGAAACCATGAGCCCCCAAATAAACTTTTCCTTCTCTAATAATAATAATAATAATAATAATAATAATGATACAAATAATAATAAATGCTGGAGAGGATGTGGAGAGAAAGGAACATTTTTATGCTACTGGTGGGACTGTAAATTAGGACAACCACAGCGGAAGTCAATATGGAGGCTCCTCAAAAGACTAGGCATGAGTCGGGCGCGCTGGCGCACGCCTGTAATCCCTGCACTTTGGGAGGCTGAGACAGGAGAATCGTGAGTTCAAAGCCAGCCTCAGCAACGGCAAGGCGCTAAGCAACTCAGTGAGACCCTGTCTCTGCATAAAACACAAAATAGGGCTGGGGATGTGGCTCAGTGGTCGAGAACCCCTGAGTTCAATCCCCAGTACCAAAAAAAAAGAGAGAGAGAAAAGACTAGGTGTGGGCTGGGCCTGGTAGTGCATGCCTGCAATTCCAGTGGCTCTAGAGGCTGAAGCAGGAGGATCTCAAGGTCAAGGCCAGCCTCAGCAACTTAACAAGGATGAGATTCTGTCTCAAAATAAAATATAAAAAGGGCTGAGGAGGGGCTGTGGCTGTGGCTCAGTGGTAGAGCACTCGCCTAGCATGGGTGAGGCCCTGGGTTCGATCCTCAGCACCACATACAAAGCAATAAAATAAAGACATTGTGTCCATCAACAGCTAAAAAAAAATCAAGTAAATAAATAAATAAAATGAAGACCATCGAGAACTAAAAAAATATCTTAAAAACATTTTTTAAAAAAGGCTGGGGGGACTGGGTTGTGGCTCAGCGGTTGAGCGCTTGCCTCGCATGCATGAGGCCCTGGGTTCGATCCTCAGCACCACATATAAATAATAAATGAATAAAATAAAGATCCATCAACAACTAAAAAAAATATTAAAAAAAAAAAAGCCTGGGGATGTGGCTCAATGGTGAAGCACCCCTGGTTCAATCCTAGGTACCAGAAAAAGACCAACAAAAACAAAACTGTGGTATCACAGTCTATGTATAGAACGGAGGTTTATTCAACCTCAGGGGAACTGAAATTATGTCATTTGCAGGAAAAAGGATGGACCTTGAGAACACGGAGTGAAGGCAGCCAGACTCAGAAGGTCAGGGGTCCCGTCTTCACTCACGTGGAAGCAGAGAGGGAAGGAAAGGGAGGTCGGCAGGGAGGTCGGGAAGGAGGTCGGGAGGGAGGCCGGGAGGCAGGAGGCGGCACTGGGGAGTGACACTGGCCAAATCACATTGCTGCATGTGTGACAATGAGCCCTACGGCCACCTATGATCATGATGCTCTAATAAAAGCATTCCAAGCCGGGCGCGGTGGTGCACGCCTGTGATCCCAGCCGCTCGAGAGGCTGAGGCAAGAGGATCACAAGTTCAAGGCCAGCCTCAGCAACTTAGTGAGACCCCATGTCTGAATAAAAACTAAGAAGAGCTGGGGTACAGCTCAGGGGTTAGTGCCCCTGGGTTCGTCCCCTGGTACCAGAATACGTGTATATATCTGCAAAAGGAAGAAAGGGAGCGAGTGTTCTCGAAGGAGCCCGCGTTGCCGCAGGCCCTGGTCAGCTGATCAGGAGAGAACTGCGTGTGGGCGCCCCTGCCTGCCAGCGCCCCTGGCGACCCAGGATGGCAGGGCCTCACCTCTGAGCGTGCGGAGGCTGCAGGTGCTGCTACACCCTGCGGTAGGAGGGGAACCGTGTCCCACCCAGAGGCCAGCTCGCCTGCAGCAAGGCTCACCACGCAAGCATGGAACCCCAATCCCTGCTCCAGAACACCGTCCACAGAAAGCGTCACGGCTACGACCCCAGTTACGCCTGGTGAGGGCCCGCGATCCGGGGCCTCTGAGCAGCTGAGGAACCGCAGTGCATGTCCCTCCAGGGCAGGCGCAAGTCTCAGAGGCAGCGGCCGGCTGGGGCCTGCCTGGAGGTAGAGGCCCTGGCCTCCTCCCTAGCTCCACGAGGCACACAGTCTAAGTGCAGCGGACGCCCCTCACGCTCAGCTGCAGGCAGGGCCAGGCGCAGGGCAGCAGACCGTGTGCACCACCGCCTTAAACACCTGTCCGGCCGTTGCGGTGCGGCAGCCTCTAAGCCCAGCGACTCGAGGCTGAGGCGGGAAGATGGCAAGTTCCAGGCCAGCCTGGGCACCTTAGTGAGGCCCTGTCACAAAATAAAAGATAAAAAGGACGGGGGTGCAGCCTAGGGGGGGCAGCACTGATGGGCTCCACCCCAGCCCAGAAAGGAAGGCAAGAGGCCAAGCAGGAAACAGCAGAGGAAGGTCGGCCGGGGCCAGGGCCAGGGCCTCGCAGCAGAGCGCGGCTCAGGACTCGCACGCGGGGGGCAGACGCCGCCTGAGGGGGCAGCGCAGGACGAGGGCAGGCAGGCCACTGTGCGGTGACAGGCCCGTGGCTTACGGGGTGCTGGACCGGTTGTCGGGGGGCTCTGGCAGGAGGGGGGGCTCCTCGGGCTCTGGGGTGTCTGGTTGCGCCGTGGGGGACACAGACTCGCGCACACCTGTGGGACACAAGGATGACAGCATCAAGCCAGGGACCCTGCCCCTCAGGAAACCCCCGGTGGGGGGAGGCCAGGCCTCCAGGTGGACCGGCATCCCCTCCTGCCTGAGGGGTCACTGCACGGCAGCACCCCACAAAGCACCCAGGCCGTCTGGAGAGCCTCCCCAGCGCCTGCCCACCTGCCGCCTCCCTGTCCACCTACAAGAACCGAAAGTGGTGCCGGGCAGTGGCCATGTGCTTGATCCCAGCCACCCCAGAGGACAGCAGGTTCCAGGCCAGCTGGGCGCCTTAGCGAGATCCTGTCTCAGCGTGAAATACAGAGGGCCGGGCTGCGGCTCGGGCTGAGTCACCAGCGCTGCCCAAAACAGGACCGGAAGCAGGTGTTCCGAGGGCAGAGGTGCCCAAGGGGAGCAGCCTGAGCGCCCAGGTGCATGAACACAGGAGCTCAGGTGTGAGGAGGAACTTGCTGGGCACACTAGGCGTGGATGGACCTTGAGGACGCTGCGCACCATGGACGACGCCACATCCAAAGGGCCCTGGCCGCCTGGGCTGGGGCGGTGGGGAAGGCTGACAGGCACTGGTCTCTCTGGAGTGCCCCTGAGCTGGACAGGTCATGTCTACACAGCTTTGGGAATGAGCCACATGCAGGAGAGGACTCCCTTTGTTTGTTTCTTTCTTTCTCTTTTTGGTACCAGGGTTTGAATCCAGGACATTTAACCACTGACCCACATCCCCAGCCCATTTTTTAATTTTTGAGACAGGGCCTCGCTAAGTTACTGAGGCTGGCCTTGAACTTGGGATCCTCTTGCCTCTGCCTCCCCAGTGGCTGGGATTACAGGCTGGGGTTACAGGCGTGGCCGCTATACCCAGCTGGATGTGGATGCTTTGAAACGGTGGATTTTGTGGGATGTGCATTTCCCAGGGCTGGGGACGGAGCACGGTGCTAGAGCGCTTGCCCACTGTGTTCCAGACGGGGTCTGTTCACAGCCCCACAAAGAGAACTCAAAACCCCACAGATGTCGGTGCACAGCAGGCACAGCGCGAAGCCTGGGGTCCTGAGTGTGAGGTGTGGCCTGGCTCTGCCACCGGGACGGAGGGCCTCGTCACCTCCTGGCATCGAGCATCATCCTCCCTGGGGCATCATCTCGCAGGACGGGAGGGACCCAGCTCTGTTGCCTTATTTCTGATGTTTTCCGAGCGGGAGGGGCCCTGGGGCAGAGCTCAGCTCTGTGTACACTCCCGGGGGCCACCCCGGGCAAGCCGGCTGCCTCCACGTGCCTGTTCCCTCCTCTGTGTGGGGACAGTCGCTCCCTCTGCTGACATGGACACAGCGCGGGCACCGTGCTCGCGCGGACCCGACTTGCCCCTTGCTGCCCCAGGATTCTGAGAATCGTGGGGACACACATACGATCCTCTCGGGGCTCCAAGGATCCAGTGAGCTTGGAGACAGGCTGAGGGCCCTACAGGGCCCCTGCCCCTCACCCAGGGCAGGCCGTGTGTGTGGCACAGGACAGTCTGAGGACAGCCGAGCCGGCCCAGGACGGTCCAGGTGTGTGGTGTCCACCCCATCGTCCAGGGGCCTGGGTCTGACCAGGGGGCACTCACCGTACAGCTGCCAGACGCGCACCCTGTCCTCATAGGGGAGCCTGTAGCGCAGCGGGTCGCCCACGGGGCCCTGGTAGTATGGCTGCATGATGGAGCTGGAGGTGGACACGTGGCTCAGCCCGATGGCGTGGCCAAATTCGTGGACGGCCACTGCAAACAGGTCCATCCCGTGGGCATCTGGGAACAGGGGCTGTGTGAGCACCTCCCCATCCCCGGCAGCCCCAGGGCCGCACACAGGGAGCCGTGGGTGCCTGGCCCCGGCGGTGCTGGAGGTCCATCTGTCAGGGGTTCTGCCAGGCTGCGGGGACTGCTCGGCCCTCGGAGGCCTGTGGGGCTTCTCCCCGGGGGTGCCCTGTACCCTCAGAGCAACAACCTCTCCTCTCTGGGGCTCGTTCAGGCTTTGAGGACCAGCCGGGTCCCAAGCACATAGGCCCTTGTGTCGAGTGGGTCCTGGCCCCAGAGCTACAGGCCTGGCCCCCAAGGATGGGGCCCTCCTCACTGGGGGAGCCCCAGGGGAGGCGGCCAGGCTGCTCACAGACACCCAGGCGTGGTCGGAGTAAACCGGGAGGCCCAGCTGCTCGGGGCAGGTGTGGCCGACTGCCGCCTGGCCTCACAGCTGGGGCTCCTCGTAACCTCGCAGGGTCCGCAGGGTCCACGGGGGCTGCCCAGCACAGGGGTCCCATGGACTCAGCACCCACCCGAGGAGCGGAAGGTCCAAGCCTCCTCGTCGTCAAAGTGCGTGTCCCCCGCGGAGTGGTGGTCTCCAGGGAAGAAGGCGTGGGCCACGGTGCCGCCAGGCCCGTCGAAGGGGTAGTCGTCATGGTGGTCAGCCCTGGAGAAGTCGATCTGGATGTCTGCGGTGCTGCCGGCCACCTCGTGGAAGTTGAGCGGGGCGATGTCACTCCAGACTTTGAGGGCGTAGTACATGAGTGCCCGCACCGTGTCGGGGCCCAGGGCCGAGTCCCGCGGGAAGGTCCGGACCCTGCAGGGGGACAGCAGGTCCAGGCCGTGGAGCACGGGCCGGTGCCCACGTCGGTGCCTCCCTGGGCATCCTCCCAGTCGGGGCTGCTGCGTCCACAGGACATCCCACCGCCTCCTGCCTGTCCCTCCCCAGAGGTCCCGGGAGTCCACCCGAGGTGGACACAGGAGGTGAGGGTCCAGGGGGGTGGGACACCTGGCTGAGGAGCAAGTGTCTGCAGCCAGCACTGCTGGTGGGTCAGAGGGCACACATCGGCCAGGGCCACCTGGGCCGGTGCTGACTCCAGGGGCCGGAAGGGCAGCCCACTCATCCACCTCCTCCAAAACCTGAGCACGGCCTGGTTTGGGAGGGTCTCTGCAGATGCGACGGAGGGATGGACTGCAGGAAATGATCCCAAAACCAGTGAGCCTCCCTGTAAGAGGCAGGAGGCACGGAGACCCCAAGGGGAGGAGGGAGAGGGGATAGCTGGGACCTCCCAGACACCCAGACTTCAGGCCCATAGTGCCCTCTGCTGGCCCTGGCCACCCACCTCCACGACAGATTCCTTTTGTTCCACTTGGTTGGAGCCGGAGCCTGGCGCCTCCTTCGAGCCCAGGCCACAGGGGGCAGGTCAGGGAGGGAGCAGCGTGGGGTCTTCATCAGGGCCAGAGTGGCCTCATCTGCAGGGTGGGCACAGGTCAGCAGCAGGCCCGGCTCACCTGACCCCAGCCTGAGGTTCCCAGGGGCCCCAGAGCTGCAGCCACTGGCCTCGGGCTCAGGCCGTTTCCCTTGGTCCCTAGCAGAGGCCTGCGGGGATGAGGTCCACCGTGGGGCAGGGCCCAGGTGACAGGGACTCACGGCCCTCGGCCAACACGAGGGGCACAGTCAGGCCGGGACAGCCCAACAGGGGCCACGGCATCTCCTGCCGTCCACAGAACTGACCCAGGACGCCGGTGGCCTCCAGGCCGCCAAACTGCTGCATGGCGGCTATGGCCTTGGACAGCTCCTCCTGCGTCTGCAGCCGCCCGGTCGCGGGGTCCGCCGGAGGCAGGTAGCCAAACCTGCCCAGCCACTCCTAGGGGCAGAGGGCAGCGTGAGGAGGGCCAGGGCGCAGCTCCACGCAGAGCCTGGACAGCGCTGCGGCAGGGAGCAGGCCTCTGGGCGACACCACCCGGCCCCGCATCCTCCGTAAAGCCACTCTGTAGAGCTGAACACCTGGCCGCCTCCGAGCTGGGGTGGGCTCGCGTGGTGCCCACCTGGGGGCTGCTTGCAGCAGGCTGCCCACCTCACTGCTGACGAGCTCAACACCCAGGAGGCACCAGTGAGACCAGAAGGTCTGGCACCAGAGGCAGGCCCTGGGCTGCTGATTAGGGGCAGTCTAGGACCCGAGGCTTGAAACCCCAGGGGAGAAGGGCAACAGATGGAGCGGCACCGAGGGCCGAGTGCCCAGGCTGCGCACTGGACCCTCTGCTGTGCAGCCTGGGGAGCGCTGGTCAGAACCCCCGGGCTGCTTTCTCAGCAGCGAACCCAGTACAGTGCTTACTCGGCAGGGTGGCTGAGGCGGGACCAGCAGGGACGGGAGGCTCACAGCGCTGCCCAGGTGCTCCGCAGAGCATTGGGCTGCTGGAGACAGCTGTGGAAAACAGCGAGTGTGGTGGGCAGCAGCGCCACCCGTCCCCGGAGCCAAGCAGGAAGGCAGATCAGGCTGCCACCAAGGGGGCCCCGGGACAGGAGGCCCCTGCCACCACGGGGTCCTGGGATGGACCTCATCTACACCTGCAGCCAAGCTGTGGCTTCTTCAGCCACCAGGTGGCGCTGTACCCGCGTGCAGAAGGCTGGGACGATCCCACGAACACTGCTGGGTTCCTCGCCACCGCTCACCAGCTCTGGGGGACCCCCAGGTTGGGTTTCAGGGACTCCCTGAGTCCCCTCCAACCCTGGATCTGCTTCAAGAAGGTGCCATGGGGGCCCGGCCAGCAGACCCATTTCTTGTCTCTCTTGCAGTACGGGGATGTCCCAGGCCTCACACACGCCAGGCGACCCCTCTTCCCTGAGCTACGTCTAGGCCTGTTTATTTATAAGTTGCCCGGGTTGGCCTCAAACTTGCCGTCCTCTGGACGGGAGCAGTGGCACACGCCTGTAATCCCAGGGGCTCAGGAGGCCGAGGCAGGAGGATCACAGGTTCAAAGCCAGCCTCAGCAACTTAGCGAGACCCAGTCTCCAAAAAATAAAAAAATTAAAAAAAGGAAAAGGGCTGTGGCTGTGGCTCCGTGGTTCAGCACTCTGGGCTCCTCGCCACCCTCCACGCTTCAAGCTGCAGAGCAGCCGGGATCACAGGTGCGCACCACTGCACCTAGCTAGAGCAGCCTTTTTGTGATGGATATTTAAAGATCCTCTCGGTGCATTTATGCCACCTGTCAGGTCCACCTGTCCTGTGGGCTGGTGACAGCAGGCGCCACAGGAAGCCAGTGGTGTGTGGGAACGGGATGCTGAAGTCCCAGGACCTCAATAGGGACTGGTCACCAACCGGGAGGGCAGTGCCCGTGACTTGCATATCATTTGCATGCACCTGCAGAGAAGCTGCTATATTCCCCTGCAGGTGACACCGAGTCCTTGCTGTGGTCTTCCCTCTAGTTCCTCTATCCCTTCCCAAGCCCTCCCAACCCACAGCCCCCCTCAGCCTTGAGAGACGGTCCCCAAGAGTACAGAACTGGGGGATCCTGGAGACCCCCCCAAGGCCATAGGGCAGGTGCTCCAAGTGGACCTTCCTGATGGGGGGCCTTAGGAATCACCTGATGAGCACTCGAGGTGGGCAGTGCAATGGAGCCCCAGGCGCTGGCCCAAACCCCCGCCTGCCCATGTGAGCCCGTCCCCCACAGGACGTCCCAGCGTGCCCCACTGAACCCCGACAGCATTCCTCAGGAAACACGCATTTGGTCCCCCGTGTTTTTTCATCAAGTTTGACCCACACTTGAAGGTTTGCGTTTGGCTTTGCTGGGGACTGCACCGGGCTTTGGACAGGCTGGGTGAGCCCTGCACCAAGCCACACCCCAGCCCTTTCCATTTTAGTTGCCCAGGATGGCCTTGAGCGCCCAGCCTCCTGCCTCAGCCTCCAGAGTCGCTGGGATCGCAGGCATGCACCATCACGCCCGGCCATCTCAGAGTCAGATCCTGCAGTTTTCTTTTTAAATGCCAGAAAATGTGGTTTTGAAGGCACATTCAGACCACGTTAAGCTGCAGGGCCACAGGCTTGCCGCCTCCTGGAGGCCTCTAGTCTCCCCAGACCATAGGGATGCCAGGTCCCCTTAGTGCCGTCCACCAACCTCCCCCACCTAGCCAGAGGGGGCGTGTGCCCTGGGAGGAGGGCCCTCTCCCCAGGCCTTGTCTGCCTGTGACCTGGGATAAGAGCCAGGAGGTAGACTGGTTGCACACCTTGGGGCTGGTGTCTTCGGGGCAGGCCTGGAGGGGGCAGGGCTGGCTGGGACAGCCTGGCCAGCTCCTCCCAACCTCCAGGAGGGGCAAGTCCCCAAATGCCCAGGGCTTTTGACACTATTGTTTTGGCTGGGGAGTTAACTCATTTGAAATGTGGAATGAGGCTAGTGGGCCCCAGACGTGGCAGTCAGCGGAGACAGGTCTGAGCAGGCTGGGAAAAGCCACCAGAGGCTGGGGTCCCTGGAGCGGGTAGAGGCGGAAGAGGAGGCCGGCTCCGCGTACCCCTGGGCAAATAGCCCCGCGGCGTCCCCGGGACCCACCGGGATGCACCTCTCTGGCAGCGGAGGCCCCGGGTGGTCCCGAGACGGCCCTCCCTCGCGCTGCCCGGGGCCCACGGAGCCCCGAACCCACGGGGACCCACCAGGGCGGGCCGCGCCGCCGCCTGCCTCCTGCTCGCTCCGCCCTCGCTGCGCTGTCGCCACGGAGACAGCCGCTGTCTCCAGGGCAACGCAGGCTGCAGCAGCAGGCCCTACGCGGCGGGGTGAAGCTTCCAGAAGGCCACGGGGAGGGCCCGCCGGCGGCCGCCCCACCTGGCCAGGAGTCCCGGGCGGGAGGCAGCGGAGCCATGGCAGCAGGCCCGCGGAGGCCGACGGCCGAGGGCCCGGCACTGCGCGTCCTCACCGCGGCCGCTGCGCGCACGGAAGCCCCTTCCGCCAGTTCAGCACCCGCCCCGCCCCGCCCCGCGGGGTCACTCTGCGCCCAGGTGCCCTCAGGAGCCCCCTGTGCCTGGGCCGCAGGCGCTGACCCACAGGCCAGGCGGCTGCGCAGGCCCGGGCTGACTCATGCCACCAGCCTGGGGGCCCAGGTCCATCAGTCCACCTCACAGATGAGGCTCAGAGGGCAGGGGCTGAGTGACTCCCGCAGCCCACGCCAGAGCCTCGCAGCGGGCAGGCCTAGTGACAGCAGTAGCTGCAGTGGCCTGCGGCCAGCACGGGCTCTTCTGCCCTCTCCACCCCTGCTCCATCAAGCCCCTGTGAAGGCATGGTCAGCATGACCGCCACTCACAGGCACCAAAACCCAGGCCCACAGCGGGTGGGTACCAGGGCCACACGGCACAGTGAAGGAGCTTAGCCGCATGGCCCCTTCATAAAGAAAGGTGCTGGCCAGGCCCCAGGCTTCCCCTGGGGGTGACCCCCTTGCCCCAAGTCCCCAGGGGAGTGCTCCCGATCACCTCTGAGTGTCTGTCCCTCTGTCCTGAGGGCGGGTGCTGGGGAGAGCAGAGCTGACCCATCATGCCCATGGTTGGGTGCGAATGGACGGCCAGCAGCGCACAAATGGTCTCAGGTGGTTTCCCGTCCCGAGCAGTAACTACCATAAGTGCTCCTGATGGTTAACCGCCGTCCTGCACTGGCCACTGGGAACTGGCTGACTCTCACCAGTCCTCAGGTGCTCTGGGAGGACAGGGTGTGCCATCCTGTCACGTGCCTGGCACACAGAGGGTGCCATAGACAGCCATGAACCAGGCTCATGAGGTGGGCACCGTTGCTGTACCCATCCTACAGGTGAGGACCTTGAGGCAGAGTGGTCAGGACGCTGGCCCCGTCACACAGCCAGGTAGAGACACAGCTGGGGCAGGAGGCCGACTCAGCTGCTGTGCTGTGAGGGACAATTAAGCAGGTCTCCGGGAACAGTCCTGGGGGACGTTGGAGCTGGCCAGGTGATGAGCCCTGACGCGTTTGTGGCAGTGGGTCAGCAAGCACAAAGGGCCTCAACAAGGCCCAGCCTGGCACACGCGGGGCAGTGGAGCTGGGGCTCAGGAGCGGGTGCAGAGTGGAAGGCCAGGGAGGGAGCCAGCCTGCATGCAAGTGTGAGGTGACGCCAGGCTCAGTGCCCTGCCCCAGCACCCTCTCCCAGGCTTGCTGGACTGGATGGTGCCAGATGTCCACAGTGAACAGACACAACAGCCTTGTGTACCCACCACCAATCCTGCACCCAGAGCCAGGGCTCCGTGTCACTGGTGCAGATCACGGTCAACAAGACCACAGGAGCTCAAAGCATCCTCAGGACCCCAGGAGGCATGGCCCCGGAGAGCACCCCACCATGTCCAGCCCCCAGGAGG
>CM053407.1:126488411-126513412 GCA_028644305.1 Xerus rutilus | reverse complement strand
AGGTACGGCCCTGGAGAGCACCCCACCATGCTCAGCCCCCAGGAGGTACGGCCCTGGAGAGCACCCCACCATGCCCAGCCCCCAGGAAGTACGGCCCTGGAGAGCACTCCACCATGTCCAGCCCCCAGGAGGTACGGCCCTGGAGAGCACCCCACCATGCCCAGCCCCCAGGAGGTACGGCCCTGGAGAGCACTCCACCATGTCCAGCCCCCAGGAGGCACGGCCCTGGAGAGCACCCCACCATGTCCAGCCCCCAGGAGGCATGGCCCTGGAGAGCACCCCACCGTGCCCAGCCCTCAGGAAGTACCATGCCCTGGGGACAAATGGCAGCCTGTTCCCATGAGCCCACTGTACAGAAGGGGAGGCTGAGGCCTGGCACTTAGGTCACAGAGCAGGTGAGCAGCAGCCTGGGATCCTGATGGCCAACGAGAGGGGACCGTGGAGCAAGGGACCTGATGATGCCCTCTCTCTCCATGGCACGGTTTTGTTTTGGTGCCAAAGATCAAACCCAGGGCCCTGTGTGTGCCAGGTGAGCACTCTGCCCTGAGTGACACCCCTGCCCCACCGTGGCCCGTCTAACCTCTTCTGGCTGTGTGTGGGGCCAGGGTGACAGCTAAAGTTCTCAGAGCTCAGGTGGGTTCAGGGGACCTCCCTGGCCTGAGCCAGGGTGAGGGCAGGGACTGGAGGGTGCATTGGAGCAATGCCTTGCTTGGGGACTGGTGCTGAGGGACCAGGGGAGGCTGGTTGTGTCCAGGCCTGCAGGGAACTAGTGCCCCAGGAAGGGACACGCAGGCTCACATGTGCTCTGGTGTCCTGGCTCCTGCTTGCTGCCTTAGGCCTAGCCCAGCCTCAGGGCTTCTGCTTATGCCAGGCCACCCTCGCAGCCCCAGTACCATCTTTTCAGCCATCTGAGAGGCAAAGACCAGAATGTCCCCCTGCAGTGGTGCCAGGTGACAGAACCCAGACCATTTTCAGAAGCAGAAATTGGAGAAGAACTCTGGAGGACTCTGCCCAGACCTGCCACCATGAACCGACACCCAGGCCTGCCCCCAGCAGCTCCAGGGGTCCTGGAAGCACACAGTGGCTACTGCTGGTGCCATGGAACTAGAACAGCTGGCATGTCCCTGCCAGGCCTGGGGAAGGGAGGTGACATCCGTGCAGTGAAGTCCAAAGGGGTGACCTGGTTATCCTAGGGGACCTTCTCCAAGATGGACTGCGAGCAAGAATAGCAGGGTGCTGGAGAGCAACTGCCACGCAGGGCTCAGGACCAACACCCACCTCCTGAGCCGTGGCCAGCCGCCTCCAGAGGGTGCTAGGGGGATGACCGTACCCCCTGCAGGGCTTGCACATTTTGCTGTGGGCATCAGACTCGGGAAACAGGGTGACAAGCCCAGGCCCAGGGCGCTGCGGTGGAAAGGGACCCAGGAGCCACACCGAGCTCCAGCACAGCCTGGACAGCAGCCTCGCAGCTGAGGCCTCAGCCCAGCTTCGAGCAGCACCCTGGGCTGGGCTCAGCGCTGTCTGGCAGAGGCCGGGTCACACGCACAAAGGGGCTCTTCTCACAGGCGCTCAGACCCAGCCCCCAAGGGGTGCCCCTGGGAGATCTGGAGGGCCCAGCCAGGGCAGCCTCCTGCCCCTGGGGCCGGGAGCTCTCTAGCGTCGTCCCTGCTGAGGGCCACCAGAGGGCGCCCCCTCACCACCATGGGAGCAGAAAGCCCCAGCCTTCCCACACCAGAGCCAGGCCTGCCCTGGGTGGGGACCCTGTGGTGGGGTTGCCTGTGGCACCCGCGCACTTTGTCACTGTTCCTTACCAACGTGTTGGAAGCCAAGGCCCACTGCCTCTGGCCATGTCTCCTGCTCAGTGGCCTGCTGGGTGAGGTGGGGGTGGGCAAGTGACAGCTGGGGTGCCGAAGAACCCAGAAACCAAGAGCATGAGCCTGGCGCGACCTCTCTGGCCAGGGATGGCATGAAACTTCCCAACCGCACCAGGTCTGATCAACCAACTTGGCTGGACCAGGCTGCTCCCCCACGGTGCTGACCCCAACTCTAGTGGCCCTCCTGGCAGCTCCCTTGGAGGCGCTCGGAGCTGGCAGGTGCTCCTGGGCCTCCCTATCATCGACTGGGAGCTGCGGCACTGTGGCCCTGGGGTGTTCAGCGAGGTAGCCAGGAGACCTCAGCTAAAAGGGGGCCTGGAGTGGGTGTGAGGGTCCCTCAATCCAGAAGCCAAGTGGGTCGGAGGGAGCCTGCCCGAGGGGTTCTTCAGGCATCTGAAAATGGGCAGCAGGGAAGGTGGCCCATGCCCTCTCAGATGGCTTCTAGGGTGGCCAAGTGAGCTTCTCATCCACGCCCTGGCACAAGTCCTGCCAGCCGGGAGGTTGGGTGCTCACCCAGGGACCCTCGCGGGAATGTTCCTGCCTACCTGAAACCCACCAGGCCACTTGCCTGAACCAGAAGCCTGGGGAGCTGGGAATGCCAGCCACGCTGGAAATCCGCCTGCCAGGACCCCATTAGGAGATTGCCTGCGTGGGCTGGGCGCTTGTGTTGGGCGGAAGGCCACCCTGGCCCGGGTCCCTGCATCTCCCTGGACTCAGGGTAGTACAGGCAGAGGCCTCACAAGAAGCCAGCCCAACGCACCAGCCGCGTCCTCGCCTGGCTTCCCGGCCCTGCGTGGCAAGCGCCTTAGAGTCTGATCTAACCCTCAGCGTCTGCAGGAGACCCCAATCCGGGCAGGCAGCGGAGGGGTCGGGAAGAGGCCGGGCCGGCTCCCAGCAGGGCTCTCCAGCCAAGCCTGGGGAAGCTCTTGGAGGGGCTGGGCAAGGCGACAGGTTTGCGGCGGGCCTGGAATGGTAGGGGTCCCCACCGGGCTCAGGACGGGACCAAGGGGGAGGCAGGGCGAGGCTCACCCCGCTCACGGAGGACGGGAAAGGGACGGGGCCAGCGTTCATGCTCAGCGGGGCCGCAGACCGGACCCTGGCTTCCCCGAACCCTCAGCGGAGCAAACTCCAGGGCCACGGGCTTTCTGAGAGCCGCATGCACGGTCCTGGCCTCCTCGGCCGCGATGCGCGCCCCTGCTCTCCGCCGCCCGCGCCGGGAAGCACGCGGGGCGCACCGCTGCCGGCCGCTGCGATGGCGGTCCCCACCCTCCGGGGCTTACGCACGCCCGGAACCCGGGCTCGGCTGCGCGACTCCAGCTCCCCTGGCTCTTGGCAGCCGCGGTGCGCTCGGAGCGCAGGAGTGGGAAGAGACGCGGCGCCCTCCCAGACCTGGAGGCACCGGCCCCGCTCGGCCTGCGCCCCGGCCTCAGTTTCCCTGCCCGGGGCGCGCGTCCCAGGCGCCCGGTCCCCTCACCATGCCGAGACGCACAGGTGGGCTTCTCCCCGCTCCGCGCAGCCGCCCGCAGGCCCCGAGCTCCCGCGCGGGCGCCCTCGCCCCGGCCGAGCACTCACCACCCCCAGGCTGAGGTCCTCCGCGCGGGGCGCGGGCGCGGCGCAGCCTTCGCGGGCCGCCAGCGCGAGTAGCAGTAGCAGCGGCGGCAGCCGGAGTCCGGGCAGCGGTGGGCCCGGGCCCCGGGCGGCGCGGCGCCCCATCCCGCGCTCGGGGCTGCGGCGGCGCGGCGGCGCGGTGGCGAGGGTCCTCGGCCGGTCCGCAGCCCGCGCCCTGTGATCCGCGCCGCGCGGCTCCGCGCCCCGCGCTCAGCTCGCCCGCTTACCCCGCGCCGCCCACCTCGAGGGGCGGGGCATGCTAATGTACGCTAATGAGCCCCGCCCCGTCCTCCGCCTTAAAGGGCCCGCGCCCTGCCCGGCCGCGCCCCCTCGGCGCTCAGCTCCGCGGGACCAGCTGCGCGCCCGCCCGCCTCTAAGGGGCGGGTCCATGCTAATGAGGGCTAAGGACCCGCTCGCCCCGCCCGCCGCCTTAAAGGGCCCGTGACCCAGGCGCCCGGCCGCGGGGCGCAAGCACCGGATCTGCGTTGCGCTAGGCAGGCGCTCCCTGAGGGTCCAGGACGTCCCAGGCCGCGGCGCGCTGGTGGGCCGGCGGCGCCCCGGGATCCCGGCCACCTTCGGGGAGCAGGCCTCCGCGCCCGGCTGAGCGCCCGGGGCCCTGTCGCACTCGCCCTGGACCCGCGGCCGTCGCGGCAGAACGGGCGCGTGGGGGAGCCCGCGGGCCGCGGAGCGTGGGGAGCCGGGCGCGGAGGGCGGAGGGCGGGGCGGCGTGGCGGGTCCCGAAGAGGGGCCTGCGGAGGCTGGCAGCCTCCTCTCCACCTGGTTTTGGTGGGACACTGGGTGTCCCTAAGTTGCGCGGGTGGGCCTGGAACTTGTGCTCCTCGTGAGTCGCTGGGAGCGCCGGCGGGCGAGAGCCGCGGGGCCTGGCCGGATCGCTGGTGCCGATTCGGTGCCTCGGAAGGACTGGGGCCCAGCAGACTCAACCGAAACCTGGCCCTCCTGCAGGACAGGGAATTTAGGGTCAGTCAACTGGATGCCCAGCCTGCCATCAGCAAGACTGGGACTCCAGGGGCAGCTGCAGCAGACGTTCCCCAGCTCCCAAGTGCAGGCAGAGAGCCGGTGAAGCTGGTCTCCAGGCTGTCTTTCTGGATGCTGTGGCCACCTGTCCATCCCTGAAGCAGGCTGTAAGGTGGTGGGAGGGGAGCTGCCTCAGCCGGAAGGGACTTTTTTTTTGTACCAGGGATTGAACCCAGGGTGCTTAACCACTGAGCCACATTTCCCAGCCCTTTTTAAATTATTTTTTTTTAATTCTGAGGTAGGGTCTTGCTGTTGCTTAGGGCCTCCCTAAGTTGCTGAGGCTGGCTTTGAACTTGTGATCCTCCTGCCTCAGCCTCTGGAGCTGCTGGGATTACAGGAGTGTGCTGGCGGAAAGAGATTTTCTGAAGGAAATTGGAGTCCCCAAGGCGGGGTGCAGGGCAGGCGTCCTGGCCAGGGGGTGCCAGGTGGGGAGCTGGCTGAAGGTCCTGTAGAGGGGCTGTTGGCTTGGGGCTGGTGAGAGGTGTCACGGGCTGTCAGCACTCAGAGTGACCCTTGGCTGGCAGGCAGGCGTGGCTCTTTCTCCTAGGCAGGCCCTGAGAGGCTGGTGACAGGTCGTGTGGCTCCCCAGGGGCAAGGTGCACCGTGCTGGAGGAGCCTCTTCAAGCTGCCCACGATCTGGCATTTGAACATGACCAGAACCCAGGCACCGAGAGGCAGCCTCTCACCAGCCTGCCCTTCAGGTGGGCGTGGGGCGCAGGGCATGGGCCTGCTGGGGTGGCCCCTAGGAAGGCCACCAGACAGCTGTGGGGTCCAGCACCTGCTGTCTGCCAGGGACAGTCACTCCCATCTGGGCTTGGGAGGCTCGTGGTTTGTGGAGGTGGACTCTGCCTGTCTGCTGCAGCCTGGCTGAGCCAGGGCTGTGCCCCGTGGCTGGCTGTGGCTGAGCATGGTGGGCCTGGCCGCTGCTCCTTGTCTGTGTCTCCTGCTGGGGATGTACATGCCGTTGGGGCACAGGTACTTTTCTGAGACCCAGAAAGATGCCAGGTCAGCTGCCCTGGACTAGCACACCAGGACATGTAGACCAGAGACGGACCTGCACCGAGGCTGGGGAGAATCCAGGAGTCAGCCTCCTGTGTACTGTGACACTACTCATACTTTGGACAAAAACCAAAACCAAAATTTTGAGAAAACAAAAATGGAAAGTAGGAAACTTCCCACAAACCTATAGTTTACACTTACCATGCACACGCTCACATGAGCCCCTTGATCCAGCCTTGCCTGCTGCCCATACTCCTGGCACAACTAGTTTCCTTCAGAAAGTCTCTGCTTTGTTCCTGCAGTGCAGGGTTTGCAGATGCGGGCTCTGCCTCTGGAACATAAAGCCGAGTTTGGGCAGCTGGCTCAACTCTGTCCCCTGGATTCGGGATGGACACATGACCCACACTGTCCAGTGAGAGGCAGCCTTGGGACTTGGGCTAGAGCAGTGTCTGGGGTGCTTGCTGTAGCTTTCCTGGCCACATGGGGGAGGTGTGGGCGTGTGCGAGCAAGGACAGGCGTGTGCACAGGGGAAGTGGAGTGCCCTCTGGGACCAGCCGCGCCCTGCGCCCTGGCAGGCTCTGGCCACTGGGCTCCCTGGCACTCCCCCCAGGCCCTGGCCCTTCCTGCCACTGTTGGCCAGGTTCTTGGGGGGCACTCATGGCCTTGTCACTGGACTCCTCTGCCAAGACCAGCGGGCACTGGGTGGGCGTCGAGGGGCCTTTCAGTGACCTGCAGCCATTCCTGCTTGGCTGTGGTGAAGTCATGAAGACTAGGGCGAGGAGCCTGTGTCCTGTACCCAGACAGGGCCCCAGGGCCCCAGGGCCGGTGGTGGCCCGCGGCCAGGCCCCCACGTCTTGGCCAGGCCCTGTGGGGCACCGGTGACTGAGAGGACCAACCCTGGGCCTGCCGACTGGCACAAGTGGTGTGCAGCCAGCCAGGGCCCAGCCACGCAGGCCCTGAGCCCACGTATGGGACCCGCAGAGGCGTGGGTAGAGGGTCTGGAGCAGGGAGGCGGCGGGCAGAGCGGCTCCGAGCCTTGCTGCGCGCTGTCTTCCCAGGTGGGCAGCCCTGGCTCAGCCTGCGGGAGGGCAGACGGAGCGGGGCTGGGGCTCGGGCTGGGGCTCGGCTGGGGCTGGGGCTGGGGGCTCAGGCCGTGGAGGTCGGGTCTCTTGCTGGTCTAGAGCCTGGAAGCCTGGGCAGTGGGTTAGTTCCCACTGGTCCAGCCTGGCGTCTCAGCTGCCTGGCTGTCCTCTTCTCCCAAGGACCTGTGGACTCGGGTCCCCCTAACAGCCTTCTTACCTGGAACTCCTCTTAAAAGGCCACCTCCCTGCAGTCATGTTCTGAGGTCCTGGGCGTGGGGCTTCACTGTGGGTTTTGGGGGACAGTCAGCCCACAACACATGCAGGAGGGCGAGGGAATAGAGGTCATGGTTGGAGAGGTCAGTGGGGCAGGGCCAGCCCAGGGGGCCTGTGTCCAGAGCCGCCCCTCTGCAGAGCCTTGCTCTCAGCACCTCCTTTCCTGGCATCCTGCCCAGGAGTGCCCAGCCCAGCTGCCTGGGCTCAGCAGCCCTGCGTGGCCGAGCTGGCCAACAGGTGTCCCGGAGCTGCAGCCTGCGATGGCACTGAGGGGGACTCCGTTTCTCAGCAGCTGGGTCCCCTCTCGGTATTTGAAGAGGTTCTGTAAGTGCTGGGACGCTGGAGGCAGCTTCAGAACACTCAGCCGGGCTCCCTTCCACCAGGAATAGGCTTCGGGCCTTCTCGCCTCCAGGGGTCCCTGTGCAGGAGGAGCAGTTACCTCGTGGAAACAGCTGAAGTGGGAAGAGGGCCCTGCCTTCAGGATGGCTGGCTCCAGCGGCTCAGCCAGCCCCCTTGGGAGCTCCCTCCAGGGTGCTCTGCCTCTGCCTGTCTGATTCTGGGCGTTTCTTCCGAGGTCGCGGCAGTAGGGTGAGCCGTGTCCTCCCACATTCGCGTCCTCGGGAGCTTGTGGACGTGTTCATATGTGGACGAGGGTCTTTGTGGGTGTTTTTTTTTTTTTGGTACTGGGTATTGAACCCAGGGACACTCGACCACTGAGCCACATCCCCAGCCCTATTTTGTGTTTTATGTAGAGGCAGGGTCTCACTGAGCTGCTTAGCACCTCGCCATTGCTGAGGCTGGCTTTGAACGCGGGATTCTGTCTCGGGGTGTGATTGCGTTAAAGATCATGAGATGATGTTGCCTGGGATTATCCAGGTGGGCCCCAAACCCAGCGACGAGTGTCTTGATAAAAGCAGGGAGATGCTGGGCATGTGGCCACACACGTGATCCCAGCAGCTTGGCAGACTGAGGCAGTAGGATCCAAGTTCAAGGCCAGCATGGGCAACTCAGAGACCCTGTCTCAAAAAGTAGAAAGGGCTAGTGATGCAGCTCAGGAGGGCACCCTGGGTTCCATCCCCAGTGCCACAAAAACAAGCAGGAAGAAGTCACACAGCAGATGGCCAGGTGACAACAGAGGTGGGGGGTGTGATGTGGCCACAGGTCCTGGAGCACCGGTGCCCTGCAGGAGCCACCCGTCCACACCTCAGTTCTGGACGGCTGCTCCCGACTGAGAGTCCTCTGCTGCCAGCCTGAGTGTGTGGCAGCTGGACATGGCCCAGGACCCGCGGTGCCTCCTTGGCTCCTTCCCTAACGTGAGATTCCTCCTGCTGGGGGGTCCCAGGCCTCTCCCCTGGATCCTGCTGAGGCCCTGGCCTCCTTGTCAGGGCCCGGGTGCCCTGGCCTCATCCTCCTGTGGGCCTCCACACCGTGTCCCCTCTGCACGTGACCCTGCCTGGTCCTCTCTGGAGAGCATCCTGCCCCCGTGCCCGCCCGTGCCGCCCCTGGCACTGCCGTGTTGGGGTCCCCACCACGCTCACCCCATCCGCCTCCTGTCTCCCCAGGATCCCGCTGTCCTGCCAAGCATCACGCCCAGCACAGGGCGGCACTGCAGTGGTGGTGTCCCTAGCAGTTGTGTACCTTCAGTGGGCCACCCTGAGCCGAGCCACACATAGGCTGTGCCCTGGCACCCAGTGTGGTCCATCAGTGGACTCCCCTCAGAGCCTGGCCAGCCCATCTGGTCCCCGGCCGCTGTGCTGCTGGCTCCCCGACTGTGGTGAAGGCCTGCGGGGGGCGGCTGGCGCCGTGGCAGAGCTTCGCGGACCATGGCAGTGGGCACGGGCGGGTGGGCTCTGGGCCGTGGCCCCACCTTGTGTCCAGCTCACTGGGCAGTGGGGAAGGGCTGCCTGAGGGGAACGGAAGCCCACCTCAGGTGGGCCGAGACACGTGGGAGGCTGGACTGTCACCCCGAGACTGGCCCTGGCCCACGCCTACCCGGATGGGACCTCGCCCTGGTCCCCGAGGTCTGCTCCCCAGCCCCACCCACTGGTGCTGGCTTTGGTCCCTGTGACAGAAGCCCTCCCCAAGGCCCTCAGCCTCTTGCTGTTGCTTCTAGAATTGTGGTGAAACATAACATCTGCCATGGGAGCATTGTTTGTGGTGCTGGGATTGAACCCTGGCTCTTACCTGGCACACTGTTTTTGTACCAGGGATTGAACCCAGCGGCACTTACCAGAGCCACATCCCCAGACCTTTTTTTTATTTTGAGACAGGGTCTGGCTAAGTTGCTGAGGCTGGCTTTGAACTCGCAATCCTCCTGCCTCAGCCTCCTGAGCTGCTGGGATTACAGGTGTGCACCACCGTGCCCAGCATGCAGCTGGCTTTTGGAACCATTTTTAAGAGTGCTGCTGGTGGCACCCAGGACAGCCGTCACCACCATCCTTGGGAGCTCTTCATCTTCCCAGACTGAAGCTCTGCCTTGTTAAATCAGCTCTCCACCCCCAGCTGCCCTGTCCTGCTGTCCCCTAGGACTTGCTGCTCTTGGGCCTCCTGAGTGGACTCATGCGGGATGTCCTCCAGTGGCCGGCTCATCTCATGGGCACACTGTGCTGGGGCTGGTCCAGGCCGCGCTGGGCCTGTTCCTCCCTCTTCATGGCTGCATAGTGCTCCGGTGTGGCTGGGCCACACTGCTGTCCACACATCTGAGTGTGCTCCTGGGTTCGAGCCCCTGGCTCTCAGGAACGAGTCTGTGGAACCCCTTGTTCATCATGCCCCTTTGCACCTCCGGAGCGGCACTTCACAATCGCCCGCATGCTCCCATTTCTGGCCCTGCAGCATCTGGGCCTCTGTCCCTCCAGCTGCTGGGCACACTGGCTCCTCCCCACGGGCCTCTAGAATGCCCATCTGTTGACCGTGAGGCTCATGGGACAGGCCCAGGGGACCAGGCGCAGGCCTGCGAGCCCCCCTCCCTGTCCAGGTCCCTGGACCAATGGTGGACAGCCTCTCGACCCAGAAGCCTGAGCCAGCACGTGGCGCCATCCTTCGCGTCTTTATCCCAGAAGTGCTCATCTGAACGACGGTGGGGACGGAACCGAATCTCTGCACCTTGACTTTATTGAAGTCGTCAGATGCTGTCTGAGATTTCAATCCCCGTCGCAGCTGTTTCAGAGGAAACCGTTGAGTGTCAAGTCACACGATGTGTCAGAGAATCTGCTCCGAAGTCCATCTTGGGAACCCCGCGGGGGGCAGAGACAGCCCACCAGGTCCTCTGCAAGGCTGGCACACGGCCGCGGCCACCTGCGTCCTGCTCTCTGCACTCGGGACCTTGGGCCGCAGGCAAGGAGGTGAGGCGAGAGGCCTGGGAGAGCTCCCACTGTGCCCACCAGGCAGGCGTCCTGCGTCGGTGTGGTCAGGGCACAAGGCACCCAGGGCGCAGCTTCAGAAGATCAGGGTAGGGTGCGTGCCCACTTGTTTCTCACAAGGAAAGAATTTTTTTAGTACCAGGCATTGAATCCAGGGGCTCTACCACTGAGCTGCATCCCCAGCCTGCTTTAGTTTTTATTTTGAGACAGAGTCTCACTAAGTTGCTGAGGCTGGCCTTCAACTGTGATCCTCCTGCCTCAGCCTCCTGAGCCGCTGGGAGTACTGGCGTGTCGCTGGCCCTGGGTTTTCAAGGGACCTCTCAGTTCACAGTGGATTCTCAGCAGCACTGAGGGCAGAGGAGGGCGCTCCCTTCCTCTGGATCAGCTGCCCTGCCACGGTGTCCTGGGCACAACCGAAGCCCACGGCTTAGGACAGCAGAGGTCCAGTTGACATGTCCCCTGGACTCCTCTGGGGTTCTGTGCAAGGCCCTTTTGGGGGCTGTGACGCTCTCACCGGCAGCCTGGCCGTGGCCACATGCTCACGGGGCTGGTGCTGCCTGGACCCCTGCGGAGGTGTCTGGTGTCTGCCCACCCAGCGTGCTCCAGGGCTGCCCCACGGCCCCAGGCGAGGACGGGAGCCTCGCCTCCAGGGTAGCACCGCGGGGTGGGCAGGTCACAGCCTCCTGCTGCCCAGCCACACTTGGCTCATTTAGATAGCATGTGCTCTGGTGGTCCCTTCAGCTTGTCCCCTAGGGACACCCAGCTCTCTGAAAGCACTCAAGCACTCTCCACGGTGCCCACGCATCTGACACGGGTCCGGAGGCCTCCGCACAGCACAGGGTGGGGGAGTCGGTGCCCACCTGTGTACCCTTGTTCTGCTCTGGCTGTGGGGGGCTCTCCTGCTCCCCGATAGCCCCACGCTGACCTGCTGGAGCCCCAGGTGCTCCAGGCCGCCTGGGGACCTTCCTGCCCAGCCCTGGGACCAGCCACTTCTCCAAGGAGCCTGGGCTCCTTCTGGAGGATGGAATCAGGGCCAGGACCTGGAGCTGGGTGCTTGCTGCCCCGGGGCTGGCCCTGTGCGCACTGGCCCCCCAGGACTGGTGGTGGGGAGTGCACCCAGGAGCACCCACCCCGAGCCACACCCTCAGCCCTTTAAAGAATCTTGCAAGGGTCTTGCTGAGTTCTGGGGCTGACCTGGAACTCGTGGTCCTCCTGCCTCGGCCTCCCAAGCTGCTGGCCTGACAGGTGTGCACGCCAGGCCGTTTTATGGCTCTCACTTCCCAAGTGTGCGTGGTGCAAAGGATGACGAGCTCAGCTCGGCCTGCGGCGGAGCCCGTGCGGCGTGGAGCAGCTTCCCGGGCTGGCTGGGTGCCGCTCTCCCAGGAGCTGGGGACACACCAGGAAGCAGGGCTGCCCTCAGGAAGCCGCGGGTCCCGGGGCCTGTGGTCTGAAGGGTTCCAGCCATGAAGTCTGTTTCTGCACCCTCCTCGGACCTGGGAGGACCCGCAGGGCAACTCGTGTCCCCTGGCGAGGGCACGGCCCTGACTCTGCCTCTGCCTCGGTCTAACAACCCACCGCGGTCTGTCCAGGAGAGGCCCCTCAGTCCCAGTCTGGAATCCAGATGAGCCAGGGTCCTCTGAAGCGCCTCCTGGAAGCCTCCGCCTCGGCGTGGCCTGCCCGCCACCCAAGCTGCCCACTCAGCAGCCCACAAGCTTGTCATCACAGCAGCTTTCCACATCGCCAACAGGAGCTCCTGCTTACGACAGAGATGGCACAGGCCGTGCTTTCCAGAGGACCCGTGCACGGCCCAAGCAGCCGGTGGAGGCCTGTGTGGACTTGTGCAGCCAGGAGCCAGGCCCTATCATGCTGGTGCTGAGAAAGGGCGTCTGGTACCTTGGTGTTCCCGGCCCAGGGCACGTGTGCAGCCACCAGCCCAGGTCGTGGAGTGTGGGGAAGCTGCGGGCTCCTGGGGGGCACCCGTGTGGTAACAGCTTGTTTCTTCTGGGGTTGACCTGTCCCTAGTGGCCACTCCCAGCAGGGACCATGCCGTGTCCACTGAAAGCCACTCTCCAGGACCTGAGCCCGACTGGTGTGGGAAAAAGGGCTGGGCTCAGGGGGCCCATCCAACATGGCAGGTGACTTGCCAGGGCAGTGGGCAGGGGTGGGCCTCCTCATGGACCCGAGTGACACAGGAGGAAAGTGCATTTTGGGTGGTGGTGCTCCGATCAGCTCCCTGGGGACTAGGACACAGGCTCCTGACACTGCAGCCTCCCGCTAGCCACTAGCCACACTCCAGGTGGAGGCGGGCTTCGCCCAGCAGGGGCTCTGCCTGCCTGGAGGCTGGCTTCTGGTTGGCCATCCAGTGCCAACCTTCATGCCTCCAGAGGCCATGGAGGGCGGGTGCCGAGTAAATGAACCAGAGAACCTGGACTCCAAATTCAGGGCGAAAGGCTGACATGGACAAGCGGGAGCAGCGTCCAGGAGGGCCCAGGACTTGAAGACAGTCCACGCCTTCAAGTGACCCTGGGTGTTGGACGGCTGCATCCACGCCTGTGAGCACCTGAAGTGTCGACCGGCCCCGGCGGCCCCGTCCCAGGATCCCAGGAGGCCCCGTCCCAGGATCCCAGGACACCTGGCAGTGGGCAGGCCACAGGCACACGGAGCACCATCCCGGCAGGCCATCCCGGCAGGCCCGATCCAGTGAAAATGCCACACGCGGCAGGCAGGCAGAATGTGACAGCGTCCCAAGAACTCCATGCTGACTGTCCACGGTTCCCGCCAGCCCTGCTGCTCCAGCCAACAGAGCACGCAGACCGGCCAGCAGTGCACGTGAGGACACGGTGCTGCTGACGCTGCTCCTGAGCAGTGTCTCTCCCGGTGCTGGGCCACACAGGGTCCCCACTGTGGAGGATGGCATGGCATTGGGGCCCAGAGGGACAGGGTGCGACCACACAGGGTGCACGGCCCCAGCAGCAGCGTGACGGAGCCGAGGGGTGCAGGGAGCACACCATGCCCAGGGTGCGCTCCACCACCCGGGCGAGGCACAGTCGCCTGGGAAGGACGCAGAGGTACTTCTACAGCCAGCGCCAGCCGCGCCATCTTCACTGGAGACCTTCTCGCCCCGCGGACTCGGGGGACAGAGGGCCAGCACTGCGCCCCGTGGGGAAGGCAGGACTCACGTGTGGGCACCTCAGGGCCTGCCCTGCACTCGGTGGTGCTGGTGGTGGGACGGTGTCTGAGGAGTCGCCTGTGCAGACTGGAGCACCCAGGAGCCGTGGGCGGAGCGGCTGGGCTGCAGGACGTCCTCAGCAGGCCAGCATGGGCCTCCATGGGAGCAGCCCCAGCTCAGGACAAGGGCACACGCACCTGCCCTCGCGTCTGGCCTGACCTGTGGGGCTTCTGAAGCGCCCAGTGCACGGTACCTCTGGGCAGGCTGGCACCTCGAGAGGTGCGCCTGGGACATCACCACCCAAGAGGCCGACTGCGCCCGGGGCGGGGCTCACTCTGGGCTGCGCTCCCCTCTCCTGCAGGTCCCGGGCGGCTGCTGCTGGAGGGCAGCGGGCAGGACAGGCCAGCCCGGCAGCCCCACGGGGACCGGAGTCAACTGGGAGCCGAAGAAGCAGAAGCCACTCCCAGGGCGCCCGCTAGAGAAGGCGCTTCTTCCCGTTTTATTTGATAATACATTTTCACAGAAACATGATATTATTTACAAATATACAAGGAAGAGACTGCTGGTCAAAACCTTAAACTGAAAATGTCATCAAAAATTAATTTACAAAAGCCACCAACTGTCCTAGGAGTCCCGGGAGGTGAGCCTGGACGGTCCTGCCACGGCCTGCCAGCAGCAAGCTTTTCCACTCGACTTTTGTGGCAGACGCTCGGGGCCGCAGGCAGCACCAGTGGCTCCGGGTGCCGGGTGGCCGGCTGGCTCCCGCGGCTGCTGCCTCAGGAGGCGCTGGTTTGCAGGTTTTTGGAAGCTGCGAGCATTGCTCTGACTTTGGCCATGAGATCCTGTGTAGGGCGAGATGGGGGACCCGACCATCAGGTGGGGCCGGAGGCCGCCTGGGAGGACTGGTGTGTGGCTGTGGACGTGATCTGGCTGCACTGAGGCCAAAGTCCCCCTCTCAACCTCATCCCTGGTCCAAGCCTCCTCCTGCTGTGACCTCGTGGGCCCATGGGTGCTGGGTCCCACGTACCACTCTGGGGAGAGTCCCACAGTGTAGCAGCCCTGGAAACGGAGACCTGGGGGCCCGGGCCCAGCCCAGCAGGGGCTCTGCATGCTGCCTGGCCAGTCACCAACCAGCCCAGGACACCCTCCTTGTCAGCATGGGTGAAACGGGTCAGGAGTGGAAGTTGGCGGGGAGAAAACGCGGCCCCGTTACAAAGAGCAGGCAGGACAGAGGTGCGCCCGAGTTACCTGAGTTATTTTGCTCTGCACAGAAGAAACGATTGCCGAAGAGATCTGACCGTCCTTTTCCTGAGAAACGCCCCTGAGGCAGAGAGAGGGAGCAGAGGCTTGAACCTGCTCTGGAGAGCGAAGGCAAGGAGGCTGCGGGTGAGCGCCCCCGACAGGTCGGCTGTCCAGAGAGCACGGCCTCTGTCCTGGGCACCAGAGCGTGCAGTTACACACGTCCAGTGTCCATGAAGCATTGGGAAAAGGACACTGATCCAAAATCCATTTTCATACAGACACTCAACAAACACACGGGACGGGAGGGACACAGAGGCCAGGGTCAGCAAGCTGTCTCCTCCAGGTGCTCTCTGGGACACCGGGGCACTTGGCTTGTGGCTGCCGCCCCTATGTGGGGAAGCCTCCTCCGCCTCCGGGCTGGGGAGCTGCAGTGCCACCCGCCTGCTTCCCAGCCCATCGGATGGGGTATGGCAGGTGTCTTGACTGTCGCCACCTGAACAGGAGCAGCTGCCTGACCTGTGATCTGCTGCCACCTGAGGATCACCAAGTCCAGGATGGGGACACTGGGTCTTGTCAGAGTTTCACACCCTGACAACCAGTTTGGACTGCCAACTGGCTAGGAGGCCAGTCACCCCGACCTCTGTGACTCGGTGATGTGGTGACAGGAGCCCTGGGTTCCCGGGATGCTGCAGACACCCAGAGCTGGTTCTTCGAGTCCCTGGGCTCACGCGTGGAGCACTCCAGGGCAGGTGCAGGACTGGCTGGGTAGATCAGGGGCCAGCATCTCCGTGGTCTGCAGTGGCTGCTGTCACACTGAGATGCTCCCAGCCCTCCTTGGGGCCAACTCTGGGCCCCAGCACCTCAGGGACTCTTCCCCTACAGGAGGGCTCTATGTCCCTGGGTGACTCCAGGGTCCTGAGAGGTTGCCTGCCCTGCTGGCACTAGGTTGGGGTCACTTGGGGAGCCCAGCCCCGAGCTCTTCCCGAGGAGCAGGGACTGGGCTCAACAGAGACACTCTTGGGGCCCAAGCCCACCTGCCACCCCCCTTCTCCTGCTGAGGACCGCCCAGAGGCCAGGTCACCTGGAGCGCTCCTGGCTGGAGCCCCGGCTCTCCACGGGAGAGATGCTGGCCGAGTGGGCTGAGTGGGCTGCAGGTCGCAGGGCCGCCTGCTTACTCGGGGACACTGACTGCGACCGTGCCTTGGCCTTGGTCCGTGACTGAGACCGCCTCTTCTTCTTCTTCTCATGTGGACTTCTGGAAAGGAAGTGTCCGGCTGAGACCCACGCCTGCACTGCACCCGATGCGTGCCCCAGGGGCGGCCCGGCCTCAGCCAAGGAACTGGCATCTGAGGTACAGCCCGCCTCCAACCTGCACTGAAAGGCCCTGGTGGCCCCCCATCCAGCCCACACTGCTTTCTCATGCCAATTCAGTGAGAATTTCCAAAAACGTAGAAAACCATTCAAGTCAAGCACTGCAGACACAAAGCCCCGACATTTCTTTCGGATGGCAGTTTTAGGGCATGTTCCAGCAGGCGCAGGCTGCTGGGCCCGCTCCCTGGGGCCCGGCTGCGTCCAGTGCCCAGCTCGGCTCTGAGTGCTCCTGTTTCCCACAGAAGGCGGGTCCCCACACCCCGACACCCCACGCCAGCAGCCAGGCCCCCGGAGCTCTGCCTGCACCTCTTCCCGCAGCTCTGGCAGCACCGAGTCCCTGCCACACCTGAGCCCCATGTCCTCTTCTGGGACCCGAGGAACACTAAGAAAGACAGGGAGCACAGGGGTCTGCTAGAGCAGGGTGCTGAGCAGACAGTGCCCCGGCCCTCCCCGGAGGCCTGGTCTTCTCTCAGCGCCCTCCCAGCACAGCCTGCATGCCCTCTGACCTTCTGGAGTCTCTGCAGGGATGTCACTCACTGCTTGGGCTGGCTCGCCCCCCATCCTCCCAGGCTGCCTCCCTGGTTGCCCAGGGGGTCCAGGGAGCGGCAGCACCTCACTGTCTGGCTGTGTCTGGTTCCCCCAGGACTCAGCATGGCATGAAGGCCCTTCCCAACCTGGTCTATCCTGCAGGGAAATACGCCGGGGCTGTCCATGTACCTACCTCGTCCCAAGCCCCAGCCCTCCCCAGGCCCGTGTGTTCCTTGGTGCCTTCGCATGTTCTGAGACGTTTCTGTTTAACAATGGAGCAGCACGCAGACTCCACTGGGGTGACAGCCACACCAGCTGCCCAGATGTGCCCAGAACACAGGAGCACCAGGACGGCTCTGGGGCGGTGGCAGCACAGGGCCCGGCAGAGACAGCACGGCACCCACAGCTGCGAGCATCTCTAGCCCGGCTGGCCTAACAGCCAAAGCCACAAAATACACCCAGGCTGTGTGTGGGGAGCATGCGGCACACGTGAGCCCCGGGGAAGCTGAGCCGCAGGCCGCGTGCACGGGGTGCTCACTGCTAGGGAAAAACCAGCCCCTGGGCTCAAAAGGTTCACAACAGCAGCCAGAGCAAGAGGCAGGCAGTGGCCCTCAGATCCAGGCAGCAGCACCGCTCTTGGCTGGGTGGTGCGGCGCACTCTGTGTGGACCTGGTGAGCGAGCTGCAGACCAGGGAGGGAGGCTCGCAGCCAGGCCGGGGCTGAAGCAGCTGGGCCGCTAATAAAGCACACTCTGCCATCCTCCCCGACCCCAGGTTTCTGAGGATGCGGTGGCACATGCCACGCCAATGCCAAGCTCTGAATGCCTGCTCTCGGCAACAGAGGTGCCCAGAGGGCCTGTCCATCTGCAGGGCTGCTGTCAGAACCCCTTCCCGGGACTCACAGAGCTCCGGAGACCACGCCGGGGGGCCCCGAGCCTCGCGCCTGCACCGGTGGACCCCTAACCACCACCAACACATCTCTCTACGCAAAGGTCAGGTTGAGGACACAGTGAGAACCCTTCTAAGAAGTCTTTGCTATAAGCAACTGATTTTAGAATATGCCCCTCACAGGTGCTGGATTCAGAAACGCATTCCACACACCACAGCAGCCAGGACACCTGGCAAGGTCACCGTGGCACGACATGCCACCCAGAGTGCGTGTCCAGAGGGTGCCGACCCTGCCAGCCTCAAGACTCCTCTGCCTGTGTTCCACTTCAGGAAAAGAGGATGAGGTTCTACCAGTTAGGGGACTCCTCCACACACCGCGCAGGCTGCTGTGCCTGTGGGTGGGCAGTGTGGGCAGTGCCTGGGCTCCAGATATGCCCTGGCTCCTGCCTGTTCAGGGACAACGCAATTCAGCTAGGGGGCGTCAGCCTGAGCGCTGGAGGGGGCTGCTCCAGACAGCACCCTGTGGCTGGGAGGGGGCCATTGGCCACTAGTGTTCAGAGCTTGAATGCCCCCCAGAGGCCCACGAGCTGAAGGCTTGCTCACCAGGGTGGACCTAGGGAGTGGGCGGTCCTTGGGATGCGGGGCAGCCTTGCAGGGCGCGGGAGGGGCCTGCTGCAGGGCGCGGGCCTGGGCTGCACTCTGCACTCCCATCGTGTGTGGCTCTGCCACAGCCGGGGGCTGGACCTCCCAGACTGAGCAGAGCAACCCGTCTTCCAAGACGTCCACCCGAGTCCTGGACTAGCGTGCCAGAGAACTGCCTGCTGTAGGCCGGGCAGCCTGTGGGGCGGACGGCCAGCTGCGCCTCCCATTGCCGTCATCTTGTTTTTCGGTGTTGGGCGTGAACCCCGGGCCTCAAGCTGCCCGGTGCCCAGCCACACCCCAGTCCTGGATGCGACTCCAGCCTGGTTCTCCAAGAGCAGCGAGTTGGCACTCTGGAGGCACCCACAGGACCCTGCCCCTTCAGGAGCGACAGCCTGGCCCTGGCACCTCCCCACACCACCCAGGCACCAAGGTGACTCCATGCAAGACCTGAGGATGTCAGGATGGGAAGCCTGCCCCTCCTTTTCCTCTGTCCATGCTGACAGTGAGGGGGCAGGTGTTGCCTGTAGGTCCAGCTCCAGGGCTGTACTGCAGAAAACCAGGTCCCAAGGCAGGCTGTTGGAAAGCCCCATGGAGTGGCCCATGTGCTCCCACAGATGACAGTGCTGCTGGAGATGCCGGATCTCTGCCGGATCTCTGCCATCTGCTGCAGCTAGCAACACACAGGGGGACACAACTTCAGACCCACTCTGACCAGGGCACCCCAGCAGCCTACCTGGAGCGGGTCCGCTTCCTGCTGGCCCCGGGGCTGCTGCTCATCCGGTAAGCAGTGGGGACACTCCTTTCTTCCCGCCGTCTCTCTGGGGAGTGAGCTCTCCTTCGAGGGGACCGGGAGCGTGACCTGGAAAGAAGGTGACGTGGCATTAAGTTGTGCAGTCTGGTCCCCTGGTATGCATCTTCTCTTGCCCCCCAGCTCCAGTCCCCACCTGGGAGGCAGGTGCCTCTCCCCACCCCGCAGCATCGCAGGCTCTCATCTCAGAGGCTGCCCAGAGTGCTGCCACCCCCAAACCCTGAGGTGGCCACAGGGCCAGCCCAGGAAGCCTGTCATCTTCTTCCTGCCCAGGCCTCCAGCTCAGGCCTGGTGCAAGGGCAGACAGGGATGTGCACAGGTCTGCTGGCTCAGAGCCCTACCTTCACCGGACCCAGGGCACGCCGCAACAGTCCGGGCTGAATTACAAGTTCATGAGACTTCATGGATGTACAACTATCTATTAATACTTCCTGGCCCTTCCCTGTGTCTGAAAAAATTCATTCTACTCATGCTGTGACGTAGTGCACACGGAGCCAGAGACCATCCAGACCCTCACCCGCTTGGGAGAGCCAGGGTGAAATGACAGCTTTGGGGCTTTCTACTTCTTGCTAATTCAGTGAGGTTATTCTTTCAGGGAAAACCCGCAGTAAGCAGGAATCTGGGGGTGGAGGGGCAGGCTGCACCCTCCCCCTTCTGTTTCCATGGCAGCCATTCAGAAACGACATAGGGGCTGGAGTCGTGGCTCAGCGGTGGAGCGCTTGCCTAGCATGTGCGAGGCACTGGGTTCGATCCTCAGCACCACATAAAAATAAAGGTATTATGTACACCTATAACTAAAAATAAAAATATAAAAAAAAGAAACGACATAAAGAGCAGTTCGGGGCTGGGGCTGGGGCTGAGTGGTGCAGCGCTTGCCTAGCATGCATGAGGCACTGGGTTCAATCCTCAGCACCACATACAAATAATAAATGAATAAAATAAAGATCCATCAACAACTAAAAAAAAAAAAAAAAAAGAGCAGTTCGATTCCGCCACTTAAAAAAGTTCTCCACTGAATCATTTTAACTATGGCAAATCCCCAGCAGCAACATGCACTGTGGTTCCAAAGACCAACTCGTCATGGCATCCCGTCCTCTGTGTGCACGGGCAGCACCCTGGCCTGGGAGGAGCCTTCTCCGAGGTAAGGAGCCTGCAGGATCTTCTCTGCCAGGCTGTGGCTGGTGCCCACGGGACGCCACGGTGTGCCAGCAGACACCCCGAGTTCCCACAACAGATACCAGGGCCAGCCAGAGCACTTGCCGTCCTGCCAGGGGCCCCGCAAGAGCTCCAGAGGTCCAATCTGCTGGAGGCCAGGCTGCCCGAGCGCTCGCGGGCTGGGGCCACCGCTTGGTGCACACGATTCTGGTTCAGTGTACCAGGCTGGGCTGGGCCCTACAGAATGGTGAAGAAGCCCTCGGCCTGAGCACAGCCACAGCACCTGCACAACACCGGAGACAGGACCCGTGCCACACACGTGATCACCAGGAAAGGTGACGAGGAGCCTTGTGCCTGCGAAGCCCCGCCCTGAGCACAGCGCCAGGCCTCCTGAGGGAGAAGGCAGCTCCCAGCAGCCGTTGCGTCCCCCGGTCTCACTGAGGAAAGATGCCTGAATGTGTCCCATCCTGTCAGGCGGGCGTTTCACAGCGATGCACGACTCAGCACCACGGGAAGGCACTCCATCTGCCTGCCCATCGGCCCAGGCGTCCAGAGACCTCGATGAAGGCAGGCGGCCTGAGCACTTCTTCCTGCACGATCACCACGGTCTGCTCTCAGGGCACTGCGAGACTTTCTTCAAGGACAGAATTCCCTAAGTTTTATCTGACACAGTGGCCACACTTGTAAGCGGCCTCTTTTCAGTCCTGGCCACCTGTGTGAGGTGCTTCCTCTGTTCCACTCACTGCTCACGGGTCTTGGCAACAGGTGACCTGGCAGCCGGGCTCTGCCAGCCCAGCCCAAGCAGGAGACACCTGCCTGCGCTTCCTGTGCTCACCAGGCTGGTCTCTTCCGGGCTGAGGCACAGGCACCTGGCACCTGGGTGTGTTCACAGTTCATCCCAACATTAACAACTGCCCATGCTGGCACACCAGCCAGAACCACACGGGATCCTTCAAGCCCCCAAAATGGGTGCTTTCTTCTTTAAAAAACAGGACAGAGACAGAATCCTCGTTGAGTTTTGTTTTGCTGTGCAATTTATCACAAGGAGTAAGGACAGCAAAGGTCACATCTGGTCCAACTTTGCCTGCCTGAGTTATTTTTGAAGAGTAAACATAGCTGTTTTCAAAAAAGTCCTATTAACCCTTTAAGGTACTGAGGAAGCTAACTTTAAAAACAAACAAACAAAACACATCTTTATCATACAGATCCTCTGCATGGGGAGGTCCTGAAGACCCAGAACCCATGGCTGAGCCCACTGAAGAGGCCCATAGGCTAGAATAACACTGAGGTCGAGCACCAGCCCTGGCGCTCAGGGCAGCAGCGCCAATGCTGAGTCTTCCTGCGAGGACTGCACCCGCCCTTCATTCCATGGGAACTGTGAACCTCACAAAACCGGATGGAACAGGCACAGCACGGGGAGGAAGTCTTACGCCTGTCAGTGCTGGTTAAAGATACCAAACATCACCTCTTCAGAGCCAGGGAGCTTCTTGACAAGTAACCACAGGTTTTGTGAAACTAAAGATTTTTTGCTATAACTTGTCCTGGAGGTCCAAAGCCACCTATGGTTTGAACGTCTTGAGTGACAGGGGCTTCAGCTAGATAAGCAGTCCACAGAAGGGCTTCCTGGTCCTACCCACTGCCCCCATGGGCTGGGGGACTCAGCGCAGCGCCTCAGCTGTAGCACCTGCCACAGTCAGAAGTGCTAACGCACTCTGCCTTTTTTTTTTGGTACCTCAGCCCCATCCCCAACTTTTTAAAAATTTTGAGACAGGGTCTCACTAAGCTGTTGAGGCTGGCCTCAAACCTCGCGAGTTGCTGGGATCACGACCTGGGCCACCGTGCCCGGTGTGGTACTGCACTTTGAGCTGAGAGCAGTTATTTAAAAATCACCAATTCGACTGTGTCAGGCCCAGGAAACAAGTCTGGTGTGTTCCCACAGAGACACTACGTCTGCAACGGGTCCTTCTATCTGGAATGACAGCTAAAGCAAAGAATCGGGCCAACGTCATTAGCACTTTCAATATTCTGGTTAAAATTGTTTTTTTAAAAGATGTTGATAGACCTTTTTATTCATTTATTTATATGCGGTGCTGAGAATCAAACTCAGAGCCTCACACATGCTAGGCAAGTGCTCTACACCTGAGCCCAGCCCAGCCCCCACATTCAGTTGTTTTTTTACACATCAATACTTCATATTATGGGAGAGAATATCATCCCTGCCTGTCTTACTTACAATGGTGCTTTTTTCTGTGGTGCTAGGGTTGGACCCAGGGTCATGCACACACTAGGCGAGCCCTCCACCACTGAGCCCACCCCAGCCCCAATGGCTGCAGCACTTTAGATCCACCTGGACCCAGCACCCGAGTGAGGAGTGCTGGCAGAGCTCAGATGGAGACAGCAGATGTGGCCCGTTTAGAAAAGCGCAACCCTGCTCCACAGAACACAGCCGCTGTCCTCAGCAGTAAGAGCTGAGGCGGAGTCAGATGCAAGGGTCACTGTGGGGTCCCTAGACCGCCAGGCAGGAGACGGCAGTTAACAAGAGGCGCTCGGCAGGCGCCAGTGGAAGGCTGCTTCACTCTTACTTTATAATAGTCGCACTTTGCTTTGACTAAGCTGGCAGAAAGTGTGACGAGAACACCCTGCTCGCCCACCTCTTCTCTAAGGTGAGGACACAGTAAGAAGATCAAGCAGCACCTAGGTTACTCAGCAGGCGCGCAGTCCATGAAAAGGACACTGTTACCACCCTACAATGCCGGTGCTGGGTGGCGCTCCTGGTCATGAGCACCCCACCTGGGCACAGCCTGGGGCCAAGGCCTCTCCACAAGCCAGGCAGGCAGGGCCTGCACAGCCCCAGGTGCCAGGTACTTTGCCCACACCATGTGTGGAGCCAGAACGAGAGCCTGCTGCTCAGATGGGCCCGTGGGGCCTTCGTTGCTGGCCTTCAGCGCTGGCCCCGAGCAGGGGTCACAATGAATTGCTTTCCCTTGTCAGTCGGAGGTGAAGGAGACCGGGAAGAATTCACTGCACGTGCTGCTGTACTGGGCCTGGTTTACTGTGCATTTACTTCAGCTCCGTAATGGCAAAAGAAACTTTATCAAGGGAGAGAAATTTTGTAAATTTCGGAATTCCTGGGGACTTGAAAAAAAAATCAAAACCATGTTAGCAAGGCTGTTCATTTAATTAAAAACTAACAAGGTCTTTGTGTTTGTTTTTTTTTGCTGTGTGTGATAACAGGAAGTAGCTAAGCTTCTGAGTGGAGAGCACAGATCAAGTACACCTGTCAGGAAGGCACGTCCAGCCCCACAGACAGGCCTGCACAGGCCTCCAGGCCTCTGGGACTGGCCTGGGCAGGGACACAGCAGCACAGGGCTTTTGGGACACACTCTGAGGCAACTGGCAACGTGGTTTTCAACAGTCACGAGTGCAGGGATCGCATTTGTTCCGTGGGGAGAGTGACAGTGAATCTAGAGGAAACACCAGGCACCTGCAGTGAGCGCTGAGGGAGGACATGCCAGAGCCTGGTGACACTGGGGACACGCCAAAGGCCTGAGCCCCAGGGAGCTCGTTTGAGAGGACTGACTGCGCAGTGAGCTCCAGGACCTGGAATGCGCCTGCCCCAGTGCTCGACGGCCTTCTCACAAGCTGGCTCCCAGGAGCGGCTCCGACTCCACAGGGGACGCCAGGGCGGCAGGTGGGCTGAAGGAGAAAGGCCTGCACTGCGCCTCACCAGACAAGGACCAAGCAGACTTCTGCTCTAAATTTGTAAACTCAAAAGGAACCCGGAGGGGACATCTGTTCACAACAGCAGGAGCCCCCGCCACCTGTGACCTTCACGTTCAGCACCACGCCAGGCCTGCTTTCCTGACCTCTTACAAGTCAGTAACTTTCATTTCTTTTCCTGCTCCTTTTTTTGGCTTGGTAGTAGCTAGTGATCTTTGAAAAGTCAAGGAAACTTTTTGGTGCTGGGGATTGAGCCCAGGGCCTCCTGCACGCTGGGCAAGTGCTCCTCCAGAGCCACGCCTGGGCCTTTCCTATTTTATTTATTTTAATTTATTTAATTTTTGGTACTAGGAATTGAACTCAGGGCTGCTAACCACTGAGCAACACCCCCAACTTTTTTATTTTATGACCCAGGGTCCCGCTAAGTTGCTGAGGTGGAGTAGAACCTGCCTCAGCTTCCCAAGCCACTGGGATCCCAGGTGTGACCAGCGCACCTGGCTGAAGGACTTATCTACAGGACACACACACACACACGCACACGCACACGCACAAGCACACCCGCTCAGGCACATGGCGCTGGTGCTAAGCTTTCTGCCCAGCTCTACTGGCACCAGTATGAGGAGGGTCCATCGTGCAAGGCAGACACAGGCAGGAGGACGCTGGGCGCTGCCTGCACACCCACCTCGAACGCCGTACTGTCCGGTAGGCACTGGGAAGCGCATGCTTTGCTTTTGAGTGTGACCTAGACCTGGACTTGGAAGATGCGTGGTACTTGGGAGAGCGTGACCTCGTTCGAGACCGTTTTTTGTGCTTTTTCTTTTTCTTTTCTCTTTCTTCTTCTCTAGGTGGATCTCTGCTTTTGCTTGAAGGCCTTTCTGGTGGTTTCACTTCTAAAGTAGGCAGAGATCTGCCTCCAGTCAGTACAGGACAGGGCACAGCACTGGCTTCCTGGGAACAGAAGCAAACAGGGAAAACAGGATGTTTTAGAGCACAGACCACATGAAAGCAACCCCCACGTGCTGATGTACGTACCACGTTCTCAGGAAGCACCACCCCTCTGGAGAGCCCAGCACCCAGGAGGCCCACAACACACTCCTTACACCAAAGGGGCACATGGATGCCCAGTCTTTTCTTGCACAGTAACTCATCCACCACAGTATTAAAGTCACTGTGCTAGAAATTCTGTATTTGCTCTTTTTTTTTTTGGTACTGGAGATTGAACTCAGGGGCACTCGACCACTGAGCCACA